>CALZFC010000027.1:1360000-1652500 GCA_945643635.1 Allodiplogaster sudhausi
TTCTCATTATATCCACATCTCTCTCTGTCACACACACAATCGATCCATTCTTGATTAAGCTAGATTGTTATCTCGTGAGATCGTTGGATCAAGTCAAGGTTATAAGTATTGTTTCATGTAATAAATTCGTTTTATTATTCGAGTTGGTCTCCTATACAAATCTTTATTAAAGGAGTCAGAGTTATTTATTGCTTGTACTTCCCCTTGTCATTCAGCACACCAGAGAGGGAAAAAAGCTAACCTAATCAATGACAACCGGAACGTTCGCGACGAACTGCGCAAAGGCGAGATAGAGAAGGCGTCGTTCGAAGGCGGACGCCGCGGCGGCGTTCGAGCGCAAATGGCGGATGGTGAGCATATAGAAGAAGACGGCGACCGGCGAGCACGCCATGATCACGACGCCGAGCAGCATGTTGCGTGTCACCTTCACATATAAGAAACGAACAGTTGAGACTGCGACATTTCAATACCGTTAGGGGTAAAACCGTTGCGAACAATGGATAGTACGGGGAATATATACATGCATATGTAAGTATATATGAATATGTAACTGGTCAAATTCTGTATGCAAATCCAAAGTCAAGAAAGAAAAATGTCCAGCTATGTACGTTGATCCATGAAATCATGACAAACCGGCGCGAACGGATAATTCAGGAGAGTCGCGCCGAACAGTTGCTCGTCGTCGATGCTCATCGGCATGAAGACGACAGTGCTAACGAGGACATGCCAAGTGCTGGCGATGAGTGCAAGGAGGGAGCAAACGACTGAGAATGGAGTCAACCAGCGTTGCATCTGTAAGAATACTAAAAAGTATCATATTGTTTTTTTGGCGATTTCAAGCAGTTAAAAAATTATATATCAATATGCTTTGATATCGGAGCAAAAGTCGATGCTATCACTATTTCTTGCACGAACATCTTCAGCACGCGTCGTACTCTCACGGCAAGGAATCGGTTGAGAGCGATCGCGATGTTGTTGTATTCATATGCTGTCGTCAAAAAGTAGGTGCATCTTAAATGGTGACTTCGTACGGAGAATTGCGAAACTTAAATTACGCGAACCCTTATATCCTTGCACCACGTTATTTCCTACAGTACAGCTCAATCTTCTCGCTCTCACTCTTTCTTCGTTTACATTTACTGAACATAACACACGAAAATTCGAATGCTTCAATGTCAGAGGCCAGCATTAATTCTATTCTCCATTCCACAAACTTGACGGCCACGTCGAGAAGCCATGCAGGAAGGTGTCGTCCGATGGCAGTTGCCGTCAACGGCGTCATTGGAATGCGATATGCGATGGTCGAAGAGAGTTGCAGGAGGATATCCTGGAATCGACACGTTTTTATAACGTATTATTTGCAATCGAAGTTTTTAGCTCAACCTGATCAAATAAAGCGAAAAAAACAACGCACTATTTATTCGCCTTAGATCTCCTTTAACATAATATAGCATTAAACCTTTGCTTTTGTAAAAATAAAGAGTCGAATCGTACCTTTAGTTGCCTTCTCTCAAAAGAATTCACTAGCGCGAAAACGTTATGAAAAATGCGAAATATCTCTGTAAGCGCATTTTATCTTGATGGAAATCGGAATTCGCCGAGACAAGCAACTAGAATGAAACCATCGAAAGTAAACCAACGGCTTAATGATTACCTTCAAACAGGCTGCTTACCTTTCCGGTCGTAGGAACAACACAAATCTAATACTACAGGAAACATCTAATGCAAATAGAAAATAATTGGAACGGGGAAGGGTTGCGTGCATATCAACATATTGTTTTATATTAAAAGCTGTTATCAAATTCTTTTTCCGTATTGATTCAGAATTGAATGAGGAATCAAGAGCACATTTCAGCGAAGCTCCGCATGCGAGTGCGCCTGGCGACTTGCGACCACAGGCGTTGTCGTCTTCAGGCTGCCAAGACCGACCTCCTGAGAATGTCTTCATAAGTTTCACAATCATATTGATTCATTAAAAAGGTACATGTATCTATGTATATATATATATATATATATATATATATGTATATATATATATATATATATGTATATATATATATATATATATATATATATCCGCGTACGGCGTTCATCTATGCGAAATGCGGTAAAAATAATACATCTCAAAAGCATCTTGATGTCGATAGTGTAGACCGCGAGGTTAGTTGGTGCTCATCACGGACGGCGTCGGCTCCACCATTCAAACGACGGCCTAGAGGAAAGCGGGAGCGACATGGGAAAGGGCTCTCGAGAAAGCACGAAAATACAAAAATAAATCGTGTGACAATTTGAGAGATCTGTAATGAGGTGCACACTGCGTTGAAAAACGATACGCTCACTTCATCGGTTGCAACGTGGCGTATATATTACCACAGAATTGCATTAACATATTATAAAATTAAATCTTTGTTTCCTCTAATTGACAACAAAAATTCGAATCGAGCATCACACCAAAAAGTTGTTAAAATTGCGAAATATCTCTGTCATCTTAAAACTATTTAGCTACTGATTGCTTTGAAAGCACCTCAAAGTTTTTGAACCTTCGAAGTGATTGTTTTGTCTTGTAGGAGGCGCAATCGAAGAAAAAGAACGAACTTTTATACGATATTTTTAAGCTTGCCATTCACATTCGAAAGAAGCAGCACGTGAACATGACAATTGTTTTTAATCTGCTAGCATCACAGCGATCAAGTGTCGCGCAATCGTGTGGGGCATATACGTTTGGCATATAATTGTAGTAGAGGGCATTGGCATTAATGTCAAACTTATTTGTCAAACACATCTTAATGACATTGCCCTTAACTACAAACATATGCCAAACGTCACACTTATAAGTAAATCGATAAAAATACCGTAGTTTTGCGGCCTTTTCCTTGCAGAATATGAGCCTTTTATACACTTGCATCAGCGAAAAGCACACTGAATAATAATGCTAGAAACTCTGACAGAGCGGTAAACATGCTTAGCGGTTCTGAAATGTTTTTTTTTGTATTGCGCATTAGGTTCTTGAACTGCAATTTCACACCCTGGTTCATCTGATAGCAATTAATGAAAGATTTATTTACTGTTTTGCATCTTCTCGATAATTCGAAGTAAATAAATTAAAAGATGGAAACAAAACAAGAACAAGACAAAGACATGTGGATTGTTGTCAAGTGGTATTCGACCTATGATCGAGCTATAAATATTTTAAAGACACAGACTCCTAGCAAAAAACCTTAAAATTATTCAAAGGCTACAAAAATAGGTATAAACGAAAAATAATTGTGTGAGGTCATAAATTAAATGCCTCTTCGAATTACAGGATGCGTTCCTCTTGTACTTATTATTTTCCTCATTAGTTAATGAACATACTTAAATAGTATCTACTAGCGGAGCTATGGGGGGACCTGGTTTCAGTATCTTTGCCCATTATATCCTAGCATTGGTTTTGTTTACTTGGGGGTAATATAAAAAGGGTTTGCCCGCGCGCGACTCCGAACCTGGGTCGTTAGAAAATCTGCGTGCGATGAAAATGCAATAAAAGCCACAAAATTAGTCATATCTCGAATATGCCTGAACGAATTCCGACGAACAACCTATCATTCGATAGCTAATTTTAGGCTCTATCTTATTAAAAATATGCCCCAAAAAGTGTCAGTGATAGCTAAGGTCGAAAAAGTGCCCTAAACATTCTGACCCCAAAAGTAGATCAAAAACGTCGTTGTATGAAAACGTTTTGTATGACAAAGTTGTTCGTCTTCTCGAGAGCTACAGAATCATATATAACATGTTGCCATAAGGCCAATCCCCGAGAAAAAACAGGCGCGGAAAGGGCCTCATAAAAATTCGACATTTCACGGCCCCCTCAGGGTACTTTTCCGGAATCCCAGCCAAACTCGAGTAGGCTCATTTCAAAGCTCGTAAAACTGTACAATATTCTAAATGTCCCATCCCGTTCCGGTCCCAAATCTCCGAGTACTAATTTTTCAAAGGTTCGCTCCTAACAAAATGGGTTCGCCTGTTTTTGCCTCGTATCTCTCGATCTAGGTACTTTCAGTAGATCAGCTAGATCAGTCGATGCGCCGTCAAAAACTACATGATATATGTCGAAAGCAAGAAATGCGCAGGTACAGATTTTGAGATAGTGAGCAAATACAGAGCAAAAAAAGGGTAAAACTTTGGCCACGCCCACAGGAAAGACCCTCGGGCAGAATTCGCCCAATTTGTGTCCTATTAATCTTGAAGACATTCCCTATCAGCCACAATTTTTTTCTCACCCAATTCCTCTCCATTCAAAAGATACAAACGCTCAAACTCGTCAACCCAGCGCAACCTCGCGCGGAAAAGTTCCAACTTTGAAGGATGAGGTCCGTTATATATCCCTGTCAGAAATTTTTTTTCATATTTGCTACAAACTAAACTGGGATAATCTTCAGGGTCCCTTTCTATCCCATGTAAAATCTTAGACCGGAATTGAAAGTATCCAGGAAGATCGACGTCTAAATATAGTTCAATATCCCTATCAGAAAAAATAATTTTGTAGTATATTCGCTCTAAACTCAGAGAGAATAGTACTCAAGGTTACTTGAGACCCCCAAAAAAAATCTTAGACCGGAAGTCGATGTATCCAGGAAGATTCAGGTCCGTAAATATATGTAGCTAAAAATAACTGTCAGATTTTTTTGTTTCACAAGCAACTAAGTGATCACATGCTGGATACGTGTTCGGAACATATGTGTATTAAGATAGGTTGGCAAATTTCCATTTCTTCTGTTACGAACATGTTTCAACCAAGATTGTTTCGAACATGTTTCAAATTTTAGACAGATTGAATGCGCGTAGACATTTAATCAAGTGTGTTGCAAGCAAATTGCTCAAGAAAAATTGACGGGATTCCGACACGAGAGGCTCGAACCCTCGAAAAGAGGGCTGATGATCAGTCTTATCCGGGAGATATGGTAAACAACAATGGGAACAGACTGTGATCTGGCCGACGCACAAAAATGTCATCTCACAGACTATTCGAAAAAAAACAATTCGGTGAATATGACTAGGCTTTTCATGGCCGCATGGTTTATATATTTTTAAAAATAAAAAGATATGGTCAAATTCTTTTTTTCATATTGATTCTGAATTGAACGACGAATCAAGTGCATTTCAGCGAAGCTCCCGAGTGCGTCTGGCGACTTGCGACCATAGGCGTTGTCGTCTTCCGTTTGCCAAGACCGACCACCTTAAAAAGATCGTTAATTTTCCACTTATGATTAGAGCTTTTCTCAATGCGAGATGCGGTAAAAAAAATGTATCTCAAAAACCTTAAACGTAATGTAAAAAGTTTTTAGCTCTATAAACTTACTCAGCAAGAGGAGGTAAAAAAAATGTTGCGTTTAAATGATCACGTCAGAAAGAAAAGTGAATTACTAAAAACTGATCGCCGCGTACTCCCAAGATACGTCGACGCATTATGCCGCTAAAGACGAGCAGCAGCACGGGAGGCGTTAGCATCTTGATGTCAATGGTGTAGACGGCGAGGTTGGTTCGAGTCATCACGGACGGCGTCGGCTCCACCATCCACACGACGGCCTAGCAGAAGTGTAGTAGTATGTTCCGCTTCTGTCCCAAATAACATGCCGTGTCTTACGGTTGCATAAGTGGCTGCCTTTTTTTATTTGGAAATATTTTTGTCTCCATCCACGCGACGCCCTTGTTAGAAAAAGGAAGTGACATTTGATGTGGCAGAGATATCGTATGTCTCTCTCCATTTCTCCATATATTGTCCAGCGTTTCCTGCGTGGTATGCCATCTAAATCTTCTCTTGTCCCTGATTCAATTCCATCATAATTCTTGAAGAAAAACGTCTTTTGCTGTCCCTCTCTGGCTTATCTTTGAATCGTCATTTATATCTGGTATTCTTATAATTTATTTACGGCACCGAAGTAAAAAAAATATTTGTTAGGATGTTAGACTTTTTGTGGATTCCATCCTGGATTCGAATAAATTTAGAAAATTATAAGAATTAATTGAAAAAAAATAAGAAATGTAAAAAAAATGCAAAAGAAACTGACCTGATCAATGATAACCGGAACATTCGCGATGAAGTGCGCAAAGGCGAGATAAAGAAGGCGACGTTCGAAGGCGGACGCTGCGGCTGCGTGAGTGCAGCGCAGATGGCGGATTGTAAGCAGGCAAAAGAAAACGGCCACCAGCGAACACGCCATGACCATGACGCCCAGCAGCAGGTTGCGTGTCACCTGAACAAATAAAAAAACATACCTTTAAGACTGAGACATCTCAATGTTCAGATACTACAGATATATCTGTACCTCATTCTTCAAAAATATGACCCAAATAATTTTTCTGTGTATATTTTACCGGCGCGAAAGGATAATCTGGAAGCGTCCCGCCGAACAGTTCCTCGCCGTCTATGGTAATCGGCACGAAGATCACTGTGCTGACCAGGACGTGCCAGGTGGTGGCGAAGGGCGCGAGGAGCGAGAGTATGACTAAGATGGGAGTCAGCCAGCGTTGTATCTGGAAGAATAATAACAAGAATCATATTTTACTGATTTGGCGATTTAAAGCAGTAAACATTATATAGTATCATTTCCACAATTTTCTTTCTTATCAGAGCAAAAGTAGATGTTATCACTATTTGTGACACGAACATCTTCAGCACGCGTCGGAATCGTCACGGCAAGGAAGCGATTGAGTGCGATCGCGACGTTAATGTATTCGCAGGCTGTCGGCAAATAGAAGGTGCCTCTGAAATGGGGACTTTATCCTTATCTTTGTCAGCAGGCATGAAATATGTAATTTTTCGAAACAAATATAGTACGAGAAGCATAAACTTATAGAAGCATAAACTTATATTGAGATTTGTGAACACACTAAAATAGAAATGCTTCCAAGTCAGAGGCTTCATCATCACTAACTTGACGGCCACATCGAGAAGACATGCAGGAAGGTGGCGTCCGATGGTAGTCGCCGTCAACGGCGTCATTGGAATGCGATATGCGATGGTCGAAGAGAGTTGCAGGAGGATATCCTGGAATCGAGACAAATGTTTTGTTCGATTCGACACATTATCTGCACATTTTTAGTCATATTAGAATAAAATATAACGAAACAAATTCAAAATCTATTGGGATTCATGGCAAATGAAGAAAACTAATTACTAATGCCTCATACATAGACACCGCCGACGAAGAAGAGTGTATAGAAGGAGCTTCAAAAGTTGACACGATGCCGAATGATGAGGATAAGTTCGGTTGCATAGAGTGCAACAAGCGGAGGGGCGTAGACGCATGCCAAGGCGAAGGTGACATCGCTGTAGTGCACCATTGCTTGTCAATCCAATGGTCAGGCACACCTGGAAATTAAATTTAACGGCTGATATCCTCTCCGTACTTGCGACAACATGCTGCACAAGCCCAACTATGATGAATAATAATATAGGCTATAAAATATCATCAGACATATGAAGAAGACAAAACTGAAAAATACAAAAAGAAATCGTTTAGCAACTTGGACGTCTGCTTTGATCTATATAATACATTTAAGAGTGGCAGACGGTACATATGTTTCACTACTTACAACATGGCTTATTTCTACCGAATTGCATAATCATATTATAGCATTATAAAATAATTCTGCAATTGGTTGTCTACCTCCTTTCTGACAGCATTGGTACTACTGATCTAGGAAGAAATGAAGTTGGTCACGGCTTAGCACATTGAAAAAACTTTTTTGAGTACCTTTGTATACAAAATTAAGCACTCTGAGTTCAATCTTAGTACTTGGCTCATGACGTAGTATATATGTATGGCCATAAGAAGTGTTAACCTTTGCTTTTGCGGATTGCCAACAAAGATTCGTATCTTGCGTTTTGTTGCCTTCTCTCAAAAGGAAATATCTCGCTCGAACGAAAATTCGGCCAAAAATGAAAATATCTCCGACCTCGTAAAACGAATTTTATCTTGACGGTTGCAAATAGTAAAGGAATCAATGGGAAAATACCACATTGAAGACCGAATAGAAAGATACAAAAGCTTTGTGATGATATTGTTTCGAAAGAAGTTAAAAGTGTTGCACCTTCGAAGTGGTTGCTTTATCTTGAAGGTGGCGCAATTGCAGAAAAGGAATGAAATTTTTTAACTCACAATCAGCACTTGACATTCAAACGTAACAGCACGTGACAACGCAAGAAGCAATGAGCATGGCAATTTTAAATCTGCTTGGGCGATCAAGTGTCCGGTCAACAGGGTCAGATACTTTTGTTAATGCCATTGCCCTCTACTACAATTATGTATATGTCAAAAAAATTTCAAACTTATTAATGTTACCAAAGAACATGCCGTAGACTTTGCGGCTTCTCCCTTGCTTACTTTTATGCATTTGCGTCAGCGAAAAACACAATGTGTAATAATGACAGAAACTGTGACAAAGAGAGCTAAATTTTCTTCATATTGCACCTGTAATTAATGAAATAGGCTTTTGAACTGCAATTTCACATCCACTTCATCTCTTAGCAATTAATGAGATATTTATTACCTTGTCTCTTGCATCTTCTCGATAATTCGCATTAAATAAAGTAAAGGCTTGAAACAAATCAAGATCAAGACATGTTGGCCTGTTGTCAGATGGTATTCGCCAATGAAAACATTAAAGGCACAGACTACTGTCAAATAAATCTGAAACAATATTTGAAGGCTGCAAAAGTACGTACGACTATAAAGAAATGGGCTTTTTTCGAAAGTTCATTCCGATTACTATGTAATGTTTTGGGTTGTAGTGATGTTTTGTTTGTAATCGTGACTTGTTGGGACACATGAGACAAAGAAAATGAAAGTGAGACTGATAAAAATCTCGAGCACTCGAGCTTCATTGCCTTGGATTTGCTAATTAATGTCCCATAGAATTGCCAAGCCCACTCTTTCTTAGCAGTCAACTGTTCAGATGCTTTCTGGGTACAATTAGCCAATATCAAAGGGTGTCTTAACGCAAACATATTTTCTGATTATGGAATCGTTGTAGTTCGGTAGAACTCAATCGTTAATAGGGTTAGCACGATAAGGGAACAAGGTCAATTAGCCTCTGCATAAATGAAAAAAAATTTGCGCGAGATCACAATTTAACGAATTCTTCTAGTCACAGGATGTGTTCCATTTGTGCTAATTATTTTATTATTAAAAAAATAATTCAGGATCCTCATTAGTTAATGAACATTCATTCATATGTGAACATATATTACATACATGATGTTACTAAAAGGAACTGTCCATGGAGTTTATAACCCGTTTGTGAAAAATAACGTTTGCATTCCGCATCATCTTGTACAAACTTTGGTGGTTTGCTTCCACAGTATCCATCATAACAAACTAGACTTTTGCGTATTTTTCTCTCTAACACTCTTCTCTTCCATTGAATCTCAACAGTCGTTGTCCTCATCGAACCTTATTATCACTTCTTTCTGGAATAATGAGGGTGTGCATGGGGAGAAAATGATGACGTGATTCCTTAAAGGAGGTATCCGGGGAATAATTAACCTATGTTTTCTTCTGTGTGGATAAGTTCATATTGGCGTAAAACATATATCCAGAAAATCTGAGCGATTTTCTTTCATTACTTTCTGAGTAATAGTAACGTGAAAGTTGGCGGGTAGAGAATTGGTTACGGTAGGTCATAGCCGCCCTCCTATTTCACATGCTCTCTCGACCGAGCGACAGGCAACTTTATGAGCGCGCGCATTCAAACTGGCTCCCTAGCGCTACTGTATAATTATTCGCCGGATACTTCCTTTAAATTCTACCGTTCAACCTTGGGAAAATGTGTTTGTCTCCTTAGGCATCCATTACCATGAATTCTAACTATTCCTAGTGGTCTTTCTCGTAGGGCCGGTTAATTTTTTATTAGCAAAAAATTTAAGAGCTTTGTAATTTACATGGACAGCTCCTTTAAAGTTAGGCATTGCAATGATATAGGTGCACTTACATTTAAAGTGAAGGAAATGACGGAACAAAATGCAAAGAAAAGAAGAAGACAACTAAAATTACGAGAGAAAAAACAAAGCATGTGAAAGAGGAGAAAGAGAATCTCTCGCACCTTACTTGAATGATGGCATAATTATTGCATTTTCCAAGCTAACGGAACTCTGTTATTTAATTCTATCTCTACATCAATGCTTTGCCCCCCCCCCCACCTGTTCGCTTCATATCGTGCTCTTCCGCCTAAATGATGATTTGCGCGTTACTATGACTTCACTTTCACCTACATCGTTTTTGCTAACTTTTAGATCTACGTGTTACTTCGGTGCCGAAAATAAAGTATAAGAACACCAGATATAAACGCAGAAAAGTTACAGATGCATGGTCTGCAAGGCTGTCTTGAACAGTAATGTCAGAGAAAATAAATGAAGAGGGGAAAAGAAAGACGAGAAAGGCTGCAGTCGGTGTTGAGGTGGCAGACACAAGAATTAAGGACTCTCTGTCTCACTTTTTGGAAAGGCTAACTTCAGCAGAATCTACTTCAACATTAAAAAATGGCCGAGGGGAACTTCAATTAATTGAATATGAGATTTAGCCAAAATAGAAACACGGCCTCCTCTTCATTCTTTATCTTTTGGAATAACTGAAATAGAAGAATTACTGATAAAAGTATGATAGCGGGGCTCAATGAGCCGTTCTGATTTATGTAGTAGTATATGGCAGTAAGAGATGGACACAGGGATCTACATATCTTATTATTCGAAAGTCAACTTTGTTGCGGGATACGACTGGGAGAGGGAGAGAGAGAGAGAGAGAGAGAGAGAGAGAGTGAGAGGGAGAGGGAGAGAGAGAGAGAGAGAGAGAGAGTATGGTCATGGAAGATGGTCTCGTCAGCGAAGTCTCCCATCGTCAAGTGGGACTCATTCTTAACAGAAAAAAACTAGCGATAGCTGGGCCTATTGATCAGCTTTGATGGCTTTTCAATGGCGTTCTAAGAGCAAACTTGAAACAAAAATGAAGAAAACGGTAAGTCCCACTCGTAGCACCCGAAAGTCTTTATAAATTGATATCGAGAATCGAAGAAAGCAAAGGAAGCATAACTTTAAGAGTGACACCTTATGTCAAAAGTACATATGCATATATGTTTATGCGCAATTCTAAGGGTCATGAACATATTAAAGAAAATTTGGATGTACTGAGCTTTTAAACTCTTCTTATAAGACAAAACAGGTGCTTGTTTCTTTATTTATGGAAATTGCAGTAATTAAATTGCATACTTCAAGCGATCGATTTATATCATTTCTCGCGATACTCCACTTCTAACTTTTCATCCTCAGAACTTGTAGACCTTGCCGAATTTTGTCATATAGACATCGCCTACGGCGCGTTCTAAAGGCAGTTTGAGTGGCACGAGGCGGCGGTAGAGAAGAATCCAGCCGATGATGCAAGACGCGAGCACAGAAATGCCGACGAGCCATGTCGGTCGGGGGCCAAAGTTGACGAAGAGCGGTCTGCAAAGACAAAACATCAACTAATATTATATTAAGGCCACTGAGCGGTGTACTAAGTAAAATTATTAGGACGAAAAATATGCCACGATAATTACTTTTCGCAAATTTGGAAGAATAATGAAAAGAATAAAAACGAACACGATAAGAAGCCCGCTCAACCTCGAGATGCTTCCGGCGACGACAATATATCCTTGCATGGTTCCCTAAGGCATTATTACTTTTTTTCTGTGCATCAAACATGATTGTATATGAAATTCAAAAAAAATACAACAATCATTAAGAAAAAGAAATAGTATTCGATCATACCTGATTGCGTGGTCCAATGATGACAGAGTAGAGCGTCATTATTGCAATGGTCGTTAGCGTGAGAGCTATGCTGAGGCAGCCGACGTAGCTGGCGATGAACAGAACGGGGCTAACCGGAGGCACCTCAACGTGGCCAGGCATGGAACCGCAATTATCTACTTATTGTTAGTATAGTTTTCCTTCTAAATATCAGCGATATTAATTAAGAAATTAACTATTCTGCTATTTTAAAGACTTGACCAAAGAAAACAAACGGGAGAAACTGTTTTGCACCACTCGTAGTCACGGCTACATCCTGTTATCTCGGTTCCATTTGGAGCTGCAGAAGTTAGGGATGTTCTCATTGGAAGAAATAATTGCACCAAGATATGCAGTGCCACCCAATGTACATTCATACCTGCTGCAACGTTTGGCTCGATGACGATTTGACCAGGAAGACCCCACCACGGAAAAGTTAGAAGATAGAACAACATCACTAGCATCTGTCCGACGATACAGACAACGCGCTGATTTAAACTGAAATAATAATTTTGAAACAAAAATTACACGATTGAATGGAGCCATAAAAGTTGTCCTCATTACTTTGAGCCGAAATTAAAGACGGTATTGAGAATGTGCAGGCAAGTCTCGATGATCCACGTCGCCATGTACATGAAGGAGAGCCAGAAGATGGCCTTTTCTTTGCCCCAATTGAACATAGTCATCATGTAGAGCGTGCCTATTCTATAAAATAAGGAAGGAATTTTATTTTTGTATTGATGTTATATTAAAGGAGGGCAATCACCGAAAAATTATGTAATATTTCAAATTGCCGCGGCCCTTCACACTCTCATTCGCGCGTGCTATTTTTACGCAGCGCATTTGTGCGACCAGCGCAATAGCACGCGAGAATGAGAGTGAAGAATCACCGGACAGACGCGGCAATTCGAACCTGCATTAAATATTTTCGGTGATCGACCTCTTTTAAGCTTCAGCTGTTTTTTGCCACAGACAAAAAGTCAGCTCATAAACGAACGACTCTAGACTCGTGTAGATGAACGAGAGCACGAAGCACGTGTAGATGACGATTCCCGCCGCCGCTTTGTCAAGCTTCGGAAGAGCGAAGAATCGACGGTGATCATCTACAAATCGACGATGCTGACAATTAGCGTACGTGATTAAAACGAATATGTGTAACTCTCTCTCTCTCTCTCTCTGATGACGACTATATAAATTGCATTCTTTTTGTTCTTCTATGAACGTGCCTTTAACTTCCTTATCAATCGTGTACTCGTTGACCTTGGTGTCCTTGTAGCCAGCGAAGAGAAGAATCTAACAAGTTTTCTTCTACTTTTTTGACAATATGAAGTTTTAAAGGAATCAATTTTATTTTAGTTAAAACAATGAAATATTGCTCCGAACCAGCGATAGTAGAGATACCGGCGAGCGCGGGACCGTTGTAAATGTTCACAGTGAAGTCGCCCACGACGCGAATGCCCGGATAGCTCAGAGCAGTGAACACGAGTTGAAAGGCTGTAAAATGGGTGACTTATCAGTACGCATTCTCACTAAGCGTGCATAATATACCCGGCCCGCACGTGAGTCCAATTGTGAACGCGGCGCTGCTCATGGAAACGGCACGCGAGCGATCCTTCATCGAGCTGCACGCCACCGAATTGGCTCGCAGCACAGATATCACGCCTTTAATGGTGTCAACAAATGGCTAGGCATATTTTCGGTTTTAGGTAAATTTAAACTGTATTATAATCTTATTTTTGTAAGGTATTTATTATTAATCAACGCCAAAACTAATTAATTTCATTTTAAAATTAAACATACCCAGACCGATTCCGGCAAGAGCGCTAACAGCATAACGATGTATGGATGAGCAAGCCGAAAGGGCAGGAGAAGATAGATGATGTTTCCAGCCAACTGTAGAACTCGAGTAATTTGCAAATTATCGCAGTGTAGCCCGTATTAATTATTTAACATCTCCCGCCCTTCCGTGCAGAACGTAGTATGCGTTGCGGTCGCGTTGCGGCCCCAACCTTCCCCTCGGTTATGTGCTTGATTAGGCCTCTCACTCAAAGATCGATCATTGTCTCTCTTGGTACTCTTCACGACCGGCAGGGCCTCTACGTGCATTATTGATTGTTGTGTGTATTATGTAATTTGCTTACCATTAGGAGAGTTATTACAACTCTCTCTCTCTCTCTCTCGCATTCTCTACTTGTAATGCTTTGCGCCTTTCTTGCCATTCTTATACGGTCGTCGCTGGAATTCTAATGCCAGCTTCGCATATTTTCGTCATTTGTTAAATTTCGTTATTTGCTTCTCTCACCATTTATCTTTCCCTCTCTCTTTTTCTCTTGCGTCCGTTTGTACACTCTCTTTCTTTCTCTCGCGTTCGCTCCGCGTATTTGCCATTCCACGAACGAATGCCTATCCTTATCACCTCGACCGGCTTTCACGCGCGCGCTACCAGGGTTAACGCAACGAAAATGGTGCCAAGTGGCCGAGCAACCTACAGGTGAAGCGTACGTAATATAAAAAAAAGTATCTTGCCTACCATGAACACGATGTCAGTCATTGCGGGCAGCTTAGTGCTGTTGATTCGGTTGGCCCAGAGGCCAAAGAGAGGCGACGAGATGGCGCCGAAGAGTGGATTGCTCGCAATGATAACCGAGTACATCGTAGAGCTCGCGTCATCGTCAAGCAGCTATGGTACTTATATTTGGAGAAAAAATTATTCATTAAAATAGTATGATTTATAAAAGACTGTATTTAGAAACGTACCACCTGCAGGTAGGGCCACAAGGACGAGAGGTAGAGCGTGACCTGGCCAGCGGTGAGAAGTGTAATGCTGGCGCCAAGCGTTATCGAACACCAGTCGGTCGATCTAAAAATGAAATTTTTTACGTTTTAAAAAATTGATACAATCTAAAGGATGCTTTGAGTCAGACTCACCTTTTTTCTTCATTGTTATTGCCAGCTTCCTCTGCGGACGTCATTGCAGCTTGCGAAATATATCAGAACTGATCAGTGGGCCCAGCTCTCGCAAGTTGTTTTCATTGAGAATGAGTTCCACTTGACGATGGGAGACCTCGCTGACGAGACCATCTTCCCTGACCACACACTCTCTCTCTCTCTCTCTCCCACTCGTTTCCCGTAACACAGTTGACTTTCGGCAAATATGATAGATCCTGTGCCCCTCTCATACTGCCATATACATAATGCTTCCTTTGCCTTCTTCGATTCTTGATTTATCAATCTGTTTCGGGTGCTACGAGTGGGACTTTCCTTTTGCTTCATTTTTGTTTCAAGTTTGCTCTTAGAACACCATTGAAATATGGCATTGAACACCATTGAAACATTGAAATACACATCAGAGCTGATCAATATGGCCAGCTATCGCTAGTTTTTCTATTAAGAATTTGTTCCACTTGACGATGGGAGAATTCGTTGACAAGACTATCTTATCTGACCACTCATTCTCTCTCCCACTCGTATCCTGTAACAAAGTTGACTTTCGGCTAATAAGACCCTGTGCCCCTCTCATACTGCGAAATGTATCAGTGAGCCAGCAGATGCAGAAAAGGAAAAAAAACTCAAACGAACGAACTTACCTGGCCATGCAGGAAAGGAGAAATGTATAGTTTTATCAAATGAGTGCTCGTGATGAACGTGAGCGCGGCCAGGACTAATCACAAGAGAGAAATGTTAGTTAATATTTTGTTTAAAGAGTCGCGAATTTTAATCTTCAAAACAATGCAAAATATTAATCTTGAATTTGTTACATTAAAGAGAAAGAACCAAGAGAGAGAAACGAGAATTTTCGTGTAAAAAGTCAACAAATATATGTAGTTAGTGTCTGAACGAAAGAGTGCTAGCCGGGAGTGGCGCATAGGCTGTCAGGCAATGATGTGATGTACTCTGATTCTCCACCTGCCAAGCCAGCACCGGCGCGGCCGGCGTAGTGCCGCAACCAGGAAGAACGCCTTCATCTCAATTCATTTATTTCATATGTACATGTAGTTATTTGAACTTCTAGCCACCTTGAGGTCATCTGCACCCATTGCACAGTCACATTCTCTCTCTCTTCAACTCGAACTGCGTAACGAAGTCGACTTGCAGCCAATATCATCCCTATGCCCGTCTCATAATGCGAAATGTATCATAACTTATATCGCAAGAAAAGCAGGAAAGAACAAATAGGAACTTGACAACGAACGAACTTGTTTGGTCATGCCCGGAAGAAGAAATGGAGAGTTCGAGCCAAGGAGTGAAACAGTGAAGTGAAACAATGAGCAACGCAGTTGACCGAATTAGAAGCGTCGACTAGTGATATCGAATATCTCCTTTCTGGCCAGATCAAGCTTCAGTAAAAAAATATTTAACCAAATTGTACCAAAATTTAACGAAATTTTAACCAATAAGAACATGTCTCGCGGCTACAACATTAATAATGCTCCTCGTTCATTGTGAAATCACGACACAGCGAATGGAGAAGAGATGCCGCGCTCGTGATGAACGTGAGCGCGGCCAGGACTAATCACAACGCGGCATCTCTTCTCCTTTCGCTGTGTCGAACGCGGCATCTCTTCTCCTTTCGCTGTGTCGTGATTTCACAATGAACGAGGAGCATTATTAATGAAAATGCAGTTAAATCTTCTCCTTCGATAGAGTGTTTTTGAATCATGCATTCAATGGACGATTTCTCATCAAAGGTTTTTGCCCGTCATTTGATGAAGGAGGCATGTTCTGGATTGGCTCTTACTCGAAAGATTTGGTTTGAGATCATCTGTGAATTTGCTTGTCGTGGTTTTATTTGTTCAACGAAATTTGAGTGGGAACCTTAGGAGATCCGCCTGTCCAAGAGACTCGACGTGAGATTATTTATAGTCCTCACCTTTCCTCTCTTGTTTGAGGTACTCCACCCTTCCTCACTCCTTCTATGCAGTTTTCCTCTGGATTCTCTTTCGATTTGTCTTCTTCTTTTCTATATTCCTGATGTCTCCAGCCCTTACATATATAATATATTTCATAACTTAGGCATCGATAACTTCGTGAGTCTCGCCCATTTTCATCAAGTCGCAAGAGGTTGATCTTCCATTCTTAGCTTAACTTAACTTTATTTACGGTCACGAAATAAGCACGTGCATATATATAATTAGCATGATTAAAATACGATGAAATCATGGAGACAAATAGCCTCACTCTCACAAGTCTTAATAAGCCACTCTTCACTCTCGCCTTGGCTGCGCGCCGCAGTTTTCCCGTTGTGTCTCTCTGTATATGGAAAGACACAACGGAATACATATAACACAAAAAGAGAAGGTGATAGTATAATTACATTTTTTTTTACCCTAATAATGATGCATGCATAATATATGCATTTGTTAGATGGTATCGAGATATCAGAGTTACGCCTTCTTTGTCTTCTTTGACGCTAACGCAATCGAGGCCACTTTTCTTGTCGTGAAAACGATTGTGGCGACGACGAGCAGAACAGCCGCTATGGCAGCCGCAGCAATGTCGAGATTGTAGAGTACGAACGGCGAGAGAAAGCGGCCGGGCTGCGCGAGCTCGTCGAGTGGCCCGAATCGCGCCATGAACTCAAAGTGACGCACGAGTCGCTCGCGCGCCGGCTGCGGCTGCGTCTTGAGCATGGTGGCAAGCTCGCGCGAACGGGTTGTGAAGCTGAAAATGAATATGTCTAAAATTGCAGGAAATATTACGGCTGTTCGATCAAATGTCATGGAAATTATGCAGAAAGATATCAATCATATATATACATATGTACATAGACCATTATTTTCGTTTCATATATGTAAATGCATATTTTTTAAGAAGAAAAATTCTACCGTTTATCCTCAAGCATATCTCTGACGGCCTCGACCAGTGGCTCCGGCTTCGCGAGTTGCGACTTCGGAAAGATGCGCGCGACGCCTGCGCGACGGACCTGAGAGATTTGCTTGTCCGTAAGATCTATCAAAAAACTTCTAAAGTTGCTCCTTAGAGAGTGAGGAGCGGAAAGTGAGAGCTTCACCATCGCTGCGTTGCGCATCTGGTCGAAGGCGATCGGGACGGCTAGGAAAGGCACGCCAGCGTAGAGCGTCTCCATCACGGACTGCATGCCACAGTGCGACACGAACAGCGAGATGCGGCCCGAGGCTTGAAGTTATGGGAATTCTTTCCTTATTTTTAATCTTGAGCGAACATTTTTTGGTTGCCTAAAGAGAGCAGCCAAATCGTTAGCAATTCATATATAACTCCTTTTAGGGATTTTTCTGGAAAATCTCAAGAAGACAGAAATTATAAAGTGTGAGATCGGGGGGGGGGGCGGGAGCGAATAATGAATGAACCGAGAAGTGCTTCTTGCGGCCACCATTTTGACGTGTACAGATTCGGGCAACCGGCCGCAATCCCGTCGTCCGGTTGCTCATACTTCCAGAGGAAAGTGACGTTTGGCATCGCGAGCGCGAGACTTCTTATGGATTCCTTTAAATATTTCTTCAATCCAAGCCAAATGGTTGTAGTGAGATAAGTTCGCATGATTATTTAAATTTTGACCATTATTGGATGTATTTTCTCTTTTCTAATTCATGTCACATGCTAACTGAAAAGTCTTTAATTCTCTTGGTCCTCCCCTTTCGCTATAGTGAAACAAGTGGTGTGACGAATTCTACGTTCATATCTGAGAACATTTGGATTGACCTGTGCTTCTTAAAATAAAAGATTTGGAATTCAAAAGGATGGAAATCCTGCATAAATATGCGCGTAAGAGACCAACATTGAAGGAGCCATTCACTGAATTGTTATCATTTGGTTTTTCAACGTTCACCCATTCCTGCTTGTCTGAAACATAGTTCTTTGAACGATTTTTTTCTACTTGTTACGAAATCCGAAAAATATATTTTGGCCCACTTTTTCTATTGTTCTCCTATGTCATTTTAAGAGAGCCTGTCTGGGATATTCGACCATGGCTAATGCAGGTCGTGCAGGGAACAAAAATATTTTTTGATTTAAATTTCCTTTATAGGGCTACTGTAGCACCCTATGAGGATTCCAAAAACATTTTTTTCAAAAATTTATTTTCGTTTTTAAGTACAGTATACCTCGAAATGTTGATTTTATTTAAATGACCATAACTTTCTTTAAACCCAACGAAATTAAATTTTTAAAAGATCATAATGTAGAGCAATTAAAGGGGCATAAAAAAGTAACAGATACCTTTTTGAAAGAAATTGATTTAATGGGTCATATTAGCACCCAAAGAATTCGGGGGTGCGGTTTGGGCCCCAAAACGTTCTGAGCGCGCGACTACGACAAGTCCACGTGAAAGAGGGCCTTTTTTAACCCCTGGAAAAGTACTTTATATTGTGATATCGAGACTAATGGATATCTAAAACTTTCACTGAAAAAAGTTAGGGTACTTTTTCTTCACATTTTGCATTTTTCATGTAACAACCTGTAAGGGGTTGTAAGGGGTTGTCAGAGCTGACAAGCACGGATATAGTTTTATTGATTTATTCAACAATAAGACCTGGCTTTTGCCTACGGAACTTCGAATCTTCAGTGGAGAACCAACTTAGGGAGCGATCTCCCGTTGTGGCGGAGCTTCCGGAACTGCGACTTGTCCGCCTCCGAGCGAGTCGGAGAGGGTGGGCAGTACTATGGCACAGCATCACGTAATTATCGCTGTCCTCGGAGGGGTTCCGTAGGCAAAAGCCAGGTCTTATTGTTGAATAAATCAATAAAACTATATCCGTGCTTGTCAGCTCTGAGAACCCCTTATTGTTAGTACAGGCTGTTACATGAAAAAATGCAAAATGTGAAGAAAAAGTACCCTAACTTTTTAAAATGCGAAAATAATACAAAATGAATAATATATTCATTTTTCCAATGGCCTAAAACCCCCTTGTGCACGATTTTATGGTCAATTGGAAAACGTTTTTTTTATCGTTCAGATGTCACTAAAAATCGGAAATTTTGGCATGGAATTTTTTGTTCTTAAAACTACAATCGATAAAATAGTACCATAACAGCATAAGCAATTCATATATGGGGTAAAATTTCCTCCCCTTTCTGTTGGAGTCAAGTTTGTCGCAAAATATCTTTGATTACGACTCAAAAATTAACCCAGAAGGAGTTATTGGACATTTTTTCTGGGTTACCGGAACACGAAAATATCTTGACTTCGACTCAAAACCATTCAATTACTAAAGTGAAGTGATTTTATGTGATAAATCGAATGGGCAATTCATATCTGCTACCGGAGGTGCTGTCATACCAACTTTGGACCGAGATAGAAGTGTTTCACCCTAGACGCCTTTTGGAGTGGATGGGACATATCAAGCTGTAACGAATATAATTAGTGCCTAGATATGGAAGAACAGTAGTGATTTAGATGTAAAAGAGGGCTGCCTTTCATTCAAGTTAATTTCCTTGGCCCGCTCAATACGTCTTGTACATGAAAATAACAATTCTTGGGGAATTTAATGCGAGCAAAACAATTTTTGAATATAAAACAACCATTAATTTCAAGAAAACAAATATATCAGACATCTTTTATGCGAGTTTTTTTTGGGAATCTGATGGTGTGCTTAGTTTAGTGAAATCTTATGATTCTGACCAGTTTTATACGTTTTTCCACTACCCCGCACATCAGTGATGTCTTGGTTCAGTGAAAGTTTTAGATATCCATTAGTCTCGATATCACAATATAAAGTACTTTTCCAGGGGTTATAAAAGGCCCTATTTCACGTGGACTTGTCGTAGTCGCGCGCTCAGAACGTTTTGGGGCCCAAACCGCACCCCCGAATTCTTTGGGTGCTAATATGACCCATTAAATCAATTTCTTTCAAAAAGGTATCTGTTACTTTTTTATGCCCCTTTAATTGCTCTACATTATGATCTTTTAAAAATTTAATTTCGTTGGGTTTAAAGAAAGTTATGGTCATTTAAATAAAATCAACATTTCGAGGTATACTGTACTTAAAAACGAAAATAAATTTTTGAAAAAAGTGTTTTTGGAATCCTCATAGGGTGCTACAGTAACCCTATAAAGGAAATTTAAATCAAAAAATATTTTTGTTCCCTGCACGCTCATGGTGGACTCAATCAGATTGGCTCTCTTAAGCCGAAGAAATGACAAATATTATCGGATGCCTATTCATAATGCCCATAAAACACTGCTGTATAATGTTTCGCTACTTGGTTCCTTTAAAGGTGCACGAAACTCAACCGTAATCTATGTATTTCAATTTTCCTGGCCGTTCGCGTATCACCAAATCGAATGCCCTCTCGTCTCGTTCTTGTGTCAGGCAGAAGCAACACGAATTCTAGAGTGAGTATTTGGCTCAGATAATAAATAACCTTGAAGGACGCGGGCATGTTCATCGACAGCATCACCGAGCCAAACGAGATGAACACATTTGACGAGCGTCGAGAGAGGAGTTCGTCGAGATCCTGATAAATGAGAAGAAGAAAAATGGAATACAAACAAAAAAAAATTTTTTTTTTTGGTAGTACGATATTTTCCTTGTATTCTTCAAGTTACCGAGCTGAGTGAATGATTTGCTCGCGGCTCGATGGCGATGCCGGCCATCCAGACAATCTTCGAGACGCTCGGACACGGAAAGTCGACGAGAGGCTCGTTGTTGATGAAGAAGAAGGTCGAGTTTGCCACCAGGTCCTAAACATCGATGTATCTCTTGACTAAAAAAGAAGACGATCAGAAAGGCTGTTCGCGAAGAAAGAAACACTCTCTAAAGTCATATACCGTATTTTCTCTATTAATCACCCCAGCTCTAATAGTCTAATCCGTCGGATATGCATGTAATAGGGGCATGGGATGCTCTTCCCAATGAAATGATTGCAAACGCATTCAAAAGCTGCAGTAAACCCTTCGCATATATATATATATATATATATATATATATATATATATACAGTACCGCCCACGAGCCAGGGGATACGGCTCGAGCGGCTCCGAGCGGCTCGAGCGGATCCGAGCCGCTCGAGCCGCTAGGAGCCGCGTTGAATTACACGCCACAGAGTGAATATTTTGGCGTTATGTTACTTGTTCCATGCTCAGAAAACATTCCTCTGTCGATTCTGCTAGAAAAAAAGCGAAATAAAATGCCGAAATAAAAATGCGTTATTTCCGTACATTTCTGATGACAAATATGGTGCTGCGTCTTAAAGTGTATGGTGCTTGGTGTAATTTATGATCACTTTGGCTACTTGCCATGTTTTCAGACAACGGAAATAAGCACAGCTCTGTCCTTTTTTCTTCTTCTGATGTAAAATGCAGCAAAATATGGGCAGCGGTTGCGATTCGAACATGTGAAACTCAAAACAAAAAGAGTATCGCGCCAGCCACTGCGCCACACAGATCGTTACCGGGAACCCTAGCCAGACGTTGACAATGGATTAGCCACCAAATGTGCTAGGAGCACTTTTTCTCTCTCTCTCTCTCTCTCTCTTTCTCTCTCTCTCTCTCTCTCTCTCTCTCTTCTCTCCACTCACTCTCTACTTCTCGGTCAAGTCTGGATTTTTCCTCGCTTTTCCGAGCGATCCTCCAATTTATTCTCCCTTGCTTTTTACACTCGCTACAAAGACAGAGAGAAAGAGACAGAGACAGAAAGTGTTTCTAGTACATTTTAGTGAAAGTCTTTCTTCGCCTTCGCTTTGAGCGATCACTCACTTCGAGCTCTAATTTTCACATTCTATGCTAGTCATCTTATCAAACCATTTTCACCAGTTGGAAGAAAGAGGAGGGACTCCAAGCGTGTCGTGTGTGGCGCAGTAAGTTGGGCGCTCGCCCGCAGTTTTGAGTGTCGCAGGTTCTAACCCAACTGGAGCGAATGTTTTGCCCAGAATAAGAGTAGCGATTGGAAAAAGCAAGGGAGAACAACTTGGAGGATCGCTCGAATCGGAGGAAAAGAGAGGAAAAATCCAGACTTGACCGAGAAGTAGAGAGTGAGTGGAGAGAAAGAGAGAGAGAGAGAGAGAGAGAAAGAGAGAGAGAGAGAGAGAGAGAGAGAGAGAGAAAGTGCTCCTAGCACATTTGGTGGCTAATCCATTGTCAACGTCTGGCTAGGGTTCCTGGTAACGATCTGTGTGGCGCAGTGGCTTGCGCGATATTCTTTTTGTTTTGAGTGTCACATGTTCGAATCGCAACTGATGCCCATATTTTGCTGCATTTTACATAAGAAGAAGAAAAAAGGCCAGAGCTGTGCTTATTTCCGTTGTCTGAAAACATGGCAAGTAGCCAAAGTGATCATAAATTACACCAAGCACCATACACTTTAAGACGCAGCACCATATTTGTCATCAGGAATGTACGGAAATAACGCATTTTTATTTCGGCATTTTATTTCGTTTTTTTTTCTAGCAGAATCGACAGAGGAATGTTTTCTGAGCATGGAACAAGTAACATAAAGCCAAAATATTCACTCTGTGGCGTGTAATTCAACGCGGCTCCTAGCGGCTCGAGCGGCTCAGATCCGCTCGAGCCGCTCGGAGCCGCTCGAGCCGTATCCCCTGGCTCGTGGGCGGTACTGTATATATATAAAAATACGGTAGCTACATTTAACTTGCTTCCTAGTTGAAAAAGAGCCACACTCGTTGTGATTGAAGTGCCACTAAAAAGTAATTAATTGTTACAATTCACTTCATTGAGTTATTTCAAAGTGCCGCATACCATGAGCGGTGGTACGCGATGCGCAAGTCCGGCACGTTCAAGCGCCTGGCGGCCATCTTCAGCGATCTGATGTTGAATGGAATCGAATGCATAGGCAGTCAGCAGATTCCGGATGCGTTCAGTGAATGAGAGTACGCCATCATCACGTGCAGGGACGGCAGAGAGTGAGGCTAGAGATAGAGAGGGTGAGAGAGAATGAGACGTAGGCTAGAGCGAGAAAGCGGGAGGCTAGATAGAGAGAAAGAGGGAGGCTAGAGAGAGAAAGAAAGAGGGAGGCTAGAGAGAGAATGAGAGAGAGAGAGAAAGAGGGAGGCTATAGAGAGAGAAAGGCTATTTGTAATCCAACGACTACCGCTCGCGGATTTGGTTAAAGTGAGAAAAGCGAATTAGAAATGTACTTCCTCACCAGGGACGTAGCTCGGATACGAGGGCGCGCCCGTTGCTGCGTAGAATCCATCGAGTCCCGAGAACGTGTACGTCACCGCATACTTACGCACGCCGATAAGATGGAAGATGGCTGCGATGGAATCTCTGTTTCCTTCCTGCCTTCCTTCTTTGCTTATAATCTCAGAACCACTTTTCCATGATTTATTTACCATAAAAATCAATCTCTTCTTAGTCTCTTATTTATACTGAACGTTTTTTTAATATTATGTTCCTCGCAGAATTTGGGTTACTTTAAAGTATTTATATAGAGAAGATATACATCTATGATTTCTTTATTTCCTTAAAAAATTGATCACCTTAACATTTAGCTCTCGATGACTACTCACCAAACCCGCAGAGATCGACTGTTTCGCTGAACGCAGCATCGAAACGCTCTTCGCGCAGCTCCTCGAGCAGACCGGGCGTGGTCAAGGTGGCTAGAGAACGAGAGATGGTCTAATGAATGTGATGTTTGAATGTATTACGGTATCATAGTTAATGCACGTGAAAGATCAGAAAGAGGTCACGTGAATAATCGGAGAGCGAGAGATGTCAAGCTGTACACGTACAACAATGCATTTCTCTTACAATCTGCTCAAGACTCAGTCGTTTCCTGGGCTAGCAAATGGGGTCTCATAACCTCTCAATATGATTGTCGTAATGACAATTAGGAAGCCACTTTAGACACTTATTCTCTAGAAGACAATCGTGTCATCGTTCAAAGACCTCTATATTATGTACATATTTGATCAATATCTGTGAAATTTTAGAAAGACGTTAGCTAGATGTTTTTTTTTCATTCATAGGTCGTTGAAAAATCGAAATCTCTCTATTCTTTCTCGTCATTATCAGGTGTATTAGACTCTTCATCTGAGCTTTGGAAGCCCATTTCCACAACGTTTGTCAATCAGCGAGAACAAGTTCAGCGTAGCTATGCTAGATCCATTTTCAGAAGAGTTGGTAGCCCATTTCCCTATCACGAATGGTAAAAATCCCTCGGAATCTTTGGAACATCGCAGGCATGTAACAGATCTAGTCACAACGCTTAAAATGATGCGAAAGCTCATCACAATTGATCTCACTCCGTTTTTCATTTGCCCTCTACATATTCCTCCAATCTCCGAGGTCAATCACACTTTGTCACTTCCCCCACCCCATTTCGCTGTTTCCACTTTGATCTCAATAATGCGATAAGGAAATTCTAGACGGAGTGCTGTATATGCTCATTCCCAGAGAGAGACATTTCTCTCTCCCATCACAATCAGTGCGAGTGCTCTCTCAACTATTTCTGTAACCGATGACACGTTCATTTCGGTACACTTCGTCACCAAATGAACCTCTTCTCTGTGCTCTCATACGCCAATTCAAGAAATCTTCTCTGTAATAGCACTTGAGATTGTATAACTGACTGCAAGCTTACTTAAGGTTTGAGAGAAAAAGAAAAGAGGCTAAGGCAAGAATTTAAGTACACTTCCTGATTATCTCACGCTAAAGCGAATTTTTTTTTCTATTCAAATTAAGAATGGTTTAGAGGACTGACTTTCGCATTGGCTCGAAAGATAGAAGCTGATTGCGCGGAAGGACTGAAACCATTTAAAAGTGAAAATGGTGCAAAAATTTAATTATTTTAATTCTGAAAAGAAATAATTAATTTATTAAAATTACCTTTGATGAGAGGAATGGATCGCTCGTGTCGCTGGTCCAGTGACTCGTTCCGGCCACCTTAATCAAACTGGAATTTTTATGGTATTTTAAACATGGTGTAAAGCTCTTTATTTAACAATATTATTTTAAAATACATCAAACGTTGCGGTTTGTAACAACCATTCAATCCAGAAGCATATGCTTTTTTTTTAAATATAAAACACAAATGAAATGTTCAAGTCTTTCTGCCAAGAAGAAAAACTACACGTCTTTGGTCCAAAATATTTATGTGAAATGTCTTCTAGAACCACATCGGAAGTATAAATATATAATTATTTGCATTTCATTTGTGTGATTAATGTCTTAAGAAAATACTAATTAGGCAAGTGTGTAGATACCGTATTTTCAATTTTGTACCCCCGTGTAGTATTTTTCAATATCCTTGCTAGGGAGGATTACTATTAAAGGGAAGGGTTATATTAGTTGGGGGTGTGCTGTTTTTCAATGTGATACCCTAACAACTTGATAACAAAATTTACTTTTCAAAAAAAGAAGAATCATTGCTCGAATTTCAATGGTAGAATGAATAACCATTCTGTGCATTTGGGAGAGCATAACCAGCCTCCTGACCATTTCGAGGTTTGTCTCGAGCTGCGGTATTGGACTATTAGGAGGGAGGGGGGTTCTAGTAGAGGGAGGGTATTAGGGGGGGGGGTCTAATAATAGTACTAAAATTTCTTAGAGACAAATCTTATTTGAATTGGACATTAATTGCTAAACTTTATTTTTTGGAATAAAATCTTGTTGATTGTTGTTAAGTACAAAGCTTTATTTCTCTGATAAATCAAGGGGAGACATAGAAAAACAGACCTTCTTGCGGTACTGGGTGTACCCGACGGAGACGTTGTTGTGTGGCACGAGAATGAGGCGCGCGAGGCGGCTACTCTGATTGTTTATGTCCGTGTTGACGACGGGTGTAAGCAGGACCTGCAAATTAAGGATGACGTCAAGTTTATGGTGAGGATTTATGATTAGGAACGAGAGAGAGAGAGAAAGTGAGAGAGAGAGAGAGGGAGAGAGAGTAAGAGAAGGAAGAGAGAGATAGAGAGAAGAGAGATAGAGAGTAAGAGAGGGATGATGGAAATAGAGGGAAGAGAGATAGTGAGTAAGAGAGGGGTGGGAGAAATTGAGAGAGGAGAGATAGAGATTAAGAGAGGGATGAGAGAAATATGAGAGAAGTTAGATAGAGAGTAAGAGTAATGTTTTCATTAAACTGGTACCAGTTCGTGTCCGGCTTCAACGAGTATATCGGCAACCTTGCCGAGAAACTTTGCATGGCTCGTCGCATAGAGCGGACTGTAGCCAAGGAATTTTAGTGCGTCTGCCGGTGAGAGGGCGAAGGCGAGAAGTGCGACAAAGAAGACGTCGTTTAGTCGTGCGCCCCTCATAAACTGACAATCTCGCGACGAGTTGAGAAAGAGCATCGCCCTTAAGTTTACGGTAAATTCTGTCCAAATCTTCTCAATCCACTTCATTTTATGCTCAGTTGCTGGTAGAAGATTGGGAAAAAAACGCCCCCATCATGAAATTCGTTTAGTTGGAAGACAATGAAGAGTTCTATAAGAACTTTTGCGTTCATCAATCACAGCTGTCCCAGAGTAAATGGGAAGAAATCACGTGCTAAATTCATGATTTTTTTCCATTAGGCATCAGCAGCAGTTGGATGGTGATGTGCATACATTCTTGCTTATGAATGCTTTTTCTCGTCTTTCCGACTGCGAAATGAAACATATGTACATATGCATTCATTACATACTGTAGACAAATAATTAATGGTAAGAAGAAAAACTAAATCTACGTCCGAGGATGATGAAGACGTGAATGGCGATGAGACACACGAGTCACGAACTCGCCCGAGTTGTTGTTGTTGTTGCCAGCAATCGCCACGTCGCTGTTCTCCTCTTCGTAGAGATGTAGTCGTTAACGACTTGAATTCAACAAGCCATCCGAGAAGGCGGAGCGATTTATCCGGATCGAAGTGGACGTCCTCTAAGGTTGAATTCGGAAATCAGTTGAGAAAAAGGTGTCGGAATTCAGAAATCCGATGCAGCCGTGTTCGACGAGGAAAGAATGTCGAGAGATTCCAGAATATTTTTCTAAACTGAATATATTATTAGCCACACTCGCTTTCCAACCACATACGGGTATTCATATGCACATGCATACATACTACATACAAGCATTCGACTATCTGCAACTGGCTGGACACGTGCTCTTCCACGTGATCTACCTTTTTTGATCCTTCCGTATATTGTTTGCTTTCAGCGCACACTGCAAATAGAATTGGCGGAAAATGATGATAACCTTCTACTCGTTTGGGGAACTTTCCCATTTTATCGTCAATTTATCGTTGTGTCGGACCGATAATGAGATGGGAACAGAGATGTTATTGGCAGACTTTGTCAATGGATACTAGAGAGAGTGGGATAGAGAGAGAGAGAGAGAGAGAGAGAGAGAGAGAGAGAGATAGTGGTCAATGAAGATGGTCACAGCAAAGACCCGATCACTTACCACAGACTTCTTTTTTTTTGTAAATTATTAACCAATGTGTACCTGTCCCAATCGGCGTCTCTATCCCATTTTTCGCGAACAAATGGCGCCATCACTTATCAAGTTTTCGAACTCAAACTGATTGGTGTTTGATAGTGAACTATCCCGGCCAGACACGAAAGGAGCGATGGAGAGTTTGAGCGAGCAAGTGGAACGGTCAAGAATTGAGCAACGATTGTTTACAATTAGAAGCGACTTAGTAACAATTTGTTTACAATTCAGTTACAATTAGTTTAAACTTTCGTTACAATTCGGCTAAAACATGGTTGCAACGCAATTTAGTAACACAACTCTCGGGCAATTTTCAAAAAGTAGAGTATATATATGTTTTTCTGGCTTGCATTGCATTGAAAAGGATAGAGTGAACATAAGCATAAAATGAGAAAAAATTGAGCACAATCAGACAATAAGAGGCTAGCAACGTGGGCTTTTTCCAATTTGCGAGGGGGGAAGGAGTATAGATCTGAGCGCAAAATTCCTATATATTTGCTAAGAAGTTCTTAATGTGATTGCGGGTCATCTGAAGTGATATTTCAAAAATTAAATCGAGCAAGGTGTTCCAGAAGTTAACGATTATTGGCAAAATGTTCTTAAAAATTGTGGAACGGAATCTATGCTTTTTTTAAAGTTTGTGACGATGGCCTCTAGAGATTCGGGATGACAAAAGGAACATATCAGATGGGGCTACACCATAGGTACCTCTAAAGATCTTAATGGCAATCATAAGATCATTAATCGTTCTTCGGGTGGAGAGACGCTCTAAGTCAAGGTATTCTAATCGGCCAGAATAGGGTGCAGTAAAATTACATCGTTCAAATATCAGCCTAGTAAAACGGCGCTGAACATTTTCAATTTGCTTGATTAAGCAAGTCTGCTGGGGGGACCAGACCTCCATACAAAATTCGAGCAAAGGCCTGACATATATAGTATAGAGCCTTGAAAGAAAATGAACATTACATGACCTAAAATTACGCAAGATATGAAAACACGTGTTATTTGCCCTTTTAGTTATAGAAGCGATATGCATATGGAAAGATAAATCGTTACTAATTATTATACTAAGGTCACGATATGAGGAGGTGATTGGAATGGGCTGGAAAGGGGGGTGTTTAGGGCCGATGGCCATGAACATGGTCTTCTTGAGATTGATGCGGAGGCCCCATCTTGCAGACCACTCAGCCACACAATCGTTGAAGGTGCACGGTATCTGCAATAGTATACATTTTAGCATCATCAGCGTAAAGAGTGCAATAATGGTTAGGCAATCCGGGAGGTCATTGATATTCAGAAGAAACATAAGGGGACCACACACGCTCCCCTTAGGTACTCTAGAGGATACCACATATTCAGAGGAGAAGAGATGGTGAATACAGACGCGCTGGGATCTACCAGTAAGAAAGAAGGAGAGCCAACATAAGAGGCACCCATCAACACCATAACCAGCTAACTTAGCAACTAGAAGATGGAGAGGGTTGCTGTCAAAAGCTTTCGAGTAGTCAATATAAACAGAGGAAACATAAGAAGTCGCATCATTGGAAGAGTGCCAGGAGGCAAGCGAAGAGAGAAAGGCAGAGCCACAAGACATTTTGCTACGAAAACGGTGCTGGAAGGGAGAGAGAAGTTTGTGCTGGTCAAGGAAGTCGAAAAGTTGCTTGCAAAGAATACGTTCAAGTGTTTTAGAAATCGACCGATAACTAGTGGGGTCACTGGCATCACCCTGTCTCTTGTAGATGGGCCTTTTAATGAGAATATATTATTAACAACACTCGCTTTCCAAGTACATACGGGTATTCATATGTACATACATAAAAACCACATGCAAGCATGCGAGTATCTGCAGCTGGCTGGACACGTGATCTACCACGTGATCTATCTTTTTTGCTCCTTCATGCTAGCGCATCCGTATGTTGTTTTTGCTTTCAGCGCACACTGCCAATTGAATCGGCGGAAATAGACCTTCCATTTGTTTGGCGAACTTTCCCGTCAATTTATCGTTGTGTCGGACCGATTATGAGAGGGGAACGGAGATTTTATTAACAGAATTCGTCGCGGGGTACTAAAGGGATAGAGAGAGAGAGAGAGAGAGAGAGAGAGAGAGAGAGAGAGATACTGGTCAATGAAGATGGTCTCGCCAGCGAAGACCCGATAGCGTATCAAATCCTTTTCTTGCCAATTATTTGCCAAGTTGTGCCTGGCGCTATGTATCTCATTTATCGTGCACAAATCACGCCATAACTTATCAAGTTTTCGAACTCAAACTAATCGGTGTTCGATAGCGAACTTGCCCGGCCAGACCCGGAAGGAGAAATTTAGAGCTTGAGCGAACAAGTGGAACGACCAAGAATTGAGCAAAGATTGACTACAATTTCAAGTGATTTGGTAACAATTTGTTTACAAATTAGTTACAATTTGCTTACAATTAGCGAAAACTTTCGCTACAAATCGGCTAAAATTTGGTTGCTATTTGGTTAAAATTTTGATCGCAATTTAGTAATTTGATCGCAATTCTTCGGGCAATTTTCAAAAAGGAGAGTAATTTCAGGTTATAGTATGTGCAAACAAATGAAATTTCCCATTCAGAAAAATATTCTGTGCAAAATGTTCGCTGTCTGAACAGGCCACAATTTTCATGGATATTAACGATAAATCCGACACATTCATGACCACTCGATGTTGGGCGCTACTGTAGTTATTTGCTTGCGAGCCATGCACCACCTTATATTGATTCAGGATATTTGCATCCATCGCAAGTCTGGTCCAATACCGCCGCTTGAGACGAACCTCGAATCGGTCCAGGAGGCATGAGATGCTCATCCAAATTAACATAATGCAAATTCATACAAAAGCTGCGGTAAAAAGGATATTCCAGTGATGATACCATGAAAATCGAGTTATGATACTTCGCTTTTGAAAACAAAATTTTGTTATAAGGCGTTTGTGGTATCACATTGAAAAATAGTACCCATCCTCTTATAGAACCACTCCCTCGCAAGGGTAATGAAAAATAGTACTCACAGAGATAATACGGTAGACGATAACCGGATTGATATGAAGCCATTCGGTCTACGGCGCCGCGCGTTTCTCTCTCCTTAGTTATAGAAATTGAACATTAATTCTAGAAATTAAATTTCCTGACATTTCACTTTTTCATTAATCGTGGACGCGGCCATCTTCGATTTGGCCTCGCTCAAGTTTATCACGAGTATTGTTATGAGGAATGAAATGAATTCTACCTACGGTACTGCCCAAGATCTTCTGGATCAAATAACGGTTCGGATGAACACGAACCTACACGATTCTGACGTTTTTTTACATGCATAATAAGAGTACAACATTTAAATGGCTGATTTAATTTTATCTATGCGTAACATTTCTTGTTCTTCTTCTTCTTCTTGCAATGTGTATTAACACTAATTTATTTTTTTTTACACGTCAGATTGCACAGTTCTGATGTATCTCGCACTTTGAGGTGGGCATAGGGATGTTGTTGGCAAAAAGGGGAAGAGAGAGAGCGAAAGAGAATGGAAAGGGAAGATGGTCACGCCAGCCAAGTCTTTCATCGTCAAGTGGCACTCGTTCTCAATAGAAACAGTTCTCTGATTGCTGGGCCCACTGATCAGTTTTGATATATGTATATTGCATTGTGAGATGGGTACGGAGAAGTTATTGGCCGAACTTCAACTTCGTTACGGGATAAGAGTGAGAATGAGAGATAGTGGTCAGGGAAGATGGTCTCGCCGACGAATTCTTCCATCGCCAAGTGTAATTCATCATCAATAGAAAACGTTGCGATAGCTAGGTGCCCTGATCAGTTCTGATACATATCGCAAAGCTTCAATGACGGACGCAGAGGAAATTTGCAAGGACAAAGAAGAAAAAAGGTGAGTCCCACTTATAGCATCCGGAAATCTTTACATACATAGATCGAGGCAATTCTTTGAAAAGTAAAAAAAAACAGAGTTTATCTTTAGATCGACCGACTGGTGGTCCATAACGCTTGGCGCTATCATTTCACTTTTCACCGCTGGCCAGCAAACGCTCTACCTCTCGTCCCTTTGGCCTTACTTGCGGGTGGTACGTTTCCAGATTATGCTCTTTAATAAACTATGCTGATTACACTGTTTCTACAAATATGAGTACCTCAGCTGCTCGACGATGACGTGAGCTCTGCGATGTACTCGGTTATTATCGCGAGCAATCCTTTCTTCGGTGCCATTTCATCGCCTCTCTTTGGCCTCTGGGCCAATCGAATCAACAACACGAAGCTACCTGCAATGACTGGCATCATATTCATGGTAAGAAAGATGCTCTGTTATTGCACACTCTTCACGGATGGTTGCTCGGCCGCTTCCCAGCCTCGTTATATTCAATTCAATTCGTTTATCGCACAGCCCAAATATAGTAAATAGAATAATACAAGTCGGAAAGATTCACCGTTGAGTTCTGGGTCAAGCAATGGAAAGAAAAAGAAAAAGAGGGGGAAAATTAAAAATACGAGAGAAAATATGTAGCCCCTTTCGGAAACTTCTGGGATGTTTTAGGACCCTTCCGCAATGGTTTAGAAAATTCAATGTCCTGGAGCAGAACTCGGTCCCTTCAGGAACCTTCTGAAATGTTCCCAAGTCCAGGGACAGCCCCAGGTGCGAAGTAGCAACATTGGTAGTGTATTTTACAATTTGAATACCTCAAACTTGGGTAACTATACCGGTAGGAGCATGAAAGCTTAAAGACTTTATTAGTATTTAGATTAGATTATGTAGTAGAGGTAGTACGTGTAAAATTGGTCCAGTGACCAATTTATAATTAATTCGTTATTTCTTTAATTGCAAATCAAACTCGAGTTTTGCAGTTGACTGGAAACATCATCTATCTTCTTCTGCCCTTTCGTCTTGCTCATCCTTACAAGATTATGCTGTTAGCTCGCAGTATCTCTGGAATTGGTTCCGGTCCGTTTAATTTTGAAATTTATATTTATTTTTTCTGTTAATAAAAAAAATTAAATACAATTTCCATTTATCAGAAATCTAAAACATATTAGGCCACTACTACTGCAAGCTTTTTCCAAGCACTATTAAAGGCGTGATATCGGTGCTGCGGGCAAATTCGGTGGCGTGCAGCTCGATGAAGGATCGCTCGCGTGCCGTTTCCATGAGCAGCGCCGCATTCACAATTGGACTCACGTGCGGGCCGGGTATATTATGCACGCTTTGTGAGAATGCGTACTGATAAGTCACCCATTTTACAGCCTTCCAACTCGTATTCACTGCCCTGAGCTATCCGGGCATTCGTGTCGTGGGCGACTTCACTGTGAACATCTACAACGGTCCCGCGCTCGCCGGTATCTTCATAAACCTACTATCGCTGGTTTGGAGCAATATTACATTGTTTTAACTAAGATAAAATTGACCTAATCTTGATAAAAAAAACTTCTTTTGCCAAAAACAGTTGAAGAAAACTTGTACTGCGTCACGAACAACTCATCAGATTAGATTCTACTCTTCGCGGGCTACAAGGACACCAAGGTCAATGCGTACACGATTGATAAGGAAGTTAAAGGCACGTTCATTGAAGAACAAAAAGAATGCAATTTATGTAGTCGTCATCATAGCGCTATACATAGGTATTCGCTTTAATCACGTACGCTAATTGTTAGCATCGTCGATTTGTAGATGATCATCGTCGATTCTTCGCTCTTCCGAAGTTTGACAGTGCGGCGACAGGGCTAATCATCTACACGCGCTTCGTGCTCACTTACATTTACACAAGTCTTGAGTCGTTAGCTAAAATATCAACAATGAAAGAAATGAAAATTCCCTTTTTTTAAAGAATAGGCACGCTCTATATGATGAATATGTTCAATTGGGGCAAGGAAACGGCCATCTTCTGGATCTCCGCCATGTACATGGCAACGTGGATCATCGAGTTTTGCCTGCACGCCCTCAACACCGTGTTTAATGTCGGCTCAAAGTAATGAGAAAGACATTTATTCCTCTATCCAATCGAGTTATCTAAATTCAATCACACGAAATTTTTCAAAATAATACGTTAAGTTTAAATCAACGCAAAGTCTGTATCGTCGGACTTTCGTTAGTGACGTTATTCCATCTTCTAACGTTTCCGTGGTGGGGTCTTCCTGGTCAAATCGTCATCGAGCCAAACGTTGCAGCAGGTTTGAATGCACTACATTGCGTGGCACTGCATATTTTAGTGCAATTAGGTCTTCCTCTAAGAAAATCCCTAATTTCTGCAGCTCCAAACGGAACAGAGATAACCGGATGTAGCCGTGACTACGACTGGTGCAAAACGGTTTCTTTCTTTGATCAAGTGTTAAAAGTTGATCAAAGTTGCTAGTGTTTAGAAGGGAAGGACACTAAATATAGAATAATTGAATGAACAGCCACTTTGAGGTGCCTCCGGTCAGCTCCGTTCTGTTCATCGCCAGCTACGTCGCTTGCATAAGTATAGCATTCACCCTAACAACCATTTCAAACGGGACGCTCTACTCTGTCATCATTGGACCGCGCAATCAGGTATCAGATACTAATTGTTTTGTTATTTTTGCTGTATTTTAAAAATCTCATATACAATTAAAAAAAAGTAATAATGCCTTATTATTAGGGAACCATGCAAGGATATATAGTTGTCGCCGGAAGTCTCTCGAGGTTGAGCGGGCTTCTTATCGTGTTCGTTTATTCTTTTCATTATTCTTCCAAAACTACCAATAGTAATAATCGTGGCTGATTGAGTATGTATATTTGTCGTCAAAATAATGTTACTTAGTATACCGTTCAGTGACCTTAATATATGTAATAATTGTTGATGTTTTGTCCTTGTAGACCGCTCTTCGTCAACTTTGGCCCCCGACCGACATGGCTTGTCGGCATTTCTGTGCTCGCGTCTTGCATCATCGGCTGGATTCTTCTCTACCGCCGCCTCGTGCCACTCAAACTGCCTTCAGAACGCGCCGTAGGCGATGTCTATATGACAAAATACGGCAAGGTCTATAAGTTCTGAGGAAGACAAGTTTCAAGTGGATTATCGCGAGAAATGACATCGCTAGAAGCATGCCATTGAATTTCTGCAATATCCATAAATAAATAAACAATCACTTGTTTGATCTTACAAGAAGAGTTCTAAACTCATCAGTACATCAACCTGTGCTCAAAAATGTTATGACCCTGAGAATGACGCATATAGAATATTTTGTATGTACATTTGGCATTAGGCAGGGCCATATCCAAGCGTTATGGATCATCAGTCAGTCGATCTAAAGATGAAATTTTTTCAAGTTCCGAAGAATTGTCTCTATCTAAAGATTTTCGGATGAGTGTGACTGATACTTTTTCTTAATTGTCCTTGCATGCTTCCTCTGCGATCGTCATTGCAGTTTTGGCATGTATATCAAAACTGAACAGTGAGCGAACCCAGCTAGCGCAATTTTTTTCTATTGATAATTGATGACGCGTTCCACTTGACGATGGGAGCCTTTACCCTCTCTCTCTCTCTCCGTTATGAAATTGACTTTTGGCCTACATCTCATAATGTGATAGATAACAGAACTGATCAGCGAGCCCAGTTATCAGAACGTTTGGGCATTGAGAATGAGTTCAACTTGACGATGGGTGACTTTGCTGACGAGACCATCATCCCTGACCACACTCTCTCTCTCTTTCCAACTCGCACTGCGTAACGAACTTATCGTACGGCCAATGACATCCCTTTGCCCATATGATACTTATATGTACATAGGTATATCAGAACTGATCAGTGTGCCCAGCTATCGCAAGAAAAGCGGGAAAGAAAAAAACCCTAAATAATATGAGCAACGAAAAACGAACTAACCGGCCATGGAGAAATGGAGAGCGCATTGAACGAATGAGTGAAACGGTGACATGAAGCATTGAGAAAGGGCAGATGACAGAATCGGAAGAGTCTCGTCTTGTGATGTCGATTATCTCCTTATTGGCCACCGCGAGAGCTTCAATAACAAATTACTTTTCTACCACAGTTCGACAGACTTTTAAACTAGGGCGATCAAGGAAGTGAATATGAACAAAAAGCAAATTTAACAACATATTAACTATGGATACTAATCAGTAAACAGCTAGAAATGTCTGACTTGAAAAAGTTATTAAGTGATGGCATACTTTTGATTTAGACATTGCAATAATAGAAGGTAAAATAATATCAGCCATTTAAATGTTGAACTCTTTCCTAGAAGAATAGTTATATTAGCGAGGTTTGCTCTTACAATTAGAATCGTCGTTGGTACCAAAAGATCTCGGGCAGGACCGTATGAAAGTAATCATTTTCGTTGTGTTGTTGCTCCTCATGACGTTGCTCGTGCGCCACTTAAGGCTAGACGACTAACGACTAATGATAAGAGAGCAATGTTAGGGAATATTTTGCATAAATTTTAAGCAAATTGCAACCAAATTTTAACCGAATTGTTACGACAGTTTAAACAAATTGTAACCAAATTGTTACTGAAACACTTCAAATGTCGTCAATAGCCGTTGCTAAATTCTTCACGTGACCGTTTCACTTCTTCGCTCAAACTCTCCATTTCTCCTTCCATGCATGGCCCGGTAAGTTCGCTATCGAGCACACTATGAGTATGAGTACGGCAACTTGAAAGGTGATGGTGATATTTATTCACGATAAATGGGATAGAAGCGCCGTTGCGATAGGTATAGTTGGCGTACAATATACAATTGAGCGAAAAGGGGGGTGTGGTAAGCGGTAAGCGATCAGATGTACTATATAAGGAGTGGTTCACGTCGTATGTGGACGGACGACAATTCTTTAAATACTTATGGTGGTCAAGCTCGCGTAAACGCACTCGTGTTAGTCAATCTATTGATTCAGTTCTAATCTTTTTAGTATATATTGTGCTTTATTTAGCTAGTTCTTTGCAAAATAACAGCGTGAAGTCTGAGAGGGGGGGGGGGACAGAGGGTGAGAAAATGTATTTTGAAATTCATGATTTATTAGCAAAGTATGGTGAAATAAAATTGGACTGATCACTCACTGATCACTTGTCAGAACGCGCGCGTGATAAGGAGAAATGGGAAGTGGCACTGTGTTTGGATGTGCCTTGTATGGTTAAGAAATCAGCCCCGCACGCAATCGCGGTCAAAGTGGCCTTGACTTGTCGACGATATTTCATCCACGCAAAAATACTGCAACATTCTGGGATCGAACTCGGTCACTTGTGCCCGGAAAGTCACAAGGTAACCATGAAGCCAAAAAGACACGCTACGTGAGCTTATCTGAGATAATCATTAGGGTATAGTGGCGCTTGTCCTTTTTCTCTGCCTATGCAGTTCCGTACCTCGAACTTAGGTAATTAAACGACGCCACTGTCTAACTCTCCGACTGTTGTATACAAGTTCACTAGCGACGAACTCACAGTCGCTGCGCTTAAGTCCTTCTTCGCTTGCACTGGAGTTGAACGCTTGTTTTGGATAGAAGAACTTCTTTCCTCAAGCATATTTGTTATGAGTTCAACTTTTGTTGATGCACCTGTCGTTCATCTTTACTAAGATTGCGTGTGCGGCTGCAGAAAGACTTCTCTCTAAGACCTATCGTCTTCTCCATTGCTTACTTAAACAAATTATGTTTACAATATTGCTTCCCTTTTCAAGTTTAAAGTTTATCAAGACCACATAAATAGATAATATGCTAATGTTATTTTTACTATATGTATGTCGCGCAATCTTTGTTCTTTTAATGAAAATAACCCAAGCTTTTTGTGTTACTCATAAGTAGAAGTGGAATCTTTTTGAATTTTTGTCAAAACTTTAATTTCCAGTGTCGAATATAAATGTCAACATGGCCTTCCCGTTTTCGCTCCTCGTCTGCACCGCTTTTCTAGCTGTCCTCTCGTCCGCTCTGCTTGCTGCTGTGCCCGAGCCGACGCTGGTCACGTCGACGTCCTACGGCACGCTCCGTGGATACATCGCGCATACGGTGGATGGCAGGCCGGTCCGCGTCTTCAAGGTAGTAGCATGTGGGCTTTCTTTTTCTTTCCCCTCCTCGACCTCTAAAATGATCTCTCTCTCTCTCTCTCTCTCTCTCTCTCTCTTTCCTCCCATCTGTCGCTCTCTGCGTCTCTCTGCGACCTGCGCACACTCCTTCATCTGGCATAGTACATACACCATTTCCACCACAGAGTGTTCCCTTCGCCGCTCCCCCCGTGGGCGCACTCCGCTGGCGACTCCCTCAGCCGCTGGCGTCGTGGAAGTGGACACGCGACGCGACCGCGTACGCGCCCGCCTGCCTCAGCCATCCGCCCGGACCCGTCAATGCGCAAAAAGTTTACAATTTATAATCTCTTTTATAGTAAAAAAAAAATTTTATTCAGAATTAATGAATCTAAAAGAAATTTGAAAAGAAAAAAAAGACTAAAAAATAAGCAAAAGATAGATCCCCAAGTGATTCTAGGAGATGAGCGAGGACTGTCTCTACCTGAGTGTCTTTTCTGGCCCAGCTTGCTGGGTTAGTATTGTTTCGTTGAAAACATCACTAAGTTTTAAATACTGTTTTTTTACGGTGTCAGGTTGGCGACAAGTCTGCCTCAGAAAATGCCTGGACGAAAAACGATCATTTTAGCTACAGTAACCCGTCTATTTCTCTCGAAACGTTCAAAGATAAAACGATATTTTAAGGTCCGCAAGTGCCCGGTGGTCTTCTACGTGCACGGCGGCAGATACAACTTTGATTCGCCCGTCATGTTCAATGACTCCCTTCTCATTCGCTCCTTTGCTGCCGAAGGTTTCGTTGCATAATATTTTTATTTGTTCTTTGCTTTTTATTTCTTGAAACTAAGTAAAAATCAATATTAATTTTTTAAGACGTCATCCTTTTGTGTCATAGTCATCTTTTTTTTGTTGTTTCACGAAAAAATAAAACAATAAATTTATATGACAATTTCAGACGTCGTCCTCGTGCTGCCCTCGTATCGACTCGGCTTCGGTGGCGCGATCAACTTTGGCGCGACCGACTTGGTGCCGGCAAATCTCTGCCTGCATGGTGCATTTTTTTTATTTTGTGTTTTACGTTCCAGTTGTACTCAAAAGAGCGACAAGGGACTCTTGTAGCTTTCCGTTGAATTTCAGACATTCTCCAAAGCCTTCAGTTCGTGCGGCGAGAAATTCGCGCATTTGGTGGTGATCCGGAAAAGGTTATTATTATTCTAAAGCTTTTACGCATGCAAGCCTTTACAAATGACCATATCGTATACATCAAACCGCACCAAATATATGTATATAATTACCATACATTAATTTAAACAAAGTATGGTACGCCGTATCAATTTCCTCTCTAGATCTCTCTTTTTGGCCACTCGTCGGGTGCGTCGGTGGTTGGCCTCTTCGCCTCTTCTCCATTTGTGCCGCTCCGCTTCCGCTCCGTCGTCAGTCTCTCTCCCCAGATGCGATTCAGAGAGACCGACAAGTATATCGCGCAAGCGAAACGATTTACACGACGAGCGGGGGTATTATTAATATATTTGATAATTAATTCATTTTAAATTAAAGTTTACTATATTTTGTTCAAATTTATATTTGGCACTGATTCCAAGCAACTATTGAGTGTTTTTTTATCTTCTTTCAAATTGCTTTTTTCCAGTTAGAATCCACCGGTGAACAAATATCGTAGAGTGGGAGAATAAAAAAAGTATTTTCTTACAATCAAAAAATATTTCATTTTATAGATGCCGAGGAAAACATAGACAAAGTTGTTTGTTTAGTGTACGCGAAGGAATGTTCAACAGTCGATTGAATGCCTGAGGAAGATCGCAGGCACTGATCTACTACGGATTCAGCGAGAAATGATTGAGGTATTTAGAAGAAGTAGCAGAGAGAGAAATTATCATTTAAATTCGTGCTCGCTTGTCAACAAAAAAAATATAGATATTACTTAAAGGACCTCTCCGGCGAATATACTATATATATATACAAGTTCTCGTTTTATGTTCTTATTCGATGAAGATCGGCCAGAAACATCCACTAGAAGTGGTCCCGTTTCAAAAGAATGCTTAGTTTGTAAAATATTTACAGTTTTTGATCGGGATTACGGTGCATTTTCCGCCTGCGATCGTTCTTTGAGCTCATGATCATGGCTAAGCCACCCTCTCTCCCCATGCCAAGCGTGAAGAGTAAGAGGGCACGGGATGATATGAATGTCATCGATTGTTCACTCAGAGAGAAAGAGTGTAGAAGAGAAGGAGAGAGCAAGATATAAAAACGAATGGAAGCGCTATGCTGCCATTTCGAACACATCCAACACAATCACAGCGTTCCAAAAAATTCCACCCTCTCGAATACTGTATGAATTTTAGAAGGGTTGGTTTTTTCAAACACCAATTAATAAACGGGCGCGAAAACATTCGCCGGAGTGATCCTTTAAGAATTGATTGGGAACAAAAATAATGTCCATTCCAGGATGAAGGTTATGCAGGAGAGATTGGCGGAATTGACATGGTGCCTCCCTTTTTCCCGTACAGTTCGCTGGCAGACATCTACAAGAATGTGCCAGTAAGTGTTGTTTTCCCTCTACCCCCTCCTCCCCTAAATTGAGTAGATATGTAAACTATAAGAGAAAATAGACAGAGAAAAAGGAGGCTATTGTGAAAAGGTAGATAGACACAAAGAAAAATATTATTTCTTTTTTGAATTTTTGGCAGGATATCTTTGTTAAATAAATAAATTGGAAAAAAATTAAATAAAATAATAAAATAATAAATTCACAGGCGATCCCTGTGCTCTTTGGCACAACGCTGCACGAGAAGGATGAGCCGAACGCAGAGTATGGCTCGCGTTTGAACGGCCAATTCTTCGGCGCGAAGCATCCACAAGAGTTGGATGACAATGTCGTGCGAGCACGGAAGAACGGACTACTCAGTTGGGGATTCTATGTTATTTTAATTAATTAATTTTTTTTTTATTTGAGCTTCTTATTAATTCTTTTCTTGAAGAGCGGACTACTCAGTTGGATTCCATGTTCTTTTAATTAATTAATTTTTACTTTAGTATCTTATTTATTCTTTTCTTGAAGAGCGGACTACTCAGTAAGATTCCATGTTATTTTAAATAATTAATTAATTCTTTATTTTAGTTTATTATTAATTCTTTTCATGAAGTCGTACTACTCAGTTGGATTGCATGTTATTTTAATTAATTAATTATTTTTTTATTTGAGTTTCTTATTAATTTTTTCCTTTTTGAAGTGAAAGTCATGAAACTAGATGCTTTTTTCGAAATTCAAAATCGAGTACAAAAATTTCGTTAAAAGGAGCATACCGACCAAAATATTGAAGAAAGAAAAATCCATGTCTATATTTGAACACAAAATCACACTTCTTCAGAGAGCACGAAGAGAAGGAGAGAGCAAGATATAAAAACGAATGGAAGCGCTATGCTGCCATTTCGAACACATCCAACACAATCACAGCGATCCAAAAAATTCCACCCTCTCGAATACTGTATGAATTTTAGAAGGGTTGGTTTTTTTCAAACACCAATTAATAAACGGAGTGATGATCGAGTACAAAAATCTCGTTAAAAGGAGCATACCGACCAAACTATTGAAGAAAGAAAAATCCATGTCTATATTTGAACACAAAATCACACTTCTTCAGAGAGCACTCATACAGCCGAGTCCGAGTCGATGATACTCTCAGCATACCTTTACGCCCAAGCTGTAACGAAAAAAGGTGGAAAGGTATGGAAGAGCGAGATAATGATAAAAGGGCAACAAAAACAAAAGGAATGGGATCGGAAAGACGAGATAACTTGTTGCAGGAAAATAAGAGCCTTATTAATACACAAGGTGGGCATTAAATTTACATGTTACGTGTTCATGCAGTAGCTATATTTCATAATTATGAATCAAATATATGTATATTATATATATATATATATATATATATATATATATATATATATATATATTATAACTTATATATGCATACATTTGTCTGTGTAAATTAATTTTTTTCATGAAAAAAATAAAATTTTAATAAATAATATAAATTTGAAAAAAAAAGATTATAAGCTAATGGTTTGTGATTATAGAGCTATCTGTACAAGTACGATATGGACAAAAATAGCGGCCATGCAGAAAACCTCTGTTACATTGTTGGCATTCACTGCTTCCCCATGGACGACAACGAAAAGGTTATTCTTATTATTTATTCATATTTTTATTCATTGATTTATTGTTATGAATTTCTGTGCTCGGTTTTAAACTGGCATCCTTGATTGCTGCTTGATTGCCTAATTATTCTAACGAGGAAACCACCGAAGCAATTTGGCGGATTTTGATCGCAATTGCCCAGGTCGATTGCTAACACTAAGGCTGAATAGAAAATGATTCGGGCATTTCTATTTACTTTTTTCCTAAATAGCCTCAGAGACATCATTCACGCCATGCAGGCCATGTACATACATATAATGATGTCTCAAGCAAGACGTTGACAATAGCAAAACGATAGTCAGCGTACGAGACAGTTCCAAATTGAAAAATTGCTGGTTTTGTGCGTGTAATCCTAGCCAAATAAAATATTGTTTCATTTTTTTCAATCCTCACTTCACTTCTTCTTATATCAACCCATTTTCAGGTGATCGATACCTTCATTTCGAAGCTCTTCGTCAAGTTCACCAAGTACAATGTCCCGTCGCCTCGTTAGTCGATTAAATTTAAATAAAAATAATCCGAAATATTAAAAATAATCCTTTTTCTCCTTTTTATCTTTTACGTAATCACTGACGTTTAGATCAATTTATTCGTTTTGAAAAAAAGGATGGAAGAATGGACGATAAAAAAAATCTAAAAGATTTCAATTAAATTTTATTTAAAACAAAAAAATTTAGACTTCAAATTTGCATGTCAGTGTTCAATGCTGATATGATTAATTGACGTTTTCTTGTACGACTCTTTGGGCAGTTTCTATTAACCCGTTGACATAAATCGTTGATTGATTGATTGATTTGGCAGTTTGGCGGCCAGTAACCGTGGACGGCGACAGCTTCTTCTCGATTGCCGTCAATGTGAGCACTGGACGACGGCCGGCGATGTCGCTGCCATACGAGGCGGAGACCGTTCGATTTTGGACAAAGGTACATACATGCATTCATGTACTTGTTCGCATGCTTCAAAATTATTGGTTGGCTCCCGCAGGCAAAGCAGGGAAAGTGCCAAATTCGAAACCTGTCAATGGTGACCACGGCCAGGCCATTCCTGGATTCCGACTAACTTTATACTTTATACATACATATGTACTACACAGGGATGATCAAAGCGGGCCGAGCCCGGGCCGGGCCCGGGCCATGCCCTAGGCCCGGGCCATGCCCTAGGCCCGGCCCGGCCCGTTGCTAATTTGGCGGGCCCGGGCCCGGCCCGGGCCGAGATTTTGAAGGCAGGGCCCGGCCCGGCCCGCTTACCCCACGGGCCCGGCCCGGCCCGGCTCGCATACCCCACGGGCCGGGCCGGGCCCGTTTTAACATAGGCCCGGGCCGGCCGTTGCCAATTTGGTGGGCCCGGGCCCGGCCCGTTGTCAATTTGGCGGGCCCGGGCCGAGATTTTGAAAATAGGGCCCGGCCCGCGGGACAGCGGGCCGGGCCCGGGCCGGCCCGGGCCTGGTTTTGACCATCCCTGGTACTACATCAAACTTTAAGAGTTCTTCAATTCCATCATTGTTACGTTAACGATCTTCTTTGACAACTTTTTTTTTCTATGAAAACCATGTGCGTATACATATGTATTCAGACTCGCTTAAATACAAAAGTGTTACCTAGACATACTATCGTTATCAATATTATCATCAACGAACTATCTTCTTTAGCTCGCGCCACGTCTCGACATGACAATCACGCATGCTAAGGCGACCGGCAGCAGGCACAATGTTTGTCTTTTTATATTCTTTTTTAACAGAGACAAAATGACATCAGGAAATAGCTTTATCTTTTAAATTACATTCTATGCTACATGAACGTCAAGATAATGTTATAGTATTCGGAGAAGTTTTGAAGCTACCGCTTACAAATGCCCGTATGGTGACTTTCTCATTTCTTTTTAGTATTTTTTATCCACAGTGGATATTTCACACTTCTCTCCACGGAGAGTTAGCTCAGTGCAAAGGCGACACTTAGATAAAAGCTACAGAACGAAAGCATTCGTGTCAAGAATTCTCAAATTTGAAAATTAAGAGCGCATTGCTGTGTAGAGCGCATTGCCACCCGTACTAAACGGGAATTAAGTGTTACCGTATACGCATTAGTGTTACCCTTTCTTCAATTCATGGAATGTCGAGAGACGCCGCACTAACAAGGGAATGGTCTGACGGTAAGGTGACGGATTGCAATGAAATGTGGTTTCCCTGAAAGCTGAAGTCCTAAAATATATGGAAAAGTGAAAACTTTTTGCCCGTTCGGCCTCAGTACCCAGAAATAAATCGATAAAAATCTACCTCCCGGTAAGGCAAAGATTGTCAGCAGTTCCAATTGCCTCTTTTCCAAGCGGCTGCGTAGTATAGTGGATAACGCGGTTGCGTTACGGTTTGCAAGTCTCTGTTTCGAATCCCAATTCGGGCAAAATTTTTGCAATGATTTGGATTTTAAAGTAGGACTGTGTATCTGTGAAAAAAATGAAATTGAAATTTATTTTGAAAATTGGAACTACTGACAATCTTTGCCTTACCGGGAGGTAGATTTTATCGATTTATTTCTGGGTTCTGAGGCCGAACGGGCAAAAAGTTTTCACTTTTCCAAATATTTTAGGACTTCAGCTTTCAGGGAAACCACATTTCATTACAATCCGTCACCTTACCGTCAGACCATTCCCTTGTAAGTACACTAAAATGTTATCTAAGTGTCGCCTTGACACCCCGTGTCTCGGGTCTCCCCAAAATTCTTCTGATACCTTTACATTGTTATGATATTCAAGTAGTGACTCGTTCTCTTAAGGGATAATGAATGCAATTTAATGAGACCCTTATCATTTTTTTGCACAAAATTAATGAAACCCCTCCACTCCCTATCTCTCTCTCTCCCATCTCCCTATCTCTTTCTCTCTCCCATCTCTCTATCTCTTTCTCTCTCATTCCCACTCTCTCTCATTTCTCTCTATCTATCCATCTCTCTCCCTCTCTTCTCGTATTCTCTCTCTCTTTCTTATCTCTCAACTAAATGTCCTATTCCCATTACAGCAGAAGTGCGGCACGGTCCGACGGCAACCTCAGCAGTCGCGCGGAGAGGGCGGAGCAGGAGGAGGAGTAGGAGGAGGAGGAGGACGCAGCATGAGTGAAATGCTTGGAGGAGGATACGGATAAGAAGGAGAGAAAACAAAATGTTGAGCTTGAACATACCAAGTTACCGATTGCAAACGAAACACCATGATGCTGACACAACATTGGTTTCACCTTTCCATTGAAGTAGAAAGAGATCGAATTTACTATAAGCCATGATCAAAGCATATCTCTGCATATTTCAAGACTTTTCTGACAATGAGCATTTATTGATTCATGGTCAGCTATTATTCATGTAGCTGCAGTCTCTTTTGTCTTTGGCTGATTCATCTGAATTATAAACATAACAAGCTGCATAGCTGATAATGTCTATACATTAATAAATGGAAAAGCGATTAGAAGACAAAAGCTCATTGGCAACAGAATCGCATCTCACGGGATCAAACATTGTCCAGAGTAGCAAATAATAAACATAGTCTATTTATGGTTCAAAGGTAAGAAGAAAGAGAATGTATTCGTTGGTGACGATATCGTGTTGAGGTGTAAGAAGATACAGTAAGACACATTAATTGTAAGAATAGATGGAAGTAGTATAGTATGATTAAGCTTCGATTAGTGATGAGGATAGTACTGACAATGAGACGGTGCAACGGCGCATGGACACCTTCTGAATATGAGAAGCGGCTTAAACGGTCTATATAAGCATGATGAATTGGGCAGTCATAAAACAAATGCCAGACATACAAAGTCGAACAATAATAATAATGATAATGATAATAAGTAAGAATCGAGTCGAGATAGCCAGAGGGTTCTTCTACGAGAGGAGTTTCTTCGGAATGTCTATCACATCTAGAGGTCCTGCGCCACGTCTTTGGCTCCGCTGACGTTGATGTCGCTGAGCGTAATCTTGGCGAGATTCTCCGACAGCTGCTCGGCCTGAAGACTCTGCGCTTCGTCGCGAAGGTTGGCGTAGAGGGCGGAAGACCTAATAAGCACAAAGAGTTCACAGAATATACTTTTCGTGTCATGAATTTCGAAATCAAATTTAGAACCAACAATCAATGGTATTTCTAAACAATACGGAGGGAAGCGAGAACTGACAGATAGCGCTCGCCAAACGAGGGCAGCACGGTGACGACGAGCTTGCCCGCCATCTCGGGCCGCGACGCGACACGCAACGCGGCGCACACGTTGCAGCCGGATGAGATTCCTGAGATAATTTGGAGAGGATGATCTCGATTTGACATTTTTATAAATATATCTACTTTTTTATTTTCTAGCAATGCACTAATCAATTCAGACAGAAACAGGAAGATGGCATTGTTATGTTTCTTTTTTTTGGAATTTAAAAGAAGAAAAAATACGGCCCGGATCCCTTGCAAAATTTACGACCCGGCTCTCTAGCCTAATTTACGGCCCGGCCCCCCTTGCACAATTTACAGCCCGGCTCCTTTGCGAAATTTACGGCCCGGTTCCCTTTGCCCAATTTACGGTCCGGCTCCCCTGCCTTACTTTACGGCCCGACTTAATCGCACTTACCCGTCATGAGGCCTTCCTCGCGCGCGAGTCGCTTCGCGAACTCGATCGCCTCATCCGAGTGGACGCGGATGATCTCGTCGACGACGCTCATGTCGAGGATCTCCGGCTTGAAGCCGGCGCCCATTCCTGGAGAGAGAGAAAATATTAGCTTATTAGCCTGATAAATTCGCTGATTAATTGCGTTCCCTTTTTACCCATATTCCTCGAAAAAAACACGAAACTAATTTAAAGAATAACAAACTGTGACGCCTTCCGTTCTCTCTCTGTCGCTCTCTCTCTCTCTCTCTCTCTCTCTCTGTCTCTGTCTCTCTCTCTCTCTCTGTGTCTCGATCTGTCTCTCTCTCTCTTTCTCTCTCAATCTCTCATCTATAAAATGGTTACAATTGACTTACCCTGAATCTTATGCGGACGAGGCTGGCAGCCGCTAAGCACGGCCGACTCTTCTGGCTCGACGGCGATAATCTGCACAGAAAACAAAAGAAATCGAGACGATAATTATATATATATATATATAACTTTGTACATAGTAATATATAGAGAAATGTTCTAGGCACATCGTTATTGCAGTATTATGCTATACCAATTCCGTTCTCTATCGGCCATTGTCTCAACGGCTCCCAACAAGGAGGATTGTCTCCTAACAATTGAGCAGAGCGACTCGCCTGAATGTTGGGATTGAGTTCTTTGAGATACTTGCCGATGCCTGTGACCGTACCGCCGGTGCCAACGCCGAAAACGCACGCGGCAACCTTTAGAGAGAGAGAGAGTTAATTAATTGATTAATTCATTTATTTCTTTTATGCAAAATAAGTGTACGTTAAAATTCCTTATTCTTGGTTTTAAAAGAAATCTCCAAACCTGCCCCTTTGTCTGACGCCAGATCTCCGGCCCGGTCGTGAGGTAGTGGATGCGTGGATTCGCCGGATTCTCGAACTGCAAGAATGAAGTGCGTCCTATTTATGTTGCAAGTGCAGGGTCACGACAACATTTTGAGTAAATACTTTTTAAACTTATAATTAATTTTAGATCTTATAGAGAGAGAAAGAAAGAGATAGAGAGTAAGAAGAGAGAAAGAAAAAAGAGAGGAAGAGAGGTGGAAATACAGCGAGACACAGAGAGAGGGAGATACAGACGGACAGACACTCAGAGAAAGAGAGAGAGAATGACAGAGAGAGAGAGAGAGAGAGAGAGAGAGAAGAAACACAGAAAGTGAGGAGAGAGAGAGAGAGAGAGAGAGAGAGAGAGAGAGAGATTATCCCACCTGTTGCAGGATGAACGAGTCGGGGATGTTGTCTCGGAGTGCTTGCGCACGCTCGATCGCGCCACGCATCCCGAGAGCGGGGTTCGTCAGGACAACCTCGGCGCCGTAGGCCAGCAGCATGGTGCGCTGAAGATGAGAGAGAAAGAGTAAGAGAAATAGAGAGAGAGAAAGAGAGAGAGAGAGAGAGAAAGGAGAAGAGAGAAAGGAGAAGAGAGAAAGAGAGAGAGAAAGGGTGTGTGTGTGTGTGAGAGAGTGTGTGAGAGAAAGAGAGAGAGATATATAGAGAGAGAGAGAGAGAGAGAGAGATACATAGCCTCCAACGAACCCTCTCAATGTTCATGGTGTTTTCTTTTTACCTCACTCTCTCTCCCTATCCCTCCATCTCCCTTTCCCTTTCTCTCTCTCTCTCTCTCTTTCTCTCTCTCTCTCTCTCTTTCTCTCTCTCTCTCTCTCATCACGTACCCTCTCAATGCTCATGGTGGCCGGCATGGTGATGATGAGCCGATATCCCTTGGCGGCGGCCGCGAACGCGAGTGCGATGCCCGTGTTGCCGGAGGTCGGCTCGATCAGCGTCGTGACGCCCGCGTGGATCTGAGAGAAGACGTTGGGGGCAATTTTAATAATAATTATTATTATTATGATTTTCGCGCGCTATTTTTTTTTTGCTAAATCTGTTTTATAGATGATTTTCGCTATTTTTTATTAGGTTTTTTTTGCTCAAAATTTTTTCTTACTATTACTCTCGCTATCTACTCGACGAGAGCTCGCCGAACGGTATTTATGTACATAAGACGCATTTCACATAACATCTGGGGAACTCTAGTGAATAGACATGTATGTTGTAAGTAGCTCATTTCCATTACCTCGGTCCGAAGGCTCTAGAGCATTACCCTTGCTTATGGTTAGATGAGGAGGATGAAGAAGGCATAGAAGACTCTCTCTTCGAACAGACAAATACCACACATACACACATTCTCTGTAGGTTTCCAGCAATTCCCTTTTTTGTTATACATATTGATTCTGCATGAGAATCCCGTGGGTGCAAGGAGAGCTCAACATATTTTCCATTCCATGTCAATGGTATTTTCCAGCACCATCATTCTAGTTTTCTTATTAAAATAAAGAGAAAATATGACTGATGTGCTAGCGTTATTTTGGAAGAAGCACGCGAAAAAACAACAACAACAACTAAAGCACAACTGCTATCTCAAACCGATCTTAAATGTTTTATCGAAATATCGATGTTGCATCAAGTACCATTCTCTCTATCTTTCTACCTCTCTCTCTCTCACTCTGTCCATCTGTTTGCCTCCCTACTCTCTCGATCCCTCTCTCTCTCTCTCTCCCTCTCTCTTTCTCAGCAAAACCTATTCACTATTTATTGCTATTGACGAAGCATCTTTCAATGAAAAAAAAATTTCTCTCTTGCCAAGAATTCCTTCTAGTCCTTCCGGTGTAACCAAAGAAAGAATTAGAAAAAGAAGAAGAAAAAGGAGAAAATATTTGTTCATATCTGCACGTTTCTTTGTGGACGAGGATGACGCTGATTCACGTTAGGAACGTTGCGTTGTAAACATGTGTGTAGTTTATGCTTGCGAAGCACTCCCAAGCGGAATGTCTGCTTGCGCGTATGCAAGAAAAGCGAGAGAGAGAAAGAGAAAGAGAGAGAGAGAGAGAGAGAGAGTGAGGGAAAGAAAGAGAGCGAGAGAGAGAGAGAGAGCAAGAAAGAGAGCGAGAAAGAGAGCAAGAAAGAAAGAGAGCGAGAGAGAGAGAGAGTGAGAGAGAGAAAGGGCGAGGGAGCGAGAGAAAGAGAGAAAGAAATAGAGAGAGAGAGAAAGAGAGAGAGAGATAGAGAGAGAGAGAGAGAGAGAGAAAGCCGGTTCGGCGCAATGCCACCGATCTCTAATCTCTGCGCCCCATTTCAAGTTCCTCGTTTTGTCATGCTGCAGTTGAGATCGGTGTTTTAAGAGAGAGAGAGAGCGCGAGAGAGAGAGAGAGAGAGGGAGAGAGAGAGGGAGAGAGAGAGGGAGAGAGAGAGGGAGAGAGAGAGGGAGAGAGAGAGGGAGAGAGAGAGGGAGAGAGAGAAGGAGAGAGAGAGAGATAAAGAGAGCGAGAGAGAGAGAGAGAGAGAGAAGTAGCGGGAACGTTGCACTTGAAATGCACTTCTGGGTAAGTCTATGATGCCATGACCAATACCCTTTTGATAACAAACATGCATTCGAATTAGTATAGTCCTCTTTAACCACAATTACCATAAACCTATTGCGGCCTCTCCCCAATCATTAATTCCAGAAGTCTGATGATTATTTTGAGCCATGGAAAGACTGTGATGAGCATCTTTGCCGGGGGGGGGGGGGGGGGGAGGTGGGGTGATGGTTTTAACAGCTCGAAAAAAAAACCTTATTCTGCTGCTCGGCCTCTTCGATCATCGCATTCCCGATGCGGTCCTTGACGGAACATGCAGGATTGAGGTATTCGAGCTTGGCGGCTGGAAGAAAACCGTATTTACATATATATACTGGTTTTTTCTTCTTATTTAAACAAACAATATATCTTATGGTTAGCAACAAGAGATGTATCGCAGGATGTAGCTATTCTTTTTGAAGAAAATTAATTAATTTATTAATTAAACTGGCTCCATTCTAGTCTAGGCGCCCCTATAAATGGGACGCCTACACTAGAATATGGCCTTAAACTACCTAATTAATTAACCCCGTCCGAGTAAGGATTGCTCACCAATCTTGCCGCTGCATCCCTTGCCAATCCGATTGAGGTAGACCATGGGCGTGTTGCCGATGAGACCGGTCGCGTCGGCGGCGATGGATTCTCTGTGGGAAATTTATTTATTTTATGCTTTAATTAATTAATTCACTAATTAATCAATTAATAATATATATATATATATATCGTTTTACCTGTCAAAACTTTGGTTAATGTTTTTTTTTCTATTTCAATACAATCTTTCCATCTTTTGTTAGTAGAAAGAAGAAACAAGACTACAAAGAATGACTGATCTACCTGTCAGCCATAATGATGACGATGATGACGGTCTCTTCTTTGTCTAGTCACTCTCGATTCGCACGGGTAGATCAGAGAAGAGATCACGATGCGCCGGTGAGCTGAGCTGAGAGAAGGAGAGCCGCTTGTGCTAAAAGTGAGAGCGAGCGAGTGAGAGCCTCCAAGTAACCGAGCGCAACTTATGTTCGGCTAATTCTTGCTTGCCCGATAAGACGGACACGGTCGACGTGAGAAGCGGCAAGAATTTTTTTCTTTGCCCTGGCTGCCGAGCACAAGGGCAAGAGGCGCTTGAGAGAGAGAGAGAGAGAGAGAGAGAGAGAGAGAGAGAGGAGAGAGAGAGAGAAACAGAGTGAGATAGAAAAGAAAGATAGAGAGAGGAGAGAGCGAGAGATAGAGAGAGAAAAAAAGAGAAATAAAGAGAGAGAGAGAGAGTGAGAGAAAGAGAGGAAAAAAGAAAGGGACCAAGTGCGAACCGAGCAGCAAATTCGAGTGATAAGAGCAGGTAAGCGTGAGCACACGCGGATTCTTCAAGAGAGGAGATAACGGCGAGAGAGGAGGAGAAATTGGAGACACGGAAGGGGAAAGAGAAAATTCAGCATGATTTGACATGGAAAATGTCTGAGAGGGAGAGGAAAAACAGAAAGAGTGAAAGTCCAGAGAAAGAGAGAGAGAGAGAGAGAGAGAGAGAGAGAGAGAGAGAGCAAGGAAATCGTGCCAAACTTAACACAGGATGCGGATAGAGTGGCATTTTGCACAGCTTTGCTTTGCAAGAGTAGAGCACGAACAAGGTTTCAGACATCAAAGCTATATTATAAGAAGGCAGGAGGGGGCCAACGAAGGCGGTTGGGCATTTGAAATTCGGGCAGGAGCAGGAGAACAAGGAGAAATGGAACGCGAGACTACGAAAGCAACAATCCCACGGACCTTTAAACCGCGCGGGAGATGAAACTCATAAAGGGCTGCTACACACAATTTCACTTGCCGTATGAATTCAAAATGGGCGGGAAAACCTAGTCGTGAAATCACGGTTCGTTCGGTCAGATTTTGGGTCGAACATGTAATTTTTGACATGGAACATGGCAAAGCTCTTTGCCTGAACATTTATTTGCATAGTTTTCGTTATCTCCGGTTTTGATATTAGTTTTTTTCTTTAATTTATAGCTGCTGCACTCTTCTCTCCGTTCTGGTCGCCGCTCCTGCCTCGAGGACGGCGTCTTGGATGCTCCGACGGACGAAGCAGCGACCACCATAGACAGATTAGATCAGTTATTTAAACTTGTTTTTTCTTCCTGTTTGTTTGTTCGGGTTTTGCTTGTGGTATCATTGAGATGGCCAGGCGCCCGCGTTCTCGTGATCTCGTCCGTTCGATAGACTAACGTCAGCTCGTATGCGCAAGGTTGCATCTTCTCAACATCAGCCACAGGTCCGACTTTCTTTTTCATGCTTGTTTGTTCTTCTTTCTCCTGATTGTTTTGAGTGGATGTTTTCCTTCTTAAGCTGCTTCCCCCTGCTATGTTATTCCTCGGCGCTGCTTTATTTAACAAATTTATTCCACCAATTCATTGTACAAAAAACTTTCGGGTTCAATCATTTTTTTCTTTTGCAAAGATTCATCTTGAAATCTGTTCTTATTCTCTCTGTAATTAAATGATCTCAAAATTCCCGTATTTTTATTACTACGAATTGGAACACATGATGTTGCTGATGATGTCTGGAGCGGAAGGGCTCGCTAGTGTGATTGAAGGTGGGAGAGAGCGAGAGGGTGAGGGAGACGAGAGAGAGAGAGTCAGAGAGAGCGAGAGAGAGCGAAAAAGCGAGAGTGAAAAGTATGGAGAGGCGCGATTAGCGCAGTGAGATGTAGAGCAGTAGGCCGACAAAAAAGCAAGAAGTGATAGATAGATAGGTCATTCCGTTTTTTTTTCTATTTAGAAGGGACCATGGAAATGCACACGGAAAACAATTCAAATTCTGGAGAGATAGAGAAAAAAAAACAAGGAATTTACACGTCACGCTAAAAAAGGCACCATGATATGAGGTGACGAAATTACCGTATAATATTTTTCCATTTCTAAATTCTCGTGTCGGGTCGTTCAATAGAGCAAATTCGTAAACAGCCAAAAATGAAAAGCCTTTCAGCGGACGTGAAATGCTTACGCAATGCAAACAGCAAGCAGCTGCTGCTCGCTCGGGGTGGACAGACAGGATGTGATTGCGTGCGAAAGGCCCAGTTCATTCCTCTCTCTCTCTCTCTCGCCCTCTCTCTCTCTCTCTCTTTCTTTCTCTCTCTCTCTCTCTTTCTATCTTTCTCTCTCTTTCTCTCTTTCTCTCTCTTTCTCTTTCTCTCTCTCTCTTTCTCTCTTTCTCTCTCTCTCTCTCTCTCTCTCTCTCTTTCTCTCTCTCTCTCTCTCTCCCTTTCTCTCTTTCTCTCTTTCTCTATCTCTCTCTTTCTATTTTTCTCTGTCTTCTCTCTCTCTCCCTCTCTCTCTCTCTCATGACAAACCGTGGCCACTCCCGTCCCGCCAGCTACGCTACATAGTAGCAGACCAAGCGGCTAGTATACAGCATGGAAGAGGGAGAACGGTGACTAGTACATAAGCAGAATAGGATCAGGTGAGACAGGTAGACCGGTGAGGTGCAAGGAGAGAGTGCGAGAGGGAGAGAGAAAGAAAAAGAGAGATAGGGAGATATAGGGAGAGATAGAGAGAGAGGGAGAGAGAGAACAAGAGAACAATGTCAGAGGGCGAGTGGTTGTCTGTTGCTCTCGCGAGCATCTTGGTACAGCTCTCGTTCTTTGTGTCATTATTTTCTATTATCTCTCACACTTCGCTCTCTCTCTCTCTCTCCGTCGCTGTATCGCGCTCTCTCATCTCTGCCCTCCAACGTTTTCTCTGCGTCTCTCGCTTCCATCCTGATCACCTCCACACACTCTCTTTTTTTCTCTCGGTCTCTTCCGTTCTCTTCCCTTTTCCCTCTCTCCTTCCTCCTCTGTTCCTTACCGCACCACACAATTGTCGGTCAGCGCTGACAAGGGTCAAGTGGTGGAGAAGGTCTAGTTGTCAACAACATCACGCCCGGTTACTTCCGAGTGATGACGCTTTCAGCCCTCTCTCTCTCTCTCTCTCTCTCTCTCTCTCTCTCTCTCTTAGTCTCACAATCCATCAGTCTCTCTCATTCTCTCTTTTTTCGCTATCTCTCTTTCTCTATAGTCTCACCTTTTCTCACTCTCTCTCTAACTCTTTCCATTCCTCACTCTCTCTCATTCTCTCTCTATCTCTCTCTCTCTCTCTCTCTCTCTCTCTCTCTCCTACCCTCTCTCCCTCTTCCCTCCTTCACTAATGTAAGCAAACGCCTGCCGAAAATTCTTCAACTAAGATCAACAACACCGAAAGAACTATGTTCTTAATTTGTATAGTCTGTGATGCAGATGGATCTAATTGTAAGTTGACGCAAAGTAGAGAAAATATAGTTTGTAAAGTCAATAGCATAAGATATGCGAACGACACGTAGTACTAAATGGCCATTTTATGTACATTATATATATATATATATATTGTAAATTTCTATGTTTACGTCACTGTGAAGGTACATATATACATGCCTACAATTAATATTGAATTGCGCGAACCTCATTGTTAGAGCACATGGAGAAGGTAGTATGTAAGAAAGGTCTTGAAAAGGAAACAATAGCTTTACAATCAGTTTCTCTTTCGGTTGGTGCGACCTTCTGTCACGAACGATCGATCTTGTGGGGTTCATCAATAAGATCTGGACTCTTTCAATTTCTAATCTCTCTCTCTCTCTTTCTCTCTCTCTCTCCCTCTCTCTCTCTCTATCTCTTTCTCTCTCTCGCTTTCTCTCTCTCTCTCTCTCTCTCTCTCTCTTTCTCTCTCTCACTCACTGCCCACCAACTCGGCCCTCTCCATGCCCAGTTCTAAGTCGAGTCCGCCGCTTTACATCTTATCGCTCGAATATATGAAGAACACTGCCTCGATGAAAGCTGGCCCCACCTTTCTCCTTCTCTCTCTCTCTCTCTCTCTCTCTCTCTCTCTCTATCTCTCTCTCTTTTGCTCTCTCTCTCCCTCTCTCCCGATCTCTCCCTTTATCCCATATTTTCTCCCTGTCTCACCATTCAAACGGCACCCTTTTGTTAGCTTTCTACCTCTCCACACTTTGCGTTCACTATCAACAAGCCAATTTCGCCCTACACTATTGCCGATCATTCTCTCTTTCTCTTCCTCTCTTCTCTCACTCTCTTATCTTCTCTTCTCTCTCTCTCTCTCTTCTCTCTCTCTCTCTCTCTCTCTCTCTCTCTCTCTTCTCTCTAGCTTGCTCGCGACTATGAAAAAAAAATCGCTGTTCAAACGAAGGAAGAGAAATGGGGAGAGCATGGTGATGATTAATTTGATTGAATGTGATCAGTCAGTCAACGGTAGAAAGGTGAAGGACGAAAAGTAATTTTAGCTTTTAACTTTTCTGCTCAAAACATTATTGTAGTATATACCCTGTTTTTTTTAAGTAAAACCTGTCAAATTCAGTCTATGGTCATTAAAGATAACGTTTTTTGAATGTAAAATAAAATAAGTTTATTCTGAGACCTCCCAAGCACCCATTTTTCCTTCTTCACATCATTGCATTTCTTTTCCAACCATGCCACCACCGAATTGTACTGGTGACTCAGCGGCCCGAGAAATCACAATAGTATGAACGACGTTTAGACATGTGTTGGCAGAGATAATGCGCTAGAAAGCGTGTTAGAGAGACGATTTAGAGAAACAGAGAAAGAGATAGAGAGACATGGAGAGGGGCACAGCGAGAGAGAGAGAGAGAGAGAGAGAGTGAGAGAGAGAGAACGAAAGAAAGAAAGAAAGACAAAGAGAGAAACACAATGAGAGATGTGGGAGAAAGAGCAAGAAAAGTAAAAGAATGGAACTGATTCGTAGAGATGGAAATGGCCGAGAGAAGAGAGAAGTTGTCAATAAGTGGAGGCAAGAGAGGGGGAGAAAGAGACAGAGAAAACGTGAAAAATAATAGATTACAATACCAACAAAAATAAGGTAGCAATTGCATAAGTGATTATCGTACACATACCAGTTGATACTAGAAAAGCAACGACCGATTATGGAGAAGGAAAAGTAATCAGAAAGTAATACAGGCATACGAATTCCTTCGCGTAACACGAACACATTTGTATGGGCGCTCTGGCTCACAAAGAAATATTTTTATACATACGAATTATTTATTATTAATACTTCTACGAGCAATCATCAAATCAATCACCAAACGCATCAATTCTCAAATAACAAAAAAAAAATTTTTCGCCACGAGAAGTCGTTGAATTGCACGAAAATGAAAATTGAAATATAACGGTGAACGGGGTGGGGGGGGGAAGAGAGAGCACAATGAATGTGTGTGTTTGGCCTATGTGATAAAGATATAAAGGGAGAAAAACACGCACACGCACACACATGCGCTCATATTGTTCGATGATGTTATGGCCGCGTTGATTCTTCTCTCGAAACGTTTGCAGAGACGAGTGTTGTTGCCCCCCCCCCATGGAAGGTGCTAGAATTTGATGGGACGGCAGGAAAAAGAGAGAGAGAGAGAGAGAGAGAGAGAGAGAGAGAGAGTTAGAGAGAGAGTTAGAGACAGAGATAGAAAGTAGGAGAGAGAGATACAGAGATAAAGAGTAGGAGAGAGAGAGGGAGAGCTAAAAAAAGGGAAATGGAGATATAGAGAGAGATAGAAGAATGATGAGAGGTAAAACTGTGTCCACCGCCTCCGGTCCAAGGCGTCGCCGTGAAATGGTTGCGGGAGACCCAGAGGAGAGCAGACAGTTGTTGTTGCTAGGGATTGACGTGTGATTGGTTGCTATGTACAAGTTATTATTGCAAAATGCCAAATCGTCTTCGTCTCCACCCAAGCTCTGTGTGTGTGTGTGTGTGTGTGAGTAGTGCTCTGCAGAAATGACAAAGAACCCCTGCTACCATTTTTTTGTCCTCGAGGTGGAAAACAAGAGTAAGACGACTCTCATCGGCTTCAGCAGGCAATTAACAGTCAGCTAACACATATATTTATGTATACACATGTACTTTATTTATTCATCTAGTCAGCCAAGCCATATTAATCAAGTTACATACATAATGAACCGTGCGAGTTCTGATCTTATTGTTTCTTTTGATAATTTTCATTTGGAGCCCGTTTACCTATACATATTTGCCCTCGCACGTACATTGCAATTGCGCTTTTCAGCAGACTCTTTTGTTTTGTGGCCGTTAGTGTAATTCTGGGAATGACAGACAAAAGTGCATGACTGTTTATGCCATCTTTTCTCCAAAAAAACCTGTTTCGCTGAACGCTCAAATCGTGCACTTTTTCATGCGTCGACTGAATGAGTCATTTTTTTTATGGAGGGGTGGTGATATTGGAAAGGGTGGGGGGGACATATGGACATATTTATTAATGGAGACAATCGGCCTTGAATCTGAACATGATCGTGTCGACAATTAAGATGATGACGAAGATTTTCATCTCGAGACAGTTTACATATTTTTTTTGTATACCAACGCACGTACAATACAATTGTGCTTTTCATCAGAGACTCTTTTGTTATGTAGCCTTTGAATTAATTTTTTTTTGCATTTGATAATTTACGTTTCATGACCGTTCATATACGCACGTACAATGCTATTGCGGCTGCTTTTCAGCAGACACTTTTGTTTTGTAGCCGTTGCAATTCTGAGAATGACGGACAAAATTTCAATGTTTCTTTCTCGCAATCTTTTCTCAAAAATGTGTCTGTCTTAACGCTCGATTACTGCAATTTTGAACGGGTAAAATGAATTAGTCATTGTATGAATATATGTAAATTATTGAGGGAGGAGCGCGGAGGGGGTATATGAAGTAAATGATATTGGAAAATGGGGTCGGGAAATGTTACTGGAAAAAAAACTGGCCTTGGAATTTGAATATGATCTCGCGAAACACCCATGGCCAGCCATTACTTTTGTCAAAGATGATGATGGTGATGACGCGAGCGCTTGCATCTCCTCCTTTGAAATTTTTTTTTAATTTTTATTTCTTAATACTAAAGAAATGCGAGACATACTGGTTAAAAAGGCACTCCTGTGTATCGAAAGCGTGTCTGGCTGAATGCCCAACCGCTGCACTTTTGCACGCATGAATGAGTCCATATTTCTTATGGAAAGGGGGAAAGAGCGGGTAATAGTACTGTTAGAAAGAGGGACGAGGAAATGTTGATAGCGGAAAAAGAATCGGCGTTTTTGGATCTGAACATGATCTCGACGCGTCTGTGGGCATCAATTATTGTTGGGGAAGATGATGCGAGCGCTTCTGATCATAAAGAATCAGAAGCGAAATGAGCGAGTGTGAAAGAAAGGACATGGTTGAAGAAAGACAACGAGAGGGGGGAGAAAGGGATACAAATCGCGAGAGAATAGGAGAGAAAGAGAGAAGAATCCCCATTGTAACTACCCTCTGAGTGTTTTTCACGAAGCAATGACAATTTATTGTTGTGCAGGTCTGAGATTAAGCAAATCAAAAGCAACAAAAAGCATATCTTTGGCATTCATCACAATATGGCGCAAGCGCACCGGCCGCCCTCACGACGTTCACAGAACTGGAGGTCGAACGCCCTTGCTCGTAAGAGACGGATCCTCTGCTGTTTGCTCAGCAGCGCATGGCACGCAGCGCGGCTCGCTTCCTCCAGGCTGCCGATGAAGCCCTCGAAGAAAGATGCATATATGTAAATAGGGAATATTTCGTTCCTCCTGGAACTTTTCAGAAATGTGCCTGGAAGTTTCCAGAAGATTCCAGAATTATCCTACTTCACCTTCCGACTGGAATACACCGACATCTTCGGGGAAATTGACATTTCTATTACTTTCAGGAAACGCACTCCATCTTAAACTGATATCAGGGATTTGTAAGGACTCTTCAGCCAAACCAGTCTCGATATATTTTATACATGCTTGCTAATTATTACCTTGACAACGATAGCGAGCCCTTGTGAGTATTCACGCTTTTAATTTATAACGTTTTTCATATAATTGACTCAATCTGTGCTCTAAAAATTATGACTTCGTCAACTTTTTACTGGTTTCAAATGCTAACCGTATGTATACTTTGTATTAGTAAGAATTTGGCTAAAATTGCTTCTCATTTATATGTCCTTACTATTGAGGCACCCAATCATAAAACAGTATCGGACAATGAAAAAAAGGTAAAGTAATGAATATTACGAAAAGTGGTGAGTTTTGCCCTCGACCACGGTATCTTTTCAGAAAAGTCTCTTTCACAATTGATTCTCCCATTATCAAAAATATATTTTGCGCTCTCTCCCGAGTTAACACAACAAAAATGATGTGCCGTAGAAAACTAAGAAAAGGTATCGTAAGAAAAGTTAGATAGCGAGGCCGCGAAGCGGCCTAGCAACCAGCCGGTGAAGAGCGCGCAAACCGGCTGGAACGTATGTATGTATGTAGCCTCTTTTCCACAAAGCAATGACAATTTATTGTTGTGAACGTCTGACAATGAGAGCAAGCAAATCAAAAGCAACAATAAGCATATCTGTGAAATTCCAAGGATATCATTTGTAAGCATCCACTGCTGATCAATTCCCTTTTTTGAACTGGCGCCATAGCGTAGTCATGATGCGTTGAGTGAGGCCCAAAAATTTCTTCCGTTTACTAATACTCGCCTCTGTGGGCATCAACACATGGTGCATGATGGCGCCAGCACACCGGCCGTCCTCGAGAGGTTCACAGAACTGGAGGAATGACCTGAAGTCGAACGCCCTTTCTCGAAAGCGACGGTCGTCTTGCTGCTTGCTCAGCAGCGCGTGGCACGCAGCGCGACTCGCTTCCTCCAGGCTAGGCAGCGCGCCGCCAATGAAGCCCTCGAAGAAAGTTAAAGGCTATTCAATTACCATTATATATATATATATATATATATATATACATAATATTGATAGAACTGACACAAGACCTAATATAGTGGTGACTAGGGTAGAGTCACTTAAAATCGCAAACAAATATTTCATAGAACCCTTTGTTATTTTTGTTGTTAACAAAATGATTTTCACACAGAGTCAACTGAAAATCAACCGTGAAGACGATGTTCGCGACACACAAGACGACTCTTCCAGCACGAGATGATGCGACACTGACGCTGTCTTCGAGCAGATTCTTCATCCTGCTGTTGTTGTTGCTCCATTTAAATTCTGTTTGACCTGACCCAGGCGCACACAGAAAAATTATCAACTCCATTCGGGATGCGTCGTCACTCGCGGACAGCTTACAAGGCTCAAATATTCTGTTTGCTTGCAGCGGCCTGAATCGCTCCTCCTTGCCTTCCATCCATTTTTAATAGCTGTCTGTGAGAAGGCGCCTTCCCGTCAGCCCGGCAATCTGCTTCGCTGCGTCGCAATCGTGATGATAAATCTCCCGAAAGTCGACCGGATGTTCCATTACGTAATGGCTTGATCTGACTTCACATGTCCTTCGAGAAGCGACATAGCGGAACGAGCACTTTTTGTAGGCGCCAGAACCGATCCAGTTATCATACGAAAGCAGACTTATGTCGTCAGGATTACTTAAAGAGCTTGGCTCCTCAACTGTCAACGAAACATCATAATTGAAATAATCAGGGAAATTTATGTGCATGGATACTTCGTAGGTTACGTCAACGTCAAAGAGGGGTGAAGAACTGATGAAGCTCACGATTGCTTGGCCTCCCGAGTGCGCTGGGACGGGTACGAAGAGGCGCGTTGCGGTCGCGAACGCGGCTGCTGCAATGTAGCCATCATCAATCGGCACTGGCACCGGCAGCACGCATGTGGCATGGTCTGCGAGTTGTTGTGACGTCATCGGCGCGAGAGGAGTAAGAAAGAGTCGGCAGCTGTGAAGGTCGGGCTCAGAGGTCGCCAACCAAGGGAAGCTTGGGTATGAGAGGGGATCCTGGCGGAGAAAACGACGGGCGATGGCCGGGAATGCCGCTGAGTTGGCATTGATCTGTGACTTCTGATGCCAGAGAATCGCATGCTCGGAGACGGCGAGGATCTTTGGGACGTTGCAGACTTATTTATAGCTGGTAATGTCACATGGAAATTTGCCGAGACGAGACGGGGCACGAAGCGCCATTGATTACTCTAAAAGACATATGTATGTATATTATTTTATAAAAGCGAGCAATTCAAGAAATGGCTGTAACTGCTCAATGAGGAGCTGAATTGAGAAGGGATGCTTCGTGCTTATGAAGATACATATATCACGTAAGAAGAATATTATATCTGAGATATATGCACAATTGCCTTGCACTTTTAGTAAGCAAGTTAAATATGTGTACATACATACATACTATACAGATAGAATGGCCACATGAAGTGATTTGCGAGAGAATCGAAATGCCGGGGCATTAGAAAAATAATCATCTCATATTTTGCTTAAAAGCTGTCTACATATGGGTAAATTCAGACCCAGAGAAATGATTGGGATGGGTCTTGAAGCTTAAATGTCGTTTTTAAAAGTAACGAAGAGTTGTTGAACTGCGCAGCTTTTTGAGGTAGTAGTCGCCAAGGGCTCATGATTATGAGCATTTTTCTCCACAGCAAAAGCATGGTGTGAATTGAAATATTCGAGTTGAACAACCGTCCCCAAGAAAAGAGTATACAAGAAGAGAAACGCAGATAATAAAGTACAAATCCCAATCGTTTCTTAGTTTCTGAATTTACCCGTAAAGCAATATATGAGATGATTATTTTTCTAAGGTTCCGGGCATTTTGATTCTCTCGCATCATATGCATGTGGCCGTTTTATCTTGATAGGCAGACTAATTGAAGAGCTAAAGTACATGTACATACATTCATAAATGTAAATAGCTTACTGTAAGGGCAAGGGAATATTGCATGTATCTCAGATATAACAATCTTCTTACTTGATATATCTCCATAAGCACGAAGCGCCCCTTCCTATTCAGAGCCTCATTTACCAATTATGTTCATTTAGCGCAGTATTGAATCGCAACTAATTAAACCTATGTGCACTGCCTTCTCTTCTTCTTATCGTCATTCATTCGTCTTTTTACTTGGGTCTGCTACCTATAAACAGCCAGTTCTTGAACTGCTCTCCTTATTACAATATCCTCTTCTGTATCGGTTCTTCTTTTTAGAGTAATCAATGGCGCTTCGTGCCAAGTTTTTCCAGACGACGTTCCCAGCATTGAAGAAGTCTGCAACGTCCCAAAGATCCTCGCCGTCTCCGAGCACGCGATTCTCTGGCGTCAGAAGTCGCAGATCGGTATCAATTCAGCGGCATTCCCGGCCATCGCCCGTCGTTTTCTCCGCCTGGACCCCCTCTCATACCCAAAATTACAATTGCGCATTTCAACAGTCGCTTTTGTTGAGGAGTAATTTGGAGAATGACAGAGATAAAAGATTCTTTATACAATCTTGTGTCTCGAAACGTTTCTTTCTGAACGCTTAATTTCCTGCACTTTTCGAATGAATGAGTCATTAATGATGAAGATGTTGAGTTGGATTGGATTATGTGAAATAGAATTATTGGAAAGAGGGAGCGTTAGAAATGTTGTTTATGGAATGAATCGGCATTGTTACCGAAAATAATAATATAATCATGATCTTGACATCCTTCGCGGCCTACAATTAGTGCTTGCCATGATGATGGTGATTGTGATGATGCGAGCGCTTCTGATGCTTTCGCGTCTCCTCGGCGGATGAGTCTTCCTTGAAAGATGGTTTTTTTTAAAGATAATTTACACTTAAGCAGAGCGATCACCGAAAGATTATGTGAAAGATTTCAAATTTCCGCCGCCCCTCGTAGTCTAAATCGCGCGTGTGCTATTTTCGGGTTACGAACTGCGAAATAACACGCAAAAATGAGAGAGTGCGCTTACTCGCGTGGTCAACACGGCAGTTCGAATCTGCTTTAGTAATAATAAAGTGGTGCTATAGTAATGAGATAACCACGAGCATTCAAACCGGTCATCCTTTTCCGGAGCCATGAATCAAAGCTTTGCGATGGCCGTTTTTAGTAAGGGCGATTGGCCGTGATAACGTCTTACTTCATGATGATGTTTATGCGAGTGGTGGTGGTGGTGCTTCTTGTGCTTCTTGTTGTCTTCGTCGCTAGAAGAGGCATCGTCATTCTGCTCATTCTCCTCTTTCTTCTTCTCCTCCAGTTTCTCGTGGTGGCTTGGCAGAGTGCCAGACGCTTCACTACTCTTCCCCATCTTCACCCCTTCATCGTGTTCGTGATGATGTGAGAGCGGCGGCGAAAGATCCTTCAATTGTTTTGATCGATTTTTTTTTACGATTTAAATTTAAGTAAAACATATACGTAAATGGTATTTTTAAAAAATCTGCAAATGCATTCTGACATTAAATGCCGATTCGTGAGTAGCGCCAATTGCCGCCAGACTCGCTAGTGGCATTTGAAGTGTATTCTTAACGACTACGAAGTGGTACAATTCACTTGTAATTAAAGATTTTTTTTTCATTTGCCTTAATTAGAGACAGACCAAAACTATGTTGTAATATTTGTACGCACTACTTTCAATTAGAGCGATGACGAGAAAAAAATCACCATAGCTAAATAAATAAACAAACAAAAAAACATATGGAAAAGATTTCCGAACCTGATGATGCTGGCCTATGAGTTTATGATGCAGAACATGTTCGTTCACATTTTCAACTGGTAGTTGTGGTCGTTGAGGATGTGAACGGGTAGCAGCGTAGTGATGCGATGCGATTCCTCTGTGATGGTGCTTGAAATGGAAAATAATATCAGTTAATTGATTATAATTAGGATTTTGTTATGCATACGGATGAAAATAACTATGATTTTGTTTTTCGTTAAAATTATATTAATTAGGGTTATCTTCTAGATAAGTATGGCATTAATTGGGGTTTTTTTTATAGACAAGCATGACATTAATTACCGTTTTCTTCTATGTAGGTAGGCGTGCCATTAATTATGGTTTTCTGCTTGATAAGTATGGGTTTTCCTTTAAATATGTATGTTTTTTGTGTTATGAAAATAGAACAGTGTTGGTGCGAACCTCTTCGTAGAGCGGATCATAGGCAAAGTTCTCGCCGAGCGCATTGGCCACAGATGGAAAGAGAAGCCAAAGGGCGATCAACGCCTTCATCCGTCCTAGGAGAATGCCGCCTTCAAGAACAGAAATATTGAGAAATATAATCAATATTATTCAGTCATCTTTCTCTCTTTCTATACACACGTTGTGGCTTTTTGTAATAATCAAAAAAAATTAAAAGTGAAATAAATTTGTAAAAAAAAAAGAGAAGAAGACTGTCCATCCAAACACGCGGCGTGTATTTAACTGAATAAGGGAGAATTTATGCTAAAGATCATTCATCGAGGAGAGGAGAAGGCAAATGCTCTTGTTTTGGCTGCTTTGTAAAGAGCAAAAGAAGTAGAGACAATGAGAGACAGTAGAACCAAATGTCGCCTCTTAACGTTGACTTATTTTAAATTGCAACTTTTCTTTATAAAAGGACAAACGTGCGCATGTGCCTTTTTGTCCATTTCTCCATTTCGAAACTCTTTCCTATTCTGGAGCTCTCATAGAGAAATGTAATTAATCTGATTGTCTTCAAGCGTTATTTTTATTGGCCCTTAATGGAGGACGATTACCGAAAAATAACTAATGCACTTTATAATTTTGAAATCTTACATAAATGTTCTTTGATCGTCCTTCTTCAATTAAAATTTAATAGCTTGTTTAAAGATTATTAAGAAAGAACTACGCAGGACCCGTACTGGGGCTCAAAAGTAATCACCTCTCCAATTTTGCATGCTTCTTGATGCGGCTGCTCATTCTCCTCACCTTCTTGCCAGCTGCTGTACTAGCGGGCCTCGGATGGCCGCATGAAGAGTATGGTGGCAATTTCGGTGCGGCGAAAGACTTTTGGAAGACGCATAAAAGCAGTGGTCGGTGAATTACATATTTTTGCTGTTGATGATGGCATAAATAACAATAGAAACAACGAGATATTCAATCGTTAAGTAGATCAAAATTTTATATAATACTAAATTTAAAAAAAAACAACAAACAAACAAACATTGATTTCCATGTAATAGAGGTAAGAAGGAAAAAAAAATATATATATATTTATATCTATATATAATTTTTTTTAGCTCCATGCGGCTACAGAGGCCATGCACAACATGGCTCAAGCTCGTGCTCAAGCTCTTCTGGCTCGTCCGAAAGCGGCAGCAAGGAATGCGGATGCCGACGTATGTAAGAAGTGGCAAGCATTCAGACATACATATGTACATAGAAATAAATAACCCTAACAATTTATATGAAGTTATGTAGTTTGAAATAACGATCAAAATAGTTAATGAAGCGTGGAATGAGCCACGAAAGAGAGAATTATCTTTCTCTCTCCCTCCCTTACTCTTTTCTTTTTCCCTCTCTTTCTCGCTTTCTCCCTCTCTCTCACTCTCTTTTCCCTCTCTCTCTCTCTCCCTCTCTCCCTCTCTTCTGTCCCTTTTCAGATGCTCCAAATTTCTTCGGTCCTCATTCGTCGTCGTGCTCGACTGAACAAGTCGTCCGCCACAAGCCGCGCGTCCTCGTTCGCCATCGCAGAATCGTTGTCAATCATCCACAGCGGATTAACAGGGTGCACCTGCATGGCTGACTAGTGGAGAAGAATGGGAAATATAAAGGGAGAGCGAGACATTCAGGCAGAGAAAAAGATAAGAGATGGAGAGAGTCGTATATAGAGGGAGGTTGAAAGCGAGAGAGGGTGAGAAAAAGAGAGAGCGTGATTATATAAGAGAAAGTTTAGATAGAGAGAGAGAGCGTGATTGTGTGAGAGAAAGTTGAGATAGAGAGAGAGCGTGATTGTGTGAGAGAAAGTTTAGATAGAGAACAATAAGAGAGAAGAGAGATAGAGAGCGAGAGAGAGAGATAAAGAGAGATAGGGAGAGAGCAATGCAATAATGGAAGAGAGAGGGGAGAGAGAAAGAGATAAAGATAGAAAATCTTTAGCTTGTCCGCACGGTCACGCTCAACAAGCACGTAGTTCACCGCCTACCTGAGGTGTACAATAAGGTTCATGTCAACGAGAAGTGGCTACGTCCGCACTACACGAAAGGCGTATGTCGCAGTCTATCATTCTTCTCTCTCTTTTTCTATTATCTCTCTTCTCCTCTCCCGCTCTCTCTCTTTCTCTCTAGTCTCTCTCCCCCTCTCTCTCCTCTATCCTCTCTCCCCATTTCGCCACTCTCCTCTCTTTCCTCTCTCTCCTCTCTCTCTCTCCGATTTCGGTATTGCCCGCCTCGACGAGAATATTTTATTCTTCAACAGTCGTGCCATCATGGGGGCTCATCACTCGAGCACTTTGGCAGCAGCAACGAAGAAGAGTTCGCAAACGGCGACATCTGCGACCGCTGCGGCCGGTACGAAAGCTTATTGAAATTACCGCGTAATTCCACGCCTACTCAGGCTCCAATCTAATGGAAGCGACCCCGTGAATGGCAGTTGCAGAGCGGGAGTGCGAGAGCGAAGCAAGAGAGAGAGAGAGAGAGAGAGAGAGAGAGAGAGAGAGAGAGAAAGGGAGAGGGAAAAGAAAAATACTCGTTCTCTGAGAGAAGAAAAAAGTGCGCAATCTTTCAGATCGACCCGCACTTCTCGCAGACGACTTCCTGAGTATCGCGAGACCTGCGGACACGCCAACAGACCAGCGTGCGGCTGTGCGGCTGCCGTTGATACAAGCAAGATCGCTTATTCCGTATATCCATGGGTATATCCAGGATACGGAGCAGGCGGATGGGGATATGGCCAGGCAGGCTATGCTGCTGGATATGATACAGCAGGATATAGCGTGGCTGGATATGGCGAGCCTGGATATTCTGCGGGATATGGTGAGGTATATAGAAAGGGCCACGGGATGCCGCTGTGGGGATACAACGATGAGCATGGCTATGACAATGGATATGGCAATGGCTACGGTTATGGCTATGGCCATCGATGGAACTATGGAACGGCGAGCGAGGCAGGATATCCGGCCGGATATAGTGGATACAGTGGATACGGTTGGGGCGGAGCGTACTGGATTCCCGTCTACATTCCGTATTACGGATATGGCACGTGGACTTATTGAACATACTGAATCGAGGTGGATGGCTTGATGGTTCTAATGATAAATGTCTTCGTCTTAACTGTGCGGTAAAAATCGATGCACATAAACTTATTGTTAGAAGAACTGGGAAAGGACAAGAAGATAGGTGAAATAGCCGTAAGAACAAGAAGGAGAAGAAGAATGATAGAACACCACGCTAGTTCCAAGGTGGAATGGTTCTTGGATGAGGTTGAGGCCGAATTTGGAGAAGACACTGCAGCAGCTGCAGATGTCGGTAGAAATTACCGGTATGGTCATTTAATAATCATTCTTACAAGGCGGAGTGGCCGAGTGGTCTAAGGCGCTGGTTTTAGGCACCAGTCATTCGTGGCGTGGGTTCGAATCCCACCTCCGTCAAATTATTTTGGTGATTCATTGGGGATTTATGCATTCCGCATTTGCGTGTACTTTCCTGGCTTTTTTTGACTACGGAAGCAAACTTCGGATTGCACAACGGATATGGTTCACCGATAGTGTTACGGATGGATTGTGTTTTATTTACGGATATATCCCCCTGGATTATAATGAATGGACAATCAGTACTTAATATCCGTTACCTGAAATAACAGATATTTTTCTGTGTGTAGCATTTACAGGAATTTCCTTACAAAATAGCGCTATAAGACGAGGTAAGAAGCACTGTAGGAGTGCATGTTGAAACATTTCATTTAAGATTACACTCAAGGAAACTTCATTTCAGCGATTACAAGTAGTCATAATTACTCAGACAATGAGAGCAGACTCGACAGATTTGTAGATATGAAGAGCATAGAGAGAAAGAGGGGTGCAGAATGAGATAGACAATGACGAAAGAAGAGAGATCGACGGAGGAGCAGGGGTGGCCGGCCAAGGCCCCGGCCCCAGGCCCGGGGCCGACCCTGGGGGCCGGGGCCGAGCTCGGGAGCGGGGGCCGGGGCCGACCTCGGGGGCTGGGGCCGGGGGCCGGGGCCGACCTCGGGGGCTGGGGCCGGGGGCCGGGGCCTACCCAGGGGGCTATGGATAATTAAATTATGTTCACCCAAGTTGAACAAATTATGAGCCAATTTATGCTGAATTATGCCACGCTTTATTCAGTATGCGTTGCAGATGTATTGCAGAGCTTTGGGGTTGGGGCCTTCTTCGGGGCCGACCACGGGCCGGGGCCGGCCTTGGGGGCCGGGGTCGGGGCCGACCTCGGCTGATCTTGGGGGCCGGGGCCGGATATTTTCAGCCCCCGGCCACCCCTGCGGAGGAGTTGGCAAGTAAGGTCGCGGCCGCCACATCATTCGCTCCAATTGGCAAACCCAAACAAGTCCCTTATCTCTGCTTCGTCCTCGTCATTAGACAAAGCCCTGACAATGAGATTCGCTTATTATTATTTCCTTTATTGCAATACTCTTCCCAGCAGAGACGAAACCACGGTCACCAGTAAGCACTGAAGCCTTTGAATTGCCAGTAAAAAAATGAAATGTTTTGATTCTTAAATTATCAGCCTTAAATACATGAGATAACTTTCACATTAAGAGTAGTAACATACTGATTTACTTCCGTCTCTTTGATGGTCCTGTGATGAAGGATGTAGTTGGGGTCACGACCGCACAACGGGCACTTCGAGTGCTCAACGGGCGCAGTTGTAAGACATGAGGAACTACGTCGATTGGAAGAAATATGGAAGTATTGATGAGTAAACAAATGGTCAATTGGATACCGCACTAATTTAAAAAAAAATCAATAACAACCGTCATGAGGTGGACGAGGAGACAGCGGGAGTGGAATTCTTAACGACAACAAAGTAGAATATACTCTCTTTCACGGATAGCAGTATCAGTTGCCTCGACGCTACATGAACTGGTGGTGGCGACTTTGAACGGTGATTCCTACAAATAAAAGTTATCTACTATCAAAGTACTAAAAATAAGCTATAATCAGGTAGAAAACTAAATCTATACCATGAAATATAAAATAAAGCAGGAGACACATACTAGCCTCTGTTATTGCTTCTGTTTTAGGTCGATGAATGGAACGAAATCGCGACAGAGAGGGCAAGAGTCGTGCTGGAAGAGAGAGAGAGGGAGAGAGAGAGAGAGAGAGAACACTGATTGTGAGGGCAGGAGTCGTGCTGGAAGAGAGAGAGAGAGAGAGAGAGAGAGAGAGAGAGAGAGACACTGATTGTGAGGGCAAGAGTCGTGCTGGAAGAGAGAGAGAGAGAGAGAGAGAGAGAGAGAGAGAGAAAAGAAAGTCGCCAACCTGGGACAACCATCTGAGTATACAAGCGGCATGGAATTTGTGACGGCATTTGCAGAGAGTGGACACTCTGCCGCTGTGGTCCAGGTCGAGGAGACAGACAGCGCAGGAGGCATTGTCCATCTCGGGCTAGTAAGAAATCAATTGTCCATCTGGGACTAGGAAGAAATCAAAAGGACAAGAACTTCAAGGGCCTGCCTGCCTACCACACGGACATAGAAAGAGAAGTGAAAAATGTGCCTGGCCTGTCTACATTAGAATATTGCATTCTGGATATTCAGAATGACCTAAATTGGGCTGGATTCGAAACTCGAGCCTAATTAGAAAACTTTCGCAGTTACGATCGAAATCCTTTTGATAAGGACAAAATTTTGCCTTATTAGGCAAGGAACTTACATAAGGTACAAACTGATTATGTACATATAGTGACCGTGCATCTTTGCAGACGAGATAGCGAAGAGGATGAAGAGGGCGGAGAGATCGAGCTTAGAGCGCATCTCTGAAACTGAGATGGGAAGAGAAGAAAGAGGAGCGAGGGAGAAAAGTGAGAGCAAGGGCAGAGAGAAGAGAGAATAAGAGAAAGAGAGAGGTGAGGGAGGGGAGACACATTGTCTCGGGCAATTTGTATATATGGTTTATGGATTGTCGTAAAAGAATATTTAAACAAATATCACAAGAATATACATAGTGGCATAAGGAGTATACATATGTATACTCCATTTATAAGTGAAGTTCCAATGGAATCGTTGACATTGCTAATACCTAAAAAATGCAGGGCCTTTTAAATAAATATTTGACTTTCAAAATGCGCATCGATTATGACAATGTCTTTTTTGGCATATTTACAGACGAGCAATGGAAGGAGTCATCACTATGAAAAATGAAAGAAAGCGTTACTGAGCATTTTGGAACCACAGAAACTTCCTGGCAAAGCGAAGATTCACTGAATTCACTGACAATAAAGAAGCACACGACGGGTGAGAAAGGCGCTCTCGTTGTTAGCCTCTCATTGACTCATTGTGTTTTCCCTTTTCTTATGCGTATGTACATATGCTCCTGATAAATACAGCAAACCAGATAAGACCTGCATATGTACATATATGAATGAGAACTTTGACACCATTTTCGACAACGGATGTTCTTTTGTTGTGGATGTGAACCGAGTAGCCAACGAAGCACTCGTCCATATCTTTGCCAAGTCTAGCACTTCTTCCCTTATACTTTGGCTTTTTGAACTTCAACTTTACGAAAGTTGCTGGAACGATTTTTGTATTTCAGCTCAATACAAAGCAGATGAGAAACTAGATAATAATTGCAAGACCGAATTAATCGAAGGAAATGTATATGCTTTTAAGGCAATTCGTCGGCTTCAATACTCTTTTTCAGCACTGGTACTTTTCACCAGGGTAATGGATACTGAGCTCAAGACGAGGAATGTAATAGGAGTCACCATTGATGTACTCCTTGGGAATGTCGAAGGTCACCTGCCGCTTGCATCCCTGAGAATCAGTACAATTTTCACAAAAATAAAAATAGAGACAATAAACTTGACTTAAATCAACCTTTTTATGTTCGGGCACATTGCACTGGTGTGTGAAGCTGATCATCGGTGAAATGCTGCCAATCTACGATGAGAGAAGGGGTCCCTCTATCACATTCTCACTCTCCCTCTTGCACCCTCCCTCTATTTCCAATGGCTTACCTCATCCTCACTGCCAGTGATGTTGAACATGGAATGGTAGTTCGTCTTTATTTCAGCGAGAACATCGTTAGGGTCGACTAAATAGGAGACAGTAAGTCGGAGCCATAATTGCTCCACAAAGTTCTTAATATAGTCACTTACAAGTTGTGTTTAGTGACCAATGTTTCAACAATAAAGAGAAAAAAAAATTTCAAAAACCTTTTTGACCACCTACATAAACTTCGCTTTGAACACTATATGCATCCCTTATAAAGTTTTCAAAGTAAAAGAAAATAAAAATTTCACGTGGGCAATCGTCCATAGCGGCCTCATTGAGTCTTACAGAGAGGTTCTCTTAAAGGCTCCAGATATTTCAACAATAACAAAAAAATTCTAACGTGTATCATGCTCAAGGAGCTGTATATCGACGTTTCCATCGCCATAGCCTCTGAAGAAACAAGTCGTGTAACCCTGCACTGTGACCGTCTGCATCTTTGCTGACGAGAGTGCGAGGAGAATGCAGAGTGCAGAAAAACCGAGGATAGAGCGCATCTGTGAAGGAGAGGTGTGAAGTGAAGAAGCGAGAGAGAGGGAGTGATGGGTGAGGGAACTGGCATAATTAATGAGGGTTTATTTAGAAAATTATCACAAGAATATATGTACATAGTAACAAAACTATGTACATACATAGATGAATAGACTGCATGTACATGTACACAAGTGAAATTGTTTATGGAATTCTTGCATTCCCATCGCATTTGGGCCTTTAAAAGAATTGTTTGGGTTTCGAAATGCTCATCAATTGTGAAAATGTCATTTTTTTTGCATATTTACAAAGGAAACGAGTCATCACCATGAGAAATGAAAAACATAGTGTTACTTGGAATTATGACATTTTCTGGCAAGCGAAGATTCACTGCCAAGAAACAAGCAATCGTTTTAGCTTTCCAGAATATATCACACCGAAATAGGTGTAATAAGTGTATAAAATATTGCTTTCCGTCTAATTGAGTAGTAGGTCCACAAACAGAAACTTTTCCATGTTCATGCTTTATTGCTCTTTTAGATTAAGCAGACAAGATTTATCCTTGCATTACTGAAACATCACGAAAAATGAGTATACTGCTTCTTTTGACTGAAAAGTCAAGTTGCCGACATACGATTTGTTAGTCAGCACAGGTATTTTTCGCCAGTGTGATGGATATGAAGCGAAACAGTTAGCATATCATAGACGTCGCCGTTGATGTACTCCTTGGGAATGTCGAAGGTTACCTCTCGCTTGCATCCCTGAAAACAGTTTTAACAATAAAAAAATAATTAAAATAAAATATACCAGAATTAAATCAACCTTCTTATGCTCGGGCACTTCGCAATCGTGTGTGAATTGGATCATCGGTGAAATGCTGCCGATCTACCATCAGGGAAGTAATCTCTTCTCTCTCTCACTGTCACTCTCTCTCTCACTCTCTCTCTCCCCTCTAGCACCCTCCCTCTATTTCCAATGGCTCACCTCATCCTCACTGCCAGTGATGTCGAACAGGGACTTGTTGTGCATTTTTATTTCAGCGAGAACATCGTTGGGGTCGACTTAAAAGGAGAACAGTATCGAGAGTTACTGAAGTCGGAGCCATAATGGCAATACAAAGCTCACGATAATTCACTAACAAGTAGTGTTTAAGGGCCGAAATTTCAAAAAAAAAAAACTTCTTACATGTATCATGCTCAAGGAGCTGTATAACGGCATTTTCATAGTGTGAGAAGCCACACCACATTATTCCTATCACTGAGACCGTCTGCATCTTTGCTGACGAGAGAGCGATCAGGATGAAGATGGCAGAAAGACCGAGGATACAGCCCATCTGTGAAAGGGAGGTGTGAAGAGAAGAACGAGGAGAGAGGGAGGAGAGTGAGAGAGAGGGAACACATTGTCTCAGGCAACTGGCATAATTAATATGGTTTTACGGATTATCGAAGAAGAACATTAATAAAAATGTACATGCATATGGCATTGCTGGCATTCCTATTGCATGGGGCCCTTTTAAAGAATTGTTTGAGCTTCATAGTGATCATCAACTGTGAACATTTCATTTTTGGAATATTTACAGAGAAGAAATGAACCGAGTCATCTTGAGAAAAAAAAATGTTACTCAGCATTATTGAAACCACAGACATTTTCTGGCAAGCGAAGATTCACTGGCAAGAAAGAAGCAATCGTTTCAGCTTCCCAGCATTTATCAGGAACGATCCTGGTGCAATCATTGTATAATATTCTGCTATTCATCAAAAAGAGTAGTAGATCCAAAGAAACACTTTTGTCGGTCTATTCTGTATTAATCAATTTTTAAATGTAGAACTCATATACCGTTTTTTCTCTATTAGTACCCCCCGGGGTAATATTTTTCGATACCCTTCCGTGGGAGGGGCATGATTAGAGGGAGGTGTTCTATTAGAGGGAGGGGTAATATTTTCAATGTGAGACACTTAATGTTTAATAACAACATTTTATTCCAAAGAAGAAGAAGAATCGTTGCACGAGTTCAATGGAATCATCACCGGAATATCCGTTTTACAATAGATTTTTCATGAATTTGCCATCAGGTCACTGTTGAGAGCACCTCATGCCTCCAGGGTCGATTCGAGGTGCATACATCCAGAGCTGAGGTACTAGGCTGTCAGAAGGACTTACTATTGGAGTGGGGGGGGGGTTCTACTACTAGAGGGAGGGGTACTATTTTTCAATGGCCCTTCCAAGGGGGGGGGTACTATTAGAGGAGGGGGATCTAATAAAGAGGGAGGGGTACTAATGGAGAAAATACGGTAATGAGCTACCAATTAAGATATTTAATACACACGAATGCATATCGATCGGAAAATTGCATTTAACAAAATTACATTGATCACAAGAGCCAGTCTTATGGCAGGAGAAGAGGCATTTTTGCAAATGGATTTCTATTTTTAGCTGTAAAAATAGAAGGGGCTGTCGATGAACTCCTCCGAAAAGTCGAAGGTCACCTGGTGCTTACATCTCTGTGAAGAAACGAAATTATTAAAATGGAGAAAAAATTATGTTTCTCTGATCCCCGGAAAGCAGAAGAAAGAAGAGTGTGATGCTTTAAAGGAGGCTTGAACACGAAAACTGCTTCCACCACGATTACTCTGACGCTATCCGATGCATACTAATTGCACCTTCTGTTTTTTTTAACGAAATAATTCGCGAATCTAGTGGAAGCTTGTGAATCTCGAGTTATTATAATTTATTCACGCGAGTCAGGATTTCAGTTGTCATCTACTTCAAATGCAAATTTCTCGCTTATTCTTTTCCACATTCATGCTTTATTGCAATCTTAGATTAAGCAGACAAGATTCATTTCTTGCATCACAAAACATCGGAAAAAAGCGAGTTTACTTCTCCTTTTTGACTGAAAAGTCAATTTGTCGACACTTGCTTAGTTAGTCAGCACAGGTACTTTTCACCAGAGTGATGGATATTAAGCGCAACAATATTCATATCATAGACGTCGCCGTTGATGTACCATTTGGGAATGTCGAAGGTCACCTGCCGCTTGCATCCCTGAAAACAATTTTAACAATAAAAAATAATTAAAATAAAATAGGCTAAAATTAAATCAACCTTTTTATTCTCGGGGACTTCGCAATCGTGTGTGAATCGGATCATCGGTGAAATGCTGCCGATCTACCAACAGGGAAGTAATCTCTTCTCTCTCTCACTCTCTCCCTCTCTCTCTCATTCTCTCACTCACTCTTTTCCTCTTCCTGTAGCACTCTCCCTCTATTTCCAATGGCTCACCTCATCCTCACTGCCAGTGATATTGAACACGGAATCGTTGTGCTTCTCTATTTCAGCGAGAACATCGATAGGGTCGACTTAAAAGGAGACAGTATCGAGGGTTTCTCATGTCGGAGCCATAATTGCTCCACAAAGTTCTAGATATAGTCACTAATAAGTAGTGTTTAAGGGCCGATATTTCAACAATAGCAAAAAATTCTTACATGTATCATGCTCAAGCAACTGTATAACGGCATTCTCATAGTGCGCGAAGCCACACCACATCTGCCCAATCACTGTGACCGTCTGCATCTTTGCAGACGAGATGGCGAGTAGAACGAAGAGGGCAAAGAGACCGAGGATTGAGCCCATCTGTGAAAGAGAGGTGTGAAGAGAAGCAAGAGGAGAGAGGGAGAAAATGAGAAAGAGGGAAGAAAGAATAGAGGTAGAATGAGAGAAAGAGGCGAGATAGGAGAGGGAACATATTGTCTCAGGCAACTGGCATAATTAATATGGTTTTAATGATTATCGTTGAAGAATAGTAATTAAACAACATATACCACAAGCATATTTATAGTGGCAAAATTATCTACATACATACGTACTACATATGGAATTGTTGGTGCCTGTGGGCCTTTTAAAGACTTTTTTTTGGGTTTCCAAATGCTCATCAAATGTGAACATATCATTTTTTAGCATATTTACAGAGAAGGAAAGAAACGAGTCATCACCATGAGAAATGAAAAACAATGTGTTACTTGGAATTATGACATTTTCTGGCAAGCAAAGATTCACTGGTAAATAAGAATCAATAGTTTTACATAGAGCTTCCCAGAATTTATCAAGACCAAAATTGGTGTAATCAGTGTATAATATATTGTTTCCGTCAAATAGAGTAGTAGTTGAACATGCTAAAAACACGTCTGTTCTGTCTTCATTGATTTTGAAATGTAGAACTCATATATTGAGATATTTATTGCACATGAATGCATATCGATCGGTAGTCACAACAAAATTATACTGTTCAGAAGAGTTTTCGGAAAATGGATTCCCTCGTCGGCGCGATTGATATGTTGAGCGGTAAAAAATAGATAGACTATACCGTCGATGTACTCCAACAAAAAGTCATATGTATGTCACCTGGCGCTTGCATCTCTGTGATGAAAAGAAAGGATTAAAATGGAGAAAAAAAAATTAATTATTTTTAATAACATACATATAGACCGTGCCGCCGATGTAATATAAGCTAATGGTAAAGTTAAATTGTTCGTTTTGTCTTATGGAAAGTCGCATGCGTGAGTGATTCGACAAATTGGCTCGATCGACCAGAGCCGATAACAAGAGAATCTCGCCTATCTCTCTCTCTCTCTCTCTCTCTCTCTCTCTCTCTTTTTCATTATCCTTCTTTTTTTGCCGCTCGCTGTCTCTCTTTGTCTTTCTCTACCTCTCTCCGCCTTTCTTTCTATACTTCATTCTCTATCTCTATTTACCACTTTCTATCTCTCTCTGTCTTTCCTTCTCTCTCCTTCTCGCTGCTGATTCACCTCATCCTCGCCGCTTGCGATGAAGAATTTTTGTTCTGTTTTGGAAAATCGAAGAAGAAGAAGAAAAATCACACTGCTTTCCCCTGCTTACAGGGGTGGGGGGGGTTAGAAGATATCCTTTCTTTGAGCTCTAACTAAATGCAAGTGAACATGTCGATACCAAAAGAATCTAACACCGCAAAGAGTAGAAGAAATAAGAAGAGCCTCCTCGAATGTTACAGACGCAGACAAATTCAATCTCCTCCGGTTTTTCTCAGAAAAGGAGTCACTTAATTACGGGGATCTCACCCCATTCCATAATCTAAACAATCTCATCTCTACTTCCACTACGCTGGCCGGTGTTTTTTAAAATTACGTCAGGATGGTTTCATACTTAAAAAAACCTTCTCGGCGCATTGCTTCAGCACATACATATTTGAGGTGTGCGTGTCGTTGTCTCTTCCGGTAGATTTGCACAGAATTCTTTGATTCCATTGTCAAGGGTGTTTCGAGCAAAGTAAGAAAAATGGACAGGAGGCCGACGAGAGCGCGGATCCTCGGAGTGAGGGTGGTCACCCTGGTTGAGAATGGCAAATTTGACGAAAGGCGCGGCGGACCCGCGGAAGTGAGGGCTGGTGGGCACTCTTGTGGAAAAAAGAGAAACAACAATGGGAACAGACTGTGATCGGACTGACGCATCAAAATGTGATGTGGTTCTCACAGAGAGAAAAAGCGGTGAAGCTTTATCAACAAGTATCAACAAGTAATGCTTCTTTTTTTCAGTTCTGTATGCTACTTGAGCTCAAGTTCCTTATACGATCTACTGAAACATATTTTATCGATGAAGCTATCAAGAGGGGAATTCTCAGTAGTAGGGATCGAAGGCGAATGGGAGGCCTCCGAAGAATGAGTGATGACGTGTGAGGGATGTCGACGAGTGATGATGGCGGGAGGCTCGGCAGCCGCAGTGTTGATGCTTCTTGTGGTGATGTCGGCGATGCCGAGAGTGATGCTTGGACGGGTGGGCGGGGCATCCGTACGGGTGGGCGGGGCATCCGGTAAGCTCGCCATGCCAGGGCGTCCGTTTCGCGAGCTTGTGCGCATTTATGCCCGCTTGGATAAAGTCGAATTCATCATCGTTTTCGTAGTTTTCACGAGAGCCGCGGTTGAGGCTCTCTAGCTTTCCATCATTGTTGTGCGTGCCGAAGACGTGGTGACGAAGATTCTCGCCTGACCACGAGCCGCTGTCGAAAGAGGTCTAGAAGTGCGAAAATTTATCAAAAATTAATTTAGTTTAATATACACTTTGTTTTCAACTTTAATTTATTCAATTTTCAATGTCATTATTAATTAATCATTCAGCTATGAATATTTATTTATCAATCAGCTGTCAAAATGCTGTGAAAATTGTTCGTTGGTCCTGACATGAAGAGGGTATAAAGAGAGCAGCAACCTTTCCTGACGGTCGCAAACGCAAGGGATTGAAGAGGCCATCGTCATCCTCATCGTCACAACCACTCGCCGACCTCCACGGGCCCTCGCTAAGCTTGGTCGACTGAGCTATGACGGAGCGTCGTCTGCAGCGCGGGCGGCCACAACCACAAGTGGGCGCGCCTGAAATTACATAGATACGATATCTATGCACTTCTTTTCGCTTTCAATCAATCTATATAAAGTTTTTTTTAAATCACTATCATACAAGTTCACAACGAACCCCAATGATGAGGAGAACGTGGCGCGTGCGTCCATGGTGCATGGACAGGCTAAATAAGTAGTTATTATTTTTTTAAAGCAAATGCAAAAAATTGTCGAGAATTCTTTTCAAAAGAAGCCAATATTACAGTACCCTCCGCGGCGCCCAGTAATGGAAGTGATGATGCTGGACGTTGTTGCAGATGCCGCAGGGTGAAACTTGAAGAAGAAAAAAATATCGATCATTCTCACACCAAGAATGATAGTGTTGCAAAGTCTGTGTCTAGAAAGTTTTCCAAATTCAACGAAAGGAAAAAACTCTTCGAACGCATTCTGTGGTGCTTTTTGTGTTCCTCCGATGAGCTTGCCGAGCCGCTCGAATCCTGTGTTTAATCAATCCATTTATACAGTGGAACATTGTTATGTAACAAAACAATGTTCCACCGTATAAATTGATGCGTGAGCCCTCTTTTATTTTATCGAAAATTCAATAGACAAAAAATGAATTGAGATATCGATGTAAACAAAAACACGCACTGACCTCGCGGCTCTTCTGCTTGCATGAATTGCACTTTTTGTTGTGCTTGTGATCTGATAAAGATGCTCTTTTAGTGTCATCTTAGTCAATGAGTGACGGACGGAGTATATGCACCAGGGATAGCAATAATGGAAGAGACGCTACGTTTATATTATACTTTTGATAAGAAGTGAACGGAAGAAAAGTGAGTTGTGAAATATTGATTGACTGACGTCCGCATTTCGCCTCGTGGCTGCCGCTCCATTCCACGCTGCGACTGCTGCTGCAGCTGCTGCGGTCGCCGCTACCGCTGTCGCTGCCGCTGCTGCTACTGCTGTGACTCCGGTGGAGGCATCTGCGCGCGTCCGATCCACGCGGCAGCAACGTAATCGACGCGACGAAAAGGACAACGAGAAGCGGCACGCACGACCGCATCACTTCTATGAGCGCGTATTTATTGGAAAAGCTCTAGTTCGTTTAGCTTCATGCAATGATTGAGCTTTATTTATGCGCTCACTTATAAGTGAAGCATGTATTTATACATACAAATGTCTACAAATACAAGAAGGGAGAAGAAGAAGGACTTTGTAACACTGAACTGAAGTAAACATGCCAAATCTAGTTAACTAGATAACTATTTTATGACAATGGTCTTGGGCGTTCCCTACAAAAAAAAGAAATCAAATGTCGCACAGAAAGACTGATCTTAATTGGTCTTCTAATTACTTTTGAATCACCACACGGTTTGGGGGGGGGGGGGGTGGTGGAAAGGTCTTGTTGTTCTCCCCGGAGGATCTAATCCCAAATCAAGTTTCAGGCCGATTGAACACGCCGTTTTAAGGGTTGCCAGCTGCTGGCATTTTGTTCGAGAAAACTTTGCGAACATGAAGACTTTAATGTAAGGAGTGAAGGTCTTATTTACTTCCTTCTGTGCAACTAGAGAAGGCAACACTCTATAGAATGATTGCTCTAGATAGCATTTTAAATTGCGGGGAAGAGTGTTCTTTCACATTCACACTCCTTTGCAAGAACTTTGAAGAAGAATGCCTTTCTGATTGCATGGGGGGGGGGTTGAGGGAGGGTGAAGCGTTGGCTAAGCCAATCTTGTCGATCGAGTTGTCGATTGGAGCAAGAGAAGACAAAACATGGCAGCACCAGCCCTGTGGTGCCTCTCGCAAAGCTGACATACTAAATTAGACCTACAGACTCCGGCCTCCTCTGGCCCTTCATACTTGTTGCAGTCCCACGCGTATTCTTCCCTGTAAACCTTTCAGACATTTTGATTTATAAGCGTTTCAGCGAATTCTTTTCATTTATAATCTAAAATAAATTTATTCTTTCTATGACATTTCGATAAAAAAGGTCGGGCGATCTTTGGTCTCTTCTATTCTTAAAAAAATAACTTGAAAAAAAATTTTTTTTTTCTTCAGAGTATTTATATAACTTTGCATGATATTTTCTGCTATGATATGGCAACACACATTAACCAGCGTGGCAAATTACAGAAGCCCATATGCATGCGATTCTTCTTCTGCTTCTCGCCGCCGTGCTTGGAAGCGTCGCCTATTCTGAGGAGGAGGGCGATGAGTACGCTTCGGGCTCGGCTGGCTCCTCTGAGATATGGCCACCGCACGATCAAGTAGGGAAAGAGCATAGCAGTCAATGCGAACGATGTCTGCAGGGTTAGTTATGCTTATGGACCTTCAACGGTATTCGGTTCCACCTTAAAGGAGCACCAAACGGAAGCGTGATCTATTTCAATTGACTTGATAACGACAAGCCTAGTAGCCTCACTCTAAATCACAAATGTCCAATTTCTATGGGATAGGCGATATCTGAACGCTCTTCTATATCGAATAAACTTATTTTTCACTCTATCTTATTTCGGGTTTAGTTTCGTGCTTAGTATACCGTACTAATCTATTCCTTGGGTACATTCAAACGTTCTCCTGCTTCTTGAAGCCTCATTAGGCCAGGCTGCACAATTTAGAAATGCCTATTATCTTTCAACAAACGGCCCCTTGGGTCAGGCAAAAAGGGCGCGAATTCAAATGCGAGTTTTGGTTCATCTTTAAGAGTGCCACGCGTGCAAGAAGCCAAAGGCGAGCAACAAGACGGTCGAGCGTGACTGCCCGCTGGTCGGATGGGATTGTGAGAGTGGCTACTCGCGCGCCTTTGCAGCTTCGAACGGACCGGACTGCATGAGGTATAAAGTAATCTTTCGAATGCAATATTATTGTTAGATATTGATATTAATATATACATGTGTATCTATTTACTACATATTATACTACTGCAAGCTATACTAATTTAATAGTCTTTCTTGTGAAATTAGCTATGATAAGAAAAAAAATTAGAAAAACACCGAATCTTTCTATAGGCTACACTGTAGCGACAAGCGAGCGACGCTCTTCGTTAAGCGGCTCAACTATCCGGAGCTTATCTGTGCTGGAGTAAGTCTTATCATCTGTTTTAAAACTACTCCTCATTCTTAGTAAAAAAAAACATTTCTTTAATAATAGAAAGAATGGCACTACTTTGCGCCGAAATACGGGCTGAAGACGAAGCATGCCGTTTGTGGACGAAGTTAGTGATTTTAACAAACCTACATGTTTTCCCAGGTGCCCTAATTAAGGGTTCTTCTCCTTTCAGTGAATAAAAAAAAAACTACCAGAAAGATTGCTTATAAAACATATAACTTTAAATATTGTCTCATAGTAATGATGTATTGAACAAATAAATAAAAACAAATAATTTATTAATTAACTAATTAACAAAAAGAGGAATCCAGAATGCGACAAGGACGCCTGTTCGACGCGGCTGCCTACGTTACTTGGCGTCGTCCGTGACGTGTCGTGGAACAGTCGGGCAAAGGTGCGCGACGCTTCAACGGCGCATCGATGCGCCGTCGCGTACTGCCGTCGAGGCGAGAGGTCAGAGCTCTTTCATTGTGGTGGTCTAAAAGTTAAGAATTCATCAGAAAAAAAAAGAAAAGATTTTTTTACAGACATAACGCAAAGTATTATCAATATGCAAGTAAATAACAAAAAGGAAAATAAAGAAATGAAGAAAGATGGAGTGTTGTGCCAAAATAAATGATAGTTCAGTTGAGAATTCGTCAAAAAACCGTGACGAATTTTCTACTTTTATTACGAATAAAAAATGAGTAAAATGTGCTGAGATGGCAGAAGAGAGACGATGCCTTGCAGCTTCTTAGGCTCTTTGGCGGCAACGTCGGAAGCGGCGCAGACGCGCTGACGATCATCCGAGTGAGCGGTGGAGATGGTGGAGGCAGTGGTCGATTCGAGAATCGCGCCATTCTCGAGTGCACCGGCGACGGCTTCTGGCGAGATCCGGGCACGCGCGTCACCTTTGATTATCCGGCGTGTCGGAAAGGTTGAGGAGGGGGAAAGGGCTAGAGAGAGGCGTGGATAAAGAGGGAGGGAGAAAGAGAGAGAGCGAGAGAGAGAGAGCGAGAGACCATGAGAAGAGAGATAGAGATATAGAGAGAGGGATAAAGTGAGAGATAGAGTAAAAGAAAGAGAGAGAGAGGGAGAGAGAAGGAGAGGGAGAGCGAAAGAGACACAGGTAGAGAAAGAGAGAGAGTGGGAAAGAGAGCGAAAGAGAGAGAAAGAGGGAGATTGTCAGAGAGGAAGTGAGAGACGCAGATAGACTGATTTAAAGATTGTACCTCGTGTGCAACGTCTGCTGCCCTCGCGCGCATCTCACTCTTCAGCGACCGCTGCGCAATGTGGGCGCGCACTTATGAGAAGAGCGAGGTGTCTTCTTTTCTCTTCTTTTCTTTCTTCTCATTTTATATCTGACGCGAACGATATCTCTGGTTAAGGGAAACATCCGACGAGGAGAAGATGAATGTAGAGAACAACCTGATTGTCCGAAACAATCTGATTGTCTTGATTGTCTTGGGTACATTCATTTCTTGTTCCTTCTCTCTAGACAGACGCGCCCGACGGGCCTCTTCGCTGCGACGCGCCCTCGCTGAGCATCGTAAAGGACGGCGCCTCGTGCGCCTCACTGAATGCCACGTGTCCAGACGACGCTGTCGGCCGCTACGTCACGCTCGCCGGCAGCAATCGTGGAGTAACATTTCTTGTTTTATTATTTTATTTTGTTTTTAAATTTTTTTTGTGCTAGCAAGAATAAAATAATAGATTTGTTGTCGTTGGGGACAAAAGTAATTTAAAAAATAATTTAATTAATTAATTTAAAAAAAAACTCGGCTCATTAATTTCCAAACTCTTCTCCAGATGCACATTTGGTCGGAGCAACTCGAACACAGCGACGGCGGCGGCGGCGTCGAGTTCGAGTTCGGCTGCGAGGACGGCGACTTTACGCTGCGAAGCAGCAACGCGACTCTTGGCGCGCTCAGCAGCATTGCGTGCATCTTGCAAGGTAAAGTAGACATAAGGTAGAGTATTGATTTTGTTTTTGTTGTAGTATTACACACTAAAACAGTAAAGTAAGTACAGTATGACTCAAAGAAGTCAAAACACACTAATATAAATGACCCAGAACGACTAACTCTTTTTGCTCTCTTCTTCAGCATCATCGTCGTGAAGGAAGCGTGTCGACAGGCAATCATGAGACATCTGCTTTCTTTTTTTAAATAAAAAAAATTCATCCAAAACACCTTTGGAAATAAAGTTTTTTTTTCATGTGTGAAACGTTGAGTACTCATAATGAAGTAATGTTTACAGAGGGTCTATGCGTGAGCAGGCAAGCAACGATTACCGAGTGAAGAAAGAAAAGTCCATATCACAGCTCGTTTTTAAACTAAAGTAAAAATTAGCATTACTTCGAAGATGAGAACTCGAATACCGGAACGTCACCTTACAATTAACAAACCTTAACGATGACCATGGAAATTATGCTCTTCAGAATCCATCTCTCGTGCATTCCTCAGGGCGAGGTTGAACTGCAGCACCCATAGCATTACAATCGTACGAATCACACTTAATATACAGATCTATATGCATAAATCGAAGAAGAAGATAAAGCGCTTAAAAGGTGAAGCATTCGAAAGTGATAAAACGTTTTCAGTATCGCATGCATCAATCTTGGAAAAGAAATAAGTGACAGTCATTCTTGAAACAAGAATGCCCGATGATGGCTTCATCACCATCAAAACACTCCTCAGTCCATCCTTTTTTTTCTATTTCCAAGCCTCTCAATGCCGGAATTTTATTTACTTGGCAAAAAATCTGATTTTTCCTGTTTCCGCTTATTGTTAGTCATTTCCTCCTGCGACGCTTTTTTCCAATTCAAAGGAGAATGCTGACACAGTCGTCCGATTGGCAATGTTTTTCCCATCATTCAAAAATATTGGTGTGTTACACATAACTTTAAATTTAACAGTTTTCGCCAACTAAATTATGGTCTAAAAGGTTTGTCGGAGCATAGGATGACCAGCGAGGGTGAAAGATGGGTCAATTGGCCGTGAAATAAATGCCGACAAATGCGTTGATTCACTACCGGACTCGAACCGCCAATTTGAAATGTTAAAGCAAACGCTTGCTCAACGAGAGCAAGGATCTTGACAAATTGCCATTGCTCATAACTACGGTCATTACAGGGCAGGCATTTCGTGTTAGGAGTTAGCGACTTTCAAGCTCCTTTAAACGAAGATTTGTATACTGCGTTTATTCACGAAGAGTTGAATTGAGAATCGCGTCATGTTCTTGCACGGGGTAAAATTGTTCGGTTTTCCGTGCATCAGCTAAAAAAACGTTAACAGAATGCACGCCCATTCAGCCCCTAATAAAAGCGGTTATCATCCTGTATGGAAACATGGCTCTGGAGAAGTGTGCGGAGCTTGCCTGTACACAGCCAAAATCGCATGTTTTATACGCAAAATTCAAATGCGGGAAATTCAAAGCAGGCTTGAAATTATTGATTATGGTTCGGGGCCGTCGGTTATCATAGGACCGCGTTTTGTCAGTTGCAAAAATTTACCATACTACGGTAGCATTGGGTTAAGCAGCCGCGGTTACGCGTTGCGGTCTTTTTCAAGGAACTGCGTATTGGCGTGGCCATTTTTGATGACCGGGTTTGAATGGGCGTGGACTGCGGTCAGACAACGAAAATGAGAATGAAAGTTCGTCAATTTTCCGAAAGCGGAGGTGGATGGATCGTATGGTGGCTCGAGGGGACAACGAAATGGTTGATGCGTACGTATATATTAAAAAGAACAGCGGTCAGTGATATTCCTTGCCACTATAAAAGCCACATTCCTTGACGAACTGATACATATGGCTCATTTCAGCATCGTGGATTGCGCGATTAATCTAGCCATGATATTCGCCTTCAGAAACGTTTTCGGCCACGTTCCTAATGGCAAGGAGTAACAGCAGCCCCCACTCAAGAATCTAAATAATTATACATATACCGAAGAAGAAGATAAAGCTCAAAAGTTGAAGAATTTAGAGGTGATATAAAATATTTTAGTATCAGCACCAATTTTGGATGAAAAATAAGTGAGAATCATTCTGAAAAAAAAAAAAACATTTTTTCCCGCTCCTAGTCATCAAATATCTAGTCACAGTTTTTAGATTTCGTTCCATAATTCTTTTTTTTTGTTTTGCGAAAACGCTCTATATGCTTGAATTGGTTTACTTGCAGGAAAAAATCAGCTGATTGTCAGTTCCACTTTCGCACACTGTTAGTCACTTCCTTTGCGACATGCTCTTCCAGTTCAAAGGCGATAAAATAGGGGATTGCTCACACGATCGTCCGAATGGCACTCTTTCTCATAACATTCACTTCTTCCTGTATATTTCGTTACATAAATGCAATTTATGCATTGAAAAATGTTTCACAACCTTTTTCCTTACCTTTCTCCCCGGCTTATAAGCTGATAAACTGATAATTAAAATAACTAAATTAAGTCCTAAATTCAGAGAGATAGTGAAATTCAGCAATATCTTCACTCTTAAATTTCGTTCAAATACATTCCTTGGCATGTAGTATGGCTTATTTTCTGTTTTATTCAACATGTAGAACATGTAGAAAGGGAATACACTCGAGGACCCAAAAAATTATAATGGGGAAGGAGGTATTGGGAACAGAAACCAGGGTGGGTTTGCTGTTACTGCCTTAATCTTACAACAAAACATGGTGGGTCAGTCAAATCGACAGTACTTTTTTTCCCTGCATGTTGATCATAAATTAAATTTTAATCGTGTATTGTAAGTTTAGAGTGATGCCATTCAGATATGTATCTGTAAGAGAGAGATAGAGAGAGTTATAGATATAGATAGTAGAAGTGATTTTTTCACATTTAAAATCGGTCATATATACTTATTCTGGATTACTTAAATATAAACTGGTTCATTCAACATATATACCTATGATTTTTCAGACAGACTCTGCGAGCAGTCCTCTCTCTGAAAATGTCTCCTCTCTTCACAATGCTGGTGCTCCTATCCGCCCTCGCTGTCGCTGCCGATTCCTGGGACCTGCTCCCTGCTCGACGCCGCAGGGAACTCCTTCTCTGAAATCGTCAGGCGCCAAGGCGACGAGTTCTGTGAAGACGTGGACACAGTATTCGTGTTCTACGAACATCTTTGTAGCAGGCCACTTCTGCGGACCTGGTTCTTCGTTCTCCTCATAGCCTTCGGAACGGCTATTCTCCTATCGTGCATTCCATGTTCCATCGTCTGCATGCGTTAGAGGAGAAATTCACTGTCCATTTTATCAGCTAGCCCAATTCGATTGTGCCCTATATGTATTTTTTATAACATTTACGCATTCCCCCGATTCCTTCCAGTGTTTTCAAGTTCTTTTGCGAGATAAAGTTATTTTATTATTGTTTACTTTTATGCAATCTTTCTTGAAGTACTTGTAGCTCAGTTCAGATGCGTGGGTGCGGACGCCTTGAATAATGCGATTAATCGTATCAAAAGTGTCTCTCATTGTGCCTCGAAATATTTTACAATTATAATTCATTGCTCATAGTAATCAGGATAGCTATGCGCCCCGTGCTCAGCATAATTCTCTACAATTATGCTGAGCACGGGGCGCACAGCTATCGTGATTACTATTCGCAATAAATCATAATAAATATTTTACTTCAACAACTTCGTTGTCTTGCAAAATATAACATTATTCTATCGCTTTATTGAATGTAACCCCTTGCGGATTAATAAAACAGTTGTACTATTCTCATTGCACAACACAGAATGAAAATGTTGGTAGCATTCAATTCTCTGTTTGAATGTTTCTCCTTTGCCTGTCCATCTGAAACTAACATTCCAACACGAGCAGGACATTCCCATGTAAGCGTCCATGGCGTTGAATGTCCTACTGCCCTCGGGTGTTATGCATAATATACCCTTTATTCGTGTTTAGGACCAGAGCAATTCGCCGACTTTGTAGCCCTGAAGGCAAATGACGGCGAGAGAAATCAGTACGGTCACTGCGAAGAATGCGACTCCAACCCAGAAGAACTGAAAACAAATTCATCAAAAACGGACAATCTGAAAGTTTGAATAAAATGTTTTTTGAGTAAATAATACAGACAAAAGTACGATTAGAAACGTGTTTGAAATCTGCTACCGGAAGGGTGAAAATGGGCCTCAAATACGGTTGTGGATCGGGCGAACTGAAATGATTGTAAGTGGAGGTAAGTCATCCATTAAAATAACACTATTTCTTTCTCAAGCTTTCGAACTGACTTCTCAGAGGTTGCAGAAGTCGCACTCGAATTGTCGACTTCGGTGACATCTGAAGTCTTGAAGTGGACGACACTCGAAGTGGCCATGTCATTGAAATCCGAAGTCATCAATGCCAGTGAACTGCAAAGTCGCTTTCTATATTTATTTTATCTTTGTAACACCAGTTTAGAACATTATATAATTGAAAAAATCATGTTTGCCATTTTCAGTTCTTGATCACTTCTAATAACAATTATCCAAAAGTCGGCTGTTTTAAATAAGAATTATTGCAAATAATTAGAAGAATGCCTTGTGGTCGTTGGAAGAGTGGAAGTTGCAGTCGTTGGAAGTGGAGTCTCAAGGGCCATCATCATCTAGGTTGAAATACCGTATTTTCTCTATTAGTGCCCCTGGGGGCACTATTTTTCAATCCCCTTGCGAGAGGGGGGCACTATTAGAGGGGGGGGGGTTTCTAATAGAGGGAGGGGCACTAATAGAGAAAATACGGTAGACCTCTTTTGCCCCTTTAAAGTATCATTCATAGGATTGGACTCTTGTTGACGCCAAATTTGTTCATCTCGTCGTTCGGTATATATTTTTTAAATATTTGTTGTTCATAGATGAAAACGACACTGTAAAGAAAACTGCATAGATTACCTTTTCGACTGGAATCTTTCCTGAGTAGTTCTGCTTGTCATTGTGTTCCTTGCGAATGAAGTTGTGGAACCGATCGATGATGTCGGGGATCGCGGACAAGTTCAGGCACTTATCCTTGCCTTCAGAGCCAAGTCGACAGGTAAGCCGCTGGAATTCGTAGTTTGTCCACTCTGAAATAGTAATTCAAAAACAAACCAAATACTAAACAACAATGGGACACTTCACCATGGAAGTAATGAGTAAAGGGTTCGGCCTGCCCATTACAGCCCTGGCTCAAAATTGCAAAAACATACAAACGTAGCCTAAAAAAAATTGAAAAAAAATTACATATAAACATGCAATTCTGACTCAATGACACGCTGTGCGCATCTTAGTTTGCAAGTTACACTCCTGCGAGAGATTCTGAGAACTTTCGAGTTTGTGCCAGCAGAATTTTTTGCCATCTCCTTGGCCGCAATCCATCTCGACTTCTGTGCCGTTGGTCCAGTTGTAGCAGTTCCTCTGAATGAAGCCGTATTTTAGCGAGGGAGAATTTTAAAATTTGCTTTCTTTTTCAATACTTTAATATTCTGTAATATTATGAATATTAAAGTATTGAAAAAAACGCCTTAACTTATTCGCTATAAATCGTTATGTCCTTATTCTTCTAAAGTCAGTTGTTCCTTGCCTTGCTGGGTGAAGAGAGACCCACGCATGCCAGCAGAATGAAGGAGACCTTGAGAAGCAACATTGGACGAGAGACGGAGAGAGGGAAACAGAAAAGAGACTCGGATGAGCCAACCAAACACCGGGTGGATGGTAGAGTGAAGTGAATGGGAAAAATAATTTCTGAGAAATGCGCTATTAGTTTACTAGAGTAGTAGCGCTGCTTTTTGTATGCAAAAGATGCAAATGCCTTCATTCTTGCTAATAGAAAGAGCATCATATATATAGTAAGAAGTCCATTAACAGGGTAGTTTAATTTTCATTAGCCGAATCAATCAATCAACGATTTATGTCAACGGGTTAATGGACTTTCTTATTTTGTTTTGAATCTGATATTTACCTATCAGCTAAAGAAAATATAATAGGATATATCAAAGCACCCTTTCACTCTCACTCTTATCTCGCAAAAAAAAGTTGAAGCTCATCCAATGCCTACCTCACTGTCGACTTGATGTACAACGATAAATAGATAAATAGTTATATATATATATATATTTATTTATTTATTTATTTATATATATATATATATAATAAACTACTTAAAATCGTGATCTTCTTGTTTTCCCGATTTTTAATATTGTTGCCCCTAAAATGGCTTTTTTTTTTCTCAAACTGTAACCACTGGAATGATCTGCGCTGCACAATTGTCAACTTGATTAGACCAAACGTATCCATAAGCCGATATGCCTTCTGACGATGATCTTTATCTTGTTTTGTCCTTTCCAGTTTTTTTCATTAAGTTAATTCATGTTGTACTGTCGCATCTTCACTATTCTCGTAATAATATCGTGATCACCAAATTTGCTACGAAGAAGCGATTCATCCCGATTGCACAAACACAAAAATAGTCAAACATGAGGAAATCGAAATTTAATGAAAAGAAAGCGTTTGCATAAGTTTTTTTTGATCTTCTTACCCTTTGCTCCAAAAATGAGAACGGAAGAAACGAAATGCTTAAGTCGATCACAAATCACGCAGACAAAAAGAAATGGTCGAAAAGTGTAGAGAAGAATGGACGCAATGCAAAACGGAGCGTACATATGTAGAATCCATCCAACAACCTCAGCTATCCAAATAATCTCAATTGAGTCCTGGAAAGACGTGAATGAGGGTAGAGTACACCTATTACTTAAGCGGACCTGGAATCGGGAATCTTCAGTCAGCCAGCCAATTAGGAAACAGGATGCGCCTCTATCTCTTCTGTCTCGCACTCGTTTCGCTGGGGTCTGCCGTGCTCAGAGCGAAGGGCTACGGAGGAGGCCCGTCCTACCTGAATCTTTAAAGGAGGACGATCGTTGAAAAATATTTAATGCCGGTTCGAATTGCCGCGCCTGCCCTGTGATTCCGCACTCTCATTCTCACGTTCTATTTCGCTGGTCACACAAACCCGCTGCGCGAAAAAAGAACGCGCGAATGAGTGGCGAGGAATCATATAATTTTTTGGTGATCGCCGTCTTTTAAGAGGCGTGTTCCCGGTGGAAAACAAGTGCCCCGAATGCCACAAGAACCACGTCGACCTCTCGGAGGCTGCTTCCCTCAGGCTGGAGCCAAAGGGCGGCATCCTCGGCATCGCCCGCAACGCCACTCTCATATTCAGTTTCGGTAGGCTACAGTCTGGTGCGTCAAACATTCGCTTAGGACGCTGGCGCCAGATCGCACACTCATTTAAATTTCCCTAAAACAATTAAAATTAAGTGAATTATTTTTGGATCATTGTTCCAGAAGACGGCTTTGAGGCCCTTGTAAATTGTGATGAAAGAGCCATATAAAATACAAAAGGGAACGAAGAATTATCCTCTGCACTCAAAGTTTCTCTGATTCTTTGACTGGGGTCGAAGGTGACATTGAATGTCCCAGTCTCGGTTTCCGTTCCTCCAGTCCTTGTCTCATCCTCCAAGTGAACCTCTTAAGTGAAACCTATCAATGTAAGGCCCGCAACTTCCCTCCACTCTACCACTAAACTGACCATGCTGCCTGTTACACGTGACTGTATCTTCAGAGGACCGCTGTATTTGATATCCTTGGCCGGAATCACGAATCGGCCCTTGATCGTTCAAAGATATCAATGTCCTCTCTCTCTTTCTTTCCGTCTTGCTCTCTCACTCTCATGCATGATCTTTCATCTATATATGTATAATGAATGAGTGATCTTTCTGCTAACCTTGCCTTCTCTCTCACCGATATTTTATCTTCATTGCCCAGAGTGCTGACAGAAGTTGTCGCGCTGAAAGAAGATGTCTTTCTCTACAGCCTGATCGCTGTTTCTTACTTTCTCTCCCTTTCTCTCTCTCTCTCTTTGTATCTCTCTCCATCTTTTCCATCAATAGTGAATCATATTGCTGCTCACTTTGCCTTCTCTTCCACCATTGTCTTCTGCTGACTGCCCTGAGTGTTGATGTCATCGGCAGAAGTTGTCGCTGCTGCCATAATTTTGAATGTATTCAAATGTATTTGCAGCTGATTCCTACACGATTAAAAAAGGAGCATAAAGAGGAGAGAGAGAGAGAGAAAGAGGAAGAAACGGAGGCGTAGAAACAGCAAGAGAGACAGATGAGGAAGGGGAGAGGTATGAAATGAAAATCAGGCAGATTCGAACGGATGAGGTCGGTAGTAACGATGAATGATCCTTCGTCTTGAGCGGTTGGCGGAGTCTTCTTGTGCCTTTTGCCGTCGATATCGTCATTCTTAACAGCAATTTCACAGCTTGTGCGCGCCAAAATTTCTAGAAATATATTTGAAAAAATAAATGGGAGAAGGGCTCACAGCAGTCTCCGTTGTTTCTGCATTCGCGCCAGAAGGAGACTTGCTTGTGATAATCTGAAAAAGTGGCAATGCCATTAAGTTGAAGAGTAAACGAGGTCTTCAGTAAATTATGCCGATATAAAAAATTTATAAAAATAAATTATCTAATAAAAATAAATTAAAATTAAAATTCTTTGTTTGAATATTGATCTCGCACGGCTAGTTGATTGGCCTGCATGGAGGGTTTAATGCTTACGTGGATTGCTCGCTGAGGCGGAGCCGGGGCAGAGAGGGCGGCCAGGCGACGCTTCAGGTGGCGATTGCTCAGGTACCACAGCACTGAAGTGGCACAATTAATAGACTTGAATTCGTTTTGGCGGGAATCTCAAAAAGCTACCGTACCCAGGACAATAACGAGGGCGACGGCGAGAATGGCAAAACCGACGATCGCATTGATCAGTGAAACCTCAAGCGGCAGTTTTAAGTAATCGGGAAGTGAAACTATTTGTAGAAACAATGAGAATCGAAAGGTGCTTAGTGCCTGTGGCTGGCCAGAGTTAGAGGGAGATGTTGTCTGGTGCCAAAACGTTGACGTTGACTCTGGTGGCGATGGAGTGGAAGGCGTCGTTTGAGTGCTTGTAGTGGTTTGTGTTCTTTTTGTGGTTTGAGTGCTTGGCGTAGTTGTTGGAGATGTAGTCGTGGTAGCGGTCAGCTCCTTCAAAACAGTTTACAGTAACCGCGAGCGCAAAAGATATTTAGCCAGCATAATCATTGCGCTTTAAAATTTTAAATGAAGAAAAAGCATTTTACAGGTTTGGATTAAAACCTCGAATCTTCCACGCAGTTGCTCCTTCAGCTCGACGTTAGTTGAAAATGTTTCAAAAATATTAGAGATGCAGTCATCAGAATAGCAAGGACAAAGGATGCGGTATCCATTGTCTGGGTCGAGCCGGCAGTTCATTAGCCGGCTTTCATCACACAGCCACCCGGATCGCTCCGGTACAACTCTGGCATCCCTTCTGTTGAGTTGAAGTAGGCAGGGTAGTAGCATCCGTCGGGGCAATACTTACTCTCATCTCCATAATAGCAATGGATGCTGACCTGAAAGCAAGAAACAGTCACTTAATGGAATGCCAACAACCTTTGAGGAACTTTGGTTAATATGATCATTTAAATGCGTTTGAAAGTGTCCACTAGCCGCATGGAGAGGCTGGCAGAAGAAGAGGAAGAAGTCTTGAGACGCATGAAAAAAGGAGAAGAGTAGAGGAAAGTGAGGGAGGCAACAGCCAACTGACGAGCGGAAACGATGATGGAATGAGCTCTTTCCAAAATTCCTTTCTTTTATACGAAATTTTGGCGTGAAAGTAAAAATGAATAAAGTGCACAAAGGATATAGAATATTGCACTTTTCATTAATTTTCGTCCAAAATTTGCACTTTTTGAATCGAATTTCTGTTTCTCACTTTCTTCGATGTTTGGCGGAAGCTCAGTGTGCTGACGCTATTTGGGTTTGGCCTAGGAGCTTACATTAGTAAGTGATTTTCCTGTTTACCGTAACTGTTTGCCTCATGGATCCTAAGTTCATTTCTTGGCGTCCAAGTGAATGGCACGTCGCGCTGAGTGCATTGTACTATTTAGTGATAATTTGCATAAATTTTCATATTTTAATCCCTTCCACTGACAATGATTGAAAAATGTTCAAATTGCAAAGTTCGAACACATTACTGGCAAAGTTTTCATGACTTTTTCAAAGGTGTAATAAAAGCAGGAAAATTTGCAACAGCCCGCGCAGCGCGCTGACGCTGTTTTGTCATGGGATCGAGAGTTTAGTTTGGAATTTCCCTGGTTTACTTAGTATAGCTTCCTCGAGGTGCCGTATTGTTTCGCTCCGTGGTTCCGATGTTCCGATCTATAGCTCTAAGATTTTCCCACGTCGAGCTGAGTCGAATGAGCTATCGACCACAGGGCACCGATATATGTACATACAGACACCTCGGAAATCCAATTGTTCGTTGCGCTGTGTCGCTTTTATACTAGGCTGGAATCGTGCCGAAAATGGCCATGAACACTTCCTTCAGCCATGACTCTTTGCCACGCTCTTCTACTTTGGAGCAATCATTGTCTCATCATTCATTCATTACGCCGTTTTCTACATGTGTTCAAGGAGAATCATTGTTCGACATTGAATTCACAGTCCACTGTTCTCATAGTCAGCTATCCCCATTCAATTTTTACGGTTAATCGACCAATAATTTTTTTGGCAAAATCAGTTCAAATAAGGAAAACATGAGACTTGAAGCTCAGCAAACTTCTAGGTTTTTATTGAAAATGAAATATATTACAATCATTCGGAACAACGGGAATATTTGCTGCTCTTGATCATCAACAAAACACTCCGCATTCCATAATTCTTTTTCCCTATTGATTCTAAAACACTGAATTTGTTTACTAGCCTAAAATAATTTTCCCCTTATCCGCTATTGTTAATCATCTCCTTCTGCAACGTTTTCTTCTAATTCAAAAGAGAGAGAGAGAGAAATAGGATAATGTTGACACAGTCGTCGGCATGGCAGTGTTTCTGATACCATTCAATTTTTCAGCTCGCCCAATTCGATTGTGCAATACATGAATTTTTTCAAAATAAATATTTCGTACACCTCCGTTTCCTTCTAGTATTTTCAATTTCTTTTGCGAGATAAAGTTTTGTTATTTTAAAAAGACAGTTAATCATATTATAATAAAGCAATCAAGAATATCTTTAAAAATAAGCTTATGGTCAGCAAGATTTGTAACCAGCGTTTATTCTCGAGGACTGGAATTGAGAATCATTTACGGGGTAAAAGTGTTCGGGTTTCCGTGAGGAATCATCTAATACTTGGCAGGATCCGGTCAAACAAGATAAATGAGAATGAAAGTTCTGCAATCTTCTGTGTCTCAATGCCAGTCAACGTCAAAGTGAAGCGGCTGGCAAGGAGGCTTTAGGAGCCAATATCACTGAAATGATTCATGCATATATATATACATAGATTTAAACAATGAGTGGTCATTGTGACGGGTAGCATGAAAGCCACTTGAACACTTGCGTATCACACTCATCAGCAACTACTGGGCAATGTGGCACTTCTGAGAGCAGCATCGGTGATAGTTGGCATCGGTTCTTCTTCTTCTTCTCACAATCAGTCAAGCGAACGGCTCCGGCTCAGGAGAACAATGATAGACTGGCGCTTGGTTGTCTAAAACATTTGTTATCCTTCTTAAAATAAAGATACCCCTGCACTACGACGTGCCCGTTTAGCGAATCGCATAAAACATCACTTTATAGTGTTTCATTACCATCCAAACACTTCTCATTCCAAAATTCTTTATGTTTGTATTCCAAAAATGATATAATGGACTGAATTGATTTTATTGCCGAAAATCATTTTCCCTTTTCCGCTATTCTTAGTCACTTCCTTCGGCGAGGTACTCTTCCTATTTCAGAGAGAGGAAAAAGACAAGTTCGCTCACACAGTCGCCCGAATGACAATGATTTTCCACCAGGGATATCGAATTCGAATATTCCAATTTACACATTCGAATATTCTAATTCACGCGGTGAAAATCTGGTGAATTGGTGTATTTACATAGTGTTATAGCTGGTTTTAGTCGCTTTTCGAGTTGTTGCGAGAAAAACCTTCCTTTAATTTCCGTTTCAAGAATGTTACTTTGTAGCAAATTTAACACACTTTCACGACAACTCGGTCTCCTTTTGTGGAGATGAGTGAATTCGTTAATATTTGGTCGAAAAGTTCATTTTTTGCTCAAAATGAGCTTAATCGTTTCAAAAAAGTAAAAAGAAAGATCAAAAATAAAATATCATTAGATATAGAAAATCGATATTTGAAGATCATGCGCAACAGTGAAAACTGGCGCAGAATCGCGTCGCGCCGCGATTCTGTGTCAGTTTTCACTGTTGCGCATGACCTAAACGTTTACACAAGCCGCATAGTTCGTCGAAATGAAACATCCTATATATCATTCGAAAGCCACTTTTATGCTCTATACTATACATGCAAAACTGTCTGCGTAAATTGAAATATAACATGTACATTCCTCATTGAGTTTGAGAGCACGTAAAAATTCGATATTTGAAAATTTTCAAATTCTGTTTTGACTATTTATATAAGCAATATCTTTTCTATCTACGTTAACATTTTCACATATATTGCTTTACTGTGCGCGGAGAGATGTTCATAAACATGCGCCCTACTCGACCATCTCAAAAGGATGCGCAGTTTTTCAATTCTTCATAACTTTTTTAAATGAATTTTTGAGGCTTTAAGGCCAATCCCATTCGATTCTGCGGGTCAAACTTTACCTAGAAACAACTTCTAAGCGAAATCGGAGATGATGATTTTTCTAGGGCCCCGAGTATTTTGATTCTCTCGCAAATCGCGTCATATCTATATCTATAACTCTCTCTCTCACTCTCTCTCTCTATCTCTCTCTCACTCTCTCTCTATCTCTCTCACTCTCTCTCTATATCTCTGGTAGATTAGTGAATGGGATTTAGGACGCCCACTAAACTTATAATGCAGGAACTTAATTGAATTAATGATTCTATGAAGGATTCATGAATTGTCGGTTGATAAACTGGAGAGAAACTGAAAGAAAGAGGTTGTCAATTTTTTTTTCAGTTAAGGAATGACATTTATGTATGTACATACATTATATACTGGAAGAAATGAATGGTATTTAAAACATTGTCATTCGGGGACTGTGTGAGCGAGCTCGTCTTTTTCCTCACTCTGAAATATGAAGAGTACGTTGCGGAAATAAGTGACTAATGGTAAGAATAGTCACTTAAGTTCGGTAATCTTATATGTTTCCAAGCCAGTCCGAAAACGGAAGAAGCTGCCATGTAGGCTCGAGGAGCCAAAACCAATGGACCTGTTGATGTTTACTCTCATCTTCCTTGAGGTGCTTGTACGTCTAGCTCATTTTAGGCGCCCCGAATAGTGCGAGTACTCTTGTCATAATGTTTCGTATCAGAAAATGTTCCCTGCCATGTTCCTCACGATTAGTATGAATACTACATACTCATTGCACGGTAATCTCAAGCATCACAGGAATTATACAGGCATTATACAGATCGAGACCGAAGAAGAAGAGAAAGCTTTAAAGTTGAAGAATTTAAGAGTGATCAAAATTTTTTTAAGTATCAGTTCCAACCTTGAAAAAAAATTAGTGAGAGTCATAATGGGAAAATGATCGCTCGCTGTTAGCTTTTCACTGTCTATCATGAAATATTTAGTCACCAACTAAACACTTTCCGCCTCATTTCAGGATTCCTTTTTTTATTTTGAGAAAATGCTCAATATGCCCGAATTGCTTTACTTGCCAAAACAAATTGGTCTAGTTCCAGTTCCCCACTTTGTTAGTCATTTCCTTGAGAAATTTTGATCCAATTCAAAAGAGATAAAAGAGGAAATTGTTCACACAATCGTCTGAATGGCACTGTTTCAAATATTACTCATTTATTCCAATATTTTATAAACATAAGTTTAATCTATTCATTAAAAAACTTTTTGCAACCTTTTCCTTTACATTTCTTCAGATCTCATTGGCTGATAAAATGACTAATAAATTAGTTAAGTTCGGTCTTAAATTCAGAGTGAGTTAGAATTCTATTTTAAACATACCGTGTTTTCTTTATTAGTACCCCCCTTTAATAGAACCCCCCCCCCCCCTCTAATATGTAGTACCACCCTCTGTTATTGTCATTGAAAAATAGTACCACCCCCTCTAGTAGAACTCCCCCCCTCCAATAATGCCCCCTCTAAAAGTGTAATACCTCTGCGCGAGACATACCGTATTTTCTCTATTAGTACCCCCGGGGGTTCTATTTTTCAATACCCTTGAGGGAGGGGGGCACTATTAGAGGTAGGGGTTCTATTAGAGGGAGGGGTACTATTTTTCAATGTGAGTCACTCAATGTTTAATAGCAACATTTTATTCCCAAAAAAAGAAGAATCGTAGTCCGAATTCAATGGAATCATCACTGGAATATACGTTTTACAACAGATTTATCATGAATTTGGCATTAGTTCATTGGTAAGAGCTCCCCATGCCTCCAGGAGGACTATTGGGTGGGGGGATGGTACTATTGGAGGGGGGGTTCTACTAGAGGGAGGGGTTCTATTTTTCAATGGCATTTTCAGAGGGGGGTACTATTAGAGGGGGGGGGGGTTCTAATAAAGGGGGGGGTACTAATAGAGAAAATACGGTATGTTGAATGGATCCTGGAGGCATAGCTTTTCCCAATGAAGTGATTACAAATTCATTTAAAAACTGTGGTAAAACGCATATTCCATTGATGATTCCGCTGATGTCGTTATTGTGCTTTGTTTTTTCGAGAGAAAATGTTGTTGCCAAACTTTTAGTATTTCACATTGAAAAATGGAACTCCTCCGTCTAATAGTGATCCTCCCGCGCAAAGGAATTGAAAATAGTACACCCATGGGTATTTGTTACCAATATAATATGTACATTAATGTCATTCTTTCATTAAAAAAATTACTTTCGTTTGCCTTTCTTCCAAATTTCTCGAGTGTTATCTAATCAACACTTCGTAGAATCATTAATTTAGTTAAATTACCAACATTGTTTAGATGGCGAACGTCCTATGTATATCCCTTGTACTTATATCCGAAATAGAGAGTCATAGACATCGATAGTTGCTGTAATTTTTCACATTTACTATTGGTCAAATTGACTCGTAATATTATAATATGACCTATTTACATGTATACTATTTCATCCTACATATTTACCTGTGATTTTTCAGGCCTACTCTGCGAGCAGTTCTCTCTCTGAAAATGTCTCCTCTCTTCACATTGCTGGTGCTCCTATCCGCCCTCGCTGTCGCTGCCGAATCATGGGATCTGCTCGACGCCGCAGGGAACTCCTTCTCTGAAATCTTCACTCCAGAGCACAACTGCAGGAAGGATACATTGTTCGTCTTCTACGAACAGATTTGTTTCAAGCCATTTCTTCAGACTTGGTTCTTCGTTCTCCTCATAGCCATCGGAACGGCCATTCTCCTATCATGCATTCCTTGTGCGATCGTCTGCGTGCGTTAGAGGAGAAATTCACTGCCCATGTGTATCACCTCGCCCAATTCGATTGTGCCCAATATGTATTCTTTTTTATATCATTTACGCACTCCCCCATTTAATCCAGTATTTTCAAGTTCTTTTGCGAGATAAAGTTATTTTGTAAAAAAAAAAGGTAGTTCATCAGCTTACAACAAAGTAATCAAGAATATCCTTCAAAATTAGCTCATGGTCAGCTAAGATAATATCGAGAAGACTGGAATTGAGAATCATGTTACCGTTCAGAAAGTACATAGTAAAATTGCACGGCCTCTTGTTGAAAAATCACCTTAAAAACATGTCAGAATCCGATCTAACAGGGAATGAAAAATGAGAAGGAAAGTTCGGTAATCTTCTATGTTTCCAAGTTAGTCCGAAAATGGAAGAGGCTTCCATGGAGGCTCGAGGAGCCAAAACCAATGGTCCTGTTGATATTTACTCTCAACTCCATCTTCCTTGAAGTGCTTGTACGTCAAGCTCATTTTAGACGCTATGAATAGTGCGAGTTCTCCACTCATAATGTTTTAGTGAGAGTCATTGTGGGAAAATGAACGCTCGCTGTTAGCTTTCCAATGTTTATCATGAAATATTAATCTCCAACTGAACACTTTTCCGCCTCATTCCAGGATTCTTTTTTTGTTTTGCGAAAATGATCTACTTGTCAAAACAAATCGGCCTTGTTTCATTTCCCCACATTGTTAGTCACTTCCTTGAGAAATTTTATTCCAGTTCTAAAAAGATAAAATAGGAGATTCTATTCATTAAAAACATTTTTACCTTTCTCCAGAGCTTATTGTTTGATGAAATGACTAATAAATTAGTTAAATTCCGTCTTAAATTTAGAGTGAGTTAGAGACACCGATAGAAAGTTCAACTTCTTCTATTTTAAACATACCGTGTTTTCTCTATTAGTACCCCCCCCCCTTTGTTAGAACCCTCCCCCTCTAATAGTATCCCCCTCTGATATATGTAGATTGTTGACACAGTCGTCCGAATGGCAATGTTTCCAATACCATTCATTTTTCCTGTATAATATGTGCATAAATATCATTCTTTCAATAAAAAAAATTTACTTTACTTTTCCTTTGTCCCCTGTTTATCAACTGGCATTCAATGAATGCTTCAGTGAATCATTAGTTTAATTGAATTCCCTGTATTGTTAAGTTACCGAGATCCCGTTTACTTATCAGCGAGAGAGAGAGAGAGAGAAATAAAGAGGTTATGTATCTGATTTATTTTTTCCTCCTCTTCTTTATTTCCACTTTCCTTCCCCAATTGCATGGCTCCGTGTCGTCCGTTTAGACGTACACTGTACTTATATTTGACCTTCTCAGTCAATCCGATTAAGAAATGCAAATTCAATTCAAATTCATTAAAAATATTTTAGATGTTCAAATATTTCCACTTATTGGTTTCCTCTACTTCAGCCTCATCGTCTTGTAGAAAGCATAACAACGGTTTTTTTTATACAACGAATACATCCAAAACGCCTTCGGTAATATAGACATCTATGGGCGACCGATTCGTATGATGAGTTCGTCATTATTTTAAACAGTGTTTACAGATGGTTAATGGCGTGAACAGAGAAGCCATTTTATCGAGTGGTGAAGAAAAACATGTCGTTTTTGAAAGCTTTCTAATTTACGAATTCATAGCACTATGTAGGCTATTTCGCAGGCCGACAGAGAAGACATTAAATTTTTTATTCTTATATTCGAACGGAGTTAAAAGGGTGGTCAGATGAAAGGGGATTTCTTAGAGGATGTAGTGAAGTCGTCACGCTGCACTGACTTCTCCTCTTTCTTCTTCTTCTCATTTCCCTTCTTCTCGCTCTTCTCCAGTGGTTTCTTCGGCGGAAGCGGCATGCTCTGAACAAAGGGTAGCATTGATTTAATATTTTGAATTCGATAGCCAAAATCTACTTTTAAAATCGACTTTGCGCTTGTCATAACCGGCCACTAAAAAAGCCCATACTCATCGATAAACATGTTGAGAAGTACATATTAATTAAATAATCAATCGTGGAAATCGCTTTACGGGGCCAAACGTTGTGCCCGTCATCTCGCTGCCGCACGTAGTCGCGTCCTAGAAATAAAGGCGAAAAATAACTACATTAAAATAAGCTAACAGCCATTTCACAAATTGAGCATGCCAAAATTTCAAGAAATATATTTGAAGAAATAAATGGGAGCAGGGCTCACAGCAGTCTCCGTTGTTTCCGCAAACGCGCCAGAAGGGACTTGCTTGTCATAGTCTGAAAACAAATTGGTAATGCGATGAAGTGAAACAGTAAACGAGTTCTTCAGTAACTAGAAGTCCGAACCCAGAGACGTCATTCGTAGTCCCTTCGGTGGTTGCCGTCTGACTTCGGTTTGTGCCCACGATTACCTGAAAATTCACAGTATTGATATTATGTCGATATAAAAAAAAACAAATTAAAAAGATTATCTAATAAAAATAATTTAAATTAAATTTTTTGAATAATTGGTCTCGCACAGCTAGTTGATTGGCCTGCATGGATAATGCTTACATGGATTGCTCGCTGAGGCGGAGCCGGGGCAGAGAGTGCGACCAGGCGACGCTTCAGGCGGCGATTGCTCAGGTACCACAGCACTGAAGTGATACAAGGAAAAGATTCGAATTCATTTCGGCGGGAATCTTAAAAATAGCTACCGTACCCAGGAAAGTAACGAAGGCGACGGCGAGAATGGCAAAACCGACGATCGCAGTGATCAGTAGTTCCTAAAGCGCCACGTTAAACTAATTGGGATTTTAGAACGACTTGTTGAGACAATGAGTATCCATGGGTGCTAAGCACCTGCGGCTGGCCAGGGATAGAGGGAGATGTTGTTTGCTGCCAAAACGTTGACGTTGGCTCTGGCTTCGATGAAGTATAAGGCGTCGTTTGAGTGCTTATCGTGGTTTGCGTTCTTTTCATGGTTTGAGTGCTTGGTGTGGTTGTTGGAGATGTAGTCGTGGTAGCAGTAAGCTCCTTCAAAACAGTTTACAATAACCGCGAGCGTATAAGATATTTTCGAACGCGATATTTGCCAGCATAGTCATTGAGCTTTAAAATTTTAAATGAAGAAAAAGCATTTTACAGGTTTGGATTAAAACCTTGAATCTTAAACGCAGTTGCTCCTTTAGTTGATAGTGTTTAAATAATATTAGAGATGCAGTAATCAGAATAGCAAGGACAAAGGATGCGGTATCCATTGTCTGGGTCGAGCCGGCAGTTCATTGGCAGCCCTTTCATCACACAGCCACCCGGATCGCTCCGGTACGACTTTGGCATCTCTTCTGTTGAGTTGAAGTAGACAGGATAGTAGCATCCGTCGGGGCAATACTTACTCTCATCTCCATAGCAATGGATGTTGACCTGAAAGCAAGAAACAGTCACTTAATCGAATGCCAACAACCTTTGAGGAACTATGGTCAGTGTTTGTTCGATCATTTAAAAGCGTTTCAAAGTTTCCACTAACCGTATGGAGAGAAGAAGAGGAAGAAGAGCGTAGTCTTGTGACGCATGTGAAGAGTAGAGGAAAGCGAGGGAGGCAACAGCCAACTGACGAGCGGAAATGATGATGGAATGAGTTCTATCCGACATTCCTTTCTTTTATACGGAATTTTGGCTTGAAATTAAAAAAAGAATAAAGTGCACAAAGGATATAGAATGCTGCACTTTTCATCAGTTTTCGTCCCAAAATTTGCATTTCTTGAATCGAACTTATGTTTCTCACGTACTTCGATGTTTGGCGGCAGCTCAGTGTTGATGACTCTATTTGGGTTTTGGCTTGGGAAAACATGTGTTCGAGGAGAATCATTATTCGATATTGAATTCACTGTCCACTGTTCTCATAGTCAGCTATCCCCATTCAATTGTTTCGGTTAATCGCCCAATAAAATTTGTTTTGGCAAAATCAGTTCAAACAAGGAAAACATGAGACTTGAAGCACAGCAAACTTCTAGGTTTCTTGAAAATGAACAGGAATATTAGACGCTCTTGATCATTAACAAAACACTCCGCATTCCATAATTCTTTTTCTCTATTGATTCTAAAACACTGAATTTGTTTACTGATTTCCGCTATTTTTTCCCATTTTCAGCTATTGTTAATCATCTCCTTCTGCGACGTTTTCTTCCAATTCAAAAGAGGGAGAGAGAGAAACAGGAGATTGTTGACACAGTCGTCGGCATGGCAGTGTTTCTAATACCATTTATTTTATTCTCCTCACCAAATTCTATTGTGCACTATATGTATTTATTTTAAATAAAAGTTACGTATACCTTCGTTTCCTTAAAGTATTTTCAATTTCTTTTGCGAGATGAAGTAATTTTCTTTAAAAAAAAGGCGGTTAATCTCTCCAGTTTATCAACCGACAATTCTTGATGTGGTGCAACTAATATAGGATGAAAACGGGACGAAAGCTAAAGGTTTAAAGTATGGAATCAACATTACTTTCAATACTACTATTGCATTGACAATAAAGTTTCTTCAATGAAGAACGGATCATATTACATATCGAGAACGACAGCAAAATCACCTTTCATTATTGCTATTGCATAGAGAAGGAGTCAATATAACTGTTTGCAATTTGTGACTTTCATAATCAAATGTATTGTTTGTGATTTTATTTTATTGCACATTTGGTTTCCTCTGTGTTTGCAGCATCTTCTTTATATACGTCCAACTGATATGATATATGTAATAACCATTCTCTGAGAATATGCTTTGTATGTACATAATATTCTTAATGGATAATTCGTTATGTATCTGACTATTGAGCTTCACCAAGAATTTTTTTTTTGGTGAGTTGTGCGTTGTTTTATGATTGTTTTTTTGTAGAACTCCCTTGTATCACAGCTTATTTGTTATAGGCTAATCGAGTTGAACAACATTAATGTGAAACTTGAGTACATCCACATATGCTTCGTAAAACAATCGACCAACTAACATTGACAAATAATTCACTCTTACGATTTCTTCTTAGACATTCTATAAAAATGTAAGATGAGTAGAAGCTGTCAAACATGTGGTAACAGACAATGAAGAAAGGATCGTCTTTCACATTGTCACTTTCAATATTACTAGTGCATAGAGTAGGAAGCAATGTAACTATTAGACTTTCGCTATCAAATTTATTATTTGTGGTTTCGTTCTAGCTGCCTTCCTTGGCGTTGGCAATGTCTTCTTTACTTACGTCCAACTGATAAGATATATGGGTAAACCATTCATTGACAATACGTTTTCTATGTACATAATATTCATATGTTGCATACTTGAATTGGTAATGCGAACTTAACTTATTGGATATACATTAGTTATGTATCTGACTATTGAACTAAAACAAGAATTTTTTGGTTAGTTGTGTCTTCTAGTATAATTGTTTTTTCTGTATAACTTCCTCGTATCACATCTTATTTGTTATAGGCTAATCGAATTAAATAACATTACTTTGTAACGTGCGTTCATCACTTCTGTTTCTTGTAACAATCGACTTACTAACATTTCGTAACTTTTCTTTCTTTCTCTATCTTGTATGTATATAAATCATATGCTATTTTCATTATTGCGTGGGCGTTAAGTTATTTCATAATAAATTCCATTAACAACGATACAGATATAAATAGAATTCGTGGACATTACATTAAATAACATAAAGTGAATGTACAGAGAATGACTTGGTTATCATTTAAGAGAGCACATGCACACTGGTGAATATGTTCTTGCATGATTTTAAAAGTAATATTCCACGGGGGGTTTCGGACTTGGAAAATATTCATGTATCTGAATAATTTAAAAGGGTTTTTTGGACTTGGGGAAAATATGCATCACTCCAACATACACGTTTGCATGTCTACATATTCAGTTGAAAGTTGACATTGCGGCCGATTGGCGTCAAAATAATCTATTTGTACTTCATTGGTATAAACATCAGTTACAGAGATGTATAAATAGACCGCTCACTTCTCTCTAGTCATACATGATGTCTGACCTAAAGAATCCTGTTGAGGTTAAGAAGCCTGAGTCTGCTATTACTCCTTCTGTTGAAATTAAGTCGGAGAAAGAATCTGTTAAGAATGAAGCGGAAAAGAGAACCACTCGTTATATTCGACCCGTTGGAACTATTAACCTACTGGTTGACGAGCAAGAAAACCTTTATGTTCAGTTTCGTGACGTGTAATGTCTCAATCCCCTGAGTCTTCTACTTCATCCCACCCACGAAAACGTAGAAAGGAATCTCATAAGGTTTGAATTATTAAATTGTATTAATTACCATATTTTTATTTATTTTAGAAATCTTTTAACGATCTGGTGGAAGCTTACAAGACACCCGAAATTATTCGTCCTGCGATTATCCGTGCCCAGTATTTAATATTCTTGGCAGTTTGTCAAAAGTGTGCAAAGAGAAATGCCTCTACCTCTACATCACGTAAAATTACTCTTACTTTATGTGAATCTTGTCATCAAGCAAATCGGAATATACAGGCAACCATTTTTCACAATATCGTTGTGAAGAATGGAAACGATCGTCTCAATATTTAGTGTTAACTATTCAACAGTGGAAGACGGTGATGTCTCAGGTATGTCTTTATATTTCCTATTTTTTATAACTTTTAAATTTTAAGAGACAACTGGACCCCTCAATGGAACAACTTGCTGGAAACTGGCATGAACCACCTGGACTCGCAGATATTCGTTGTCTCAATTTTCCTCGAACCCTTATTGTACATTTATGCCTTGTATGTATTTGCGAAATTTAATGCCGAACAGCAAGATGGAATGATTGAATTGATTCTTTGTCAAACCTGTTGTGTTACTTACAAAACTGAGAACAATATCATCTTTTATAATATTCGTGTTAAAGATGTTCATGATTCATTGCAATAAATATATTTTTTAATGTTTGAGAGTTACATGACGATGCAAAAATGATTGAAAATGTTGAAAGGTATGTACACTTATACATTCCACAACTAGCATCCAAAAAATTATGAAGAATCTTGAGAAGAAGACAATGTAGTGTGTTGGTACTGTCTTTGTTGGGTGATCCTAAAGGTCCCCGGTTCGAGTTCTCTCAATCAAGGACTTTTGTGTTCTTTGATTCATGTAATGGGTGGAGCTTGGGATACGGAAGTGAGAGATTATAGAGAAAGAGAGGAATGGGCGTGGCTTATAGATCCGGAAGAGTGATTCATTGTTACGTCTGTCTCCTTGAAGTGTGGTTGCTTTGTTTGAGAGAGATATAGATTTAGAGAGTGACGTCATTTAGTTACATGTATGTATGTGAGTCATTGTGATTATGAAATGTGGGCGGAGCTTAATTACGTTACGTTATGTTAGGGGCGTGGCCTATTTACGTTAGGGGCGGGGCTTATTTACGTTAGTGGCGTGGCCTATTTACGTTAGGGGTGGGGCTTATTTACGTTAGGGGCGGGGCTTATTTACGTTAGGGGCGGGGCTTATTTACGTTAGGGGCGGGGCTTATTTACGTTAGGGGCGGGGCAGGTACTGAACACAAACTATAATCACAAACTACAATGATCACAACACAAAGCACAAAGATCAGATTTAGGTCACCACCCCCGCACTATCATCATTACCATTAATTTCCTCCAGTATATTATGTATATAAATGTTATTCATTCATTGAAGAATTGATTGACTACCTTTTATATGTCTCTAGCTTACATATCAAATGACACTTAAAGGAGCTTGAAACTCGTTAACTCCTACCACGATGTCCCTGACACGAGGTCGATGCATCCTAATTGCACCTTCTAATTTTAGCGAAATGGTTGAACAGGACGCTTAGTCGTTAACGGAGTCGTTTAATGAAAAACAAGCGTGATTTGCAATGCCAAGCTGGCATATTACGTTTGTATTGTTTTTTTCTATTCGTTTGTTTATTATTGTTTGCTGTATAATATTTAATTTGCACACGTTTTTACCCGAAGGTACCCACCTCCTTCTCCGAAGTACTGCCGCTTTCGTGCAAGAATCGCATCAATCAGCGAAGCAAGCGAGTAAGCTTGGAATTTTCTTTTCTCCATTTTCTTTTTCTAACTTTTAAATTTCGATTGTTTATATGCCTTTTCCGTTTTCTTTTAAACATAGTCTAAACTAAGTTTTATCCACTTCAAACATTTTTCCACTGTTAGAAGCAGTATTCACAACCATTTGAAAGTTAACTTTTATTGTTTTTCCGTAGGAAAAAGGCTTAACCATTTTGGTGAATTCTTTTTCCTGATTGATTCCCTCTCATTTCCAGCCTCGTCATGCACGCAAGAGCTGCAAGTATTCTTTGGCTGCCTCAAGAAGTGGGATCTCGACGATAATCCATGCGCGCCACATCACGCTTCCTACATGCCATGAGTGCATACGGCAGTGCAGGCGGCACGCCAGTACCATGAGGCCGCCAAGAAGGTCAGCCATCTTGAGCTCCGGTTTTTTTATTATTTTTTATTTAAACTAACATTCATAATTGACGCCTTACGAACTCCTGTTTTTTAAACCATTAAACTATGACGTAATATCATTCTCTATTGATAGAACGAACTGCTCTTTTCTATAATAAACTATAATTACGTTATCCTAACATTATTTTATGAAGCTATTGAAGTATTTACTAAAAAAATCTTGGTTACGTTACCGATTTCTTTTCTTTTCGTCTTTTCCAGGGAAGCTATCGCCCGTTGACAACGGCGCAGTTTAACAAGCTGATGCAGCTCTTCCCTAAGCCCAACCTCGGCACTCCTCCCTATCGCCAGTTGAAGAGGCTGCCCTCGCACGAGTACGGCGATGATCTCTTCCATCGGAAGTGCTACAAGGGCAAGCCCAGCTAGGAGGTGGGCCCTCCAAAGACCCCAAGATAGACCCAGTCAATTTGGTCCCAGTTGAAAGGCCTGTTCCGCTGGCTACCGAGCCCCCTCTTCGTGTATATAAAGTGCAGTAGTTGACATAGGCTAACGACATTTTACGAGTTCCGCCAAAATAAATGATTGCAATGAACAGTCTCCCGTGGATTGCTTAAGCTACTTCGGTTCAGAACCGTTGCTATGATATCTGATCTTATTTGTATACAATCTTTGACGCGCTGTTGCCGATTAATTACATTTTTGTTGGTGATTCGTGACAAGAAGATGGCTGTGGCGCCCTTCCGTTAGCCCGCTGTCTTCTTCTTTTTGCCCATGTCCGATTTCGTAGTTAATTATCTTTTGCCTTCTTGAAGGTGATGGCCGCTCACAAGACGTTCATCATCAAGCGCAAGCTTGCCAAGGCGCAGAAGCAGAATCGGCCGCTGCCGTAGTGGGCGCGCATGAAGACGGGCAACAAGGTGCTTTCTTATTTCTAAATTTAAATTACTGACTATTTCTAGATAATTAATTTACTTAAACAAATAAAGATAGGGTTAACATTGAATTAATTGAAAAAGGCTGGTATTTTATTTAAATCTTGTGCTTTATCCCAATGTACTAGCATCGTTTTAGATTTATGTTCCTTTTTTTTCTTTTTTTTTAACTTCAAGTTTTGTTTCGCCTTTCGTAGAAGCTATTGTAATCATAATCCTGATTGCAGATCAAGTACAACGCCAAGCGCCGTCATTGGCGTCGCACCAAGCTGGAGCTCTAAGAAGACTTCCTCTGTTGTTTGGTCGTCAGCCCCTCTCTTCTCTTCTTCTTCTCTCGCCTACTTTCTCCTCTACCATCAGCATTCGATTCGGAGAGAGGAGAGCCTGACGACGCGGCATTCTGGCTATTCGACTTGCAAGATTTCACCAACCAGCTCCATCCCTTCCTCCCTGTTTCCACTCATTCATTGTTGTTATTGATTGTGTTGTTTTGCAAGAAGAATACAGATATCGGTTGATGGAATGACTTGAATGGGGACATGCTATAATAGTTAATGCAACTGGTGGGGACTACGATTGTGGGGATGCCGACTTGGTGGGTGGTCGAGAGCGAAAGGATTGAAGAAGTTAAGATTGCGGTTAGAGGAGAAGTGTTAATGTAATGCATGGATGGGGGTGTATTCACGTACCCTACCCTCGGCCGACCAGCCTCTCATAAGGTCCACCGAGGATATTCGATCTTTTCTTTTGATATCAGGAATTGCGCCTATTTAGCCCCCCCCCCTGTGTCTGTTATCAGTTGAATATTACAACAAATCTGATAACAAAACATAAATAAAGCAACCATGCATTTTAAACGAATGCATAGAAATTGCACTTGAAGGAATTATTCTCCGCGCCAACTGTACTTGGTCCGTGGAATAGGAAATTGTGAATTGGTACAACCGATCATAAAGAAGGACACGGCTCTTGAGCTCGAGTACAAATAGGCCATTATTTCCCTGCGTCAGGGTATATCTTTCAACTGCAAATTTCTCGCTTATTTTAATTTTTTCGATGTTCACGCTTCGACATTGCTTTAGTTAAAGCAGTCCATGTTCTTTGCTTGCATCACCTACACATCGAAAAAATTGAGTTTCCAGCTCCTTTAAAGGAAGCGAAAACTCAATTTTTTCGCTATAAAGATGATTCCGAATATGTGTCCGGATTGGGATTGCGAATGCATCAGCAAAGATATAGCATTCAAAAGTAAAAGTTAAAGGAGTAATTTGCATCTGAAATGTGTTGCCTGATCTTATGGGAAATATTAGTGTGATCAACCGTATTCGAATTTTAACATTTGTCGCCAACAAGACATGGCCTAAAAAATGAAAAATCTTCTAACAAGCACTTCTTTTATGACACTGCCGCAACCTAATAATTCTTCAAATTACCTGAATTATGAAATACAAAAAAAAACAGTAGTAAAAGTAAAAACTGGATCTGATTCCAGGCGGCTTTGGGAGAAAAGTTTTCGAAACAAGGCAACAACGGTCCTGATAGAACAGGCATTTCGCGTTAGGAGTTAACGACTTTCAAGCTCCTTTAATGAATCCTTAGTAGGATCGTAAATCCTCTTGCATTGCCAGTTTAAAGAGTAATCACTTTCACTTATAAAGTTATTTAAATAATAAAAAAAAATAATGACGACACTTGTAAGATGAATTGTAGAGGTGAGAACGCCTCCACTAGGTTGGAGATAACGAGAAAACATAAATGCTTTACCCGACAGACAAGCTTTGAACGTTCAAATTGTTTTAGCGCGTTGACGAGCTTAACACTCTGCGTCGTCGTCTTCTCCTTGTAATTAAAAATTAACTTTTTACTGAACCGCTTAAAGATTCGTGGGCTACATATACTGATGATTTAAAAAAAAGTTATGCTGAACCGAATTCCATACAGAATAGGAAGATACGTGAGGCGTAACTATCCCAAACGGTGAAGTGGCCGTGGCGCTGCCTCAGCCGTGAATGCTACAAGGATAGACTACGAATTCTCGCCTATCATCGTCCTACAAATGCTGTGCAAACTGGGAGTATTTTTTTCTCGCTTGTTTTCTGTTTTGTCTTTCGTTTTATCCGCTTTTAGTTCACCGTCTTTTCGTCAAACCTTGTATCTTTAACATACTATTTTTGAAGGCAATGATTTTCTCTTTGCGAAACATTGATTTTGAATGAAAAGGTATGACGTTGCAACTCCGCTCCTAGTCTGTTTATGCCAAACGTTGAGTCATATTCTTTTGTATACGGAGTTTCAGCTCATGCATTCTTGCCTTCTCATATATCACTGAATTGTGGTCCCAATTGGTAGGCCAATAGGCCAGCCCCCATATCACAGCGAGTATGAAATTTGTAAAAGAACTAACTGTATTTTAAAAACGATGTTTTCGCGTGTACGACATTTAGAAAAAAAAGCTTCCAATGAGTAGCAGCGAGATCTTCAGCTACCTGAGTGAACAATCCTCAGATGATCGTCGTTTTAGGTTTTTTTCGGTAGATGTTGGTTTGTGTAATATTTGTGTAATATCAATTTTTGCAATTGAATTAATTTCAATCTAATACTTTCCATGAGTACCGTGCTTTATTATTTTACATATTATTATACACACTCCAATCGGTCGTTACAACGACAGTCAAGGGAGGAAAAGACTCATGTACCATCGTCATAAAGTGAAATAGCAATTATTCTAGACTAGCGGATAGAGGGCATAGTCAGCGATTCTGCATTGATTCTTTTTGTTGCGCGCCATGCGGATGTATCCCTGTAGGTAATAAATAAATACTAATTAACAAGATATCTTCATAATTAAACTGATAAATGTATGAATGTATGTATGTATATATATATATATATATATATATATATATATAATTAAAGAAATTAATAAAATATATACTGAAATATTAATATAATTTATTGATTCAAAAGGAACGAGATCGCAGCATCAACCGACCTTCTCGGCAAAGCTTTCGCCCCAGCTGTTCTTGACGAGCCAGTAGTCTTCTCCGTTGTCCGCGCCGTAGCCAACGACGAGGACTGCATGGTCCATATCTTCGCCGTAGCAAGAATCGTCGTTGTAGACACCTTTCAAAGTAGAGACAACGTTTGATTACTAAAGCAAAATTACCTTTGCATTCACATGAGTTGCAGTATAATCATAACCAGCGTTGTTACACATGTATGTATGTACATACCTCCTTCGTACGCTTGGAAGTTTCCGTTTGCGATGATCCCGACCGATATTGGGCCAATCTAAGAGCAGAAAATACAGCATGAATGATTTCTTTTCTAGCTCGCGGAAAAGACATGCAAGAAAGTGTAAACTATTCCTATCAGGCTTCAATTAGTTCCGCCAGTTTGCGACCACAATGACAGTCCTTCTAGAATAGTACCGTCGCGACTGCCTCCTTTAGCGCGTCTTCGTTATTTGGGATTGCGACAGCTCCTTCATCCTTCGTGATATCCTTGGAATCGTCGTGCGCACACTTTCCAACCTTTAAGAAAATTTCTTAACTTTTTCCAATTTTCATGATTCAATACCTGAGTGTCAAACGGTTGCGAGTCTAACTAGTCTAGTACACTGCTAACAAAACCCTATTGCTTAAATAAGCAGATAAGAATGCGCGCCTTTGCTTTGTAGGGATAGTCGTTGGAACTGTCGATGCCATGGTCCTTGACATACTTGAAGGCAGCAGCCATATCGCCACCATGACAACCCTTTTAGTGGACATTTCTGTATAGTCAATCATACTAGAAATGTGAACAAATGTAGTCACAGGCTAGTGTATCGCATTAATTTTCCAACGTTTTTTTCTCGACAAGTTTACTTTATTTTTTTAATATATGAGGAATAAATGAAGGGTAAAAAGAGTCCTGCTAAGGAATTCACATAAGTTCCGTAGCTCTTGGAACAGTCGAGGAGGTCTTGCTCGGAGAGCTCGAAAGGCTTGGTGCCGTTGTGCTTGAGGATGTACTGGCCAACGAGTGCGCCCACGGAGGAGAAGGTCCAGCACGAGCCGCATTGACCCTAATTGTAAGTGGCTCTGCTAATTATTGTTTTTTTCGTAACTACTGTATTATTTAGCAAGTTGACATACTTTTCTTGCTGATGTTGTTTTCTTGTTATCTTTGCTATTGTTGCTGCTTAAAATGACCGTACCTGATTCTGCACGTCGGTGACAACCCCGTGCTCACGCCAATCAAATTCGTCCGGAACGTTGGCACCCGAAAACTTGTATTGAGGCAATGCAGCGTGCTCCTTCACTGCCGCTTCAGAGTGCAGGAAGCCTTTGCGGCGCTCGAAGTCTTCGGGACGCTTCAAAGAAGTTTATGCAACTTTGTTCGTTTAGCGATTCGTTCTGACATTCGGAACATGCGGTCTTCCCCCCCCCCCACCTAATCATTTTCATCTCCTTTTTGAATCAGAATTGAGCGGCTGACGGCGAGAATATTGAATCGAAAGTAAGCAAGGAGAAGCTGCTGTGAATGTTCTATGAGGGAACTTGAAAGGTACGAAATGTCTCGTACAAGATGAGTGTGCTCGTTGATGCCTTGTTTGTAGGTGGTCGATTCAAGCATTTTGTGTCTCGCGATCCTTTCGACATTTGCGCAAAAAGCGTTAAAGTGCTGCCCATATCTGCCTCTCGCTGTATGAGGTTCTAAAACGACTATCTTCTTTGACAGATGTTCAAATTACTGACTGCTACATAAAAACTTGCAAGGTTGGACTGACTGTATTCCTGAGAAAACTGGCGCCAGATCGTGAGGCAATCGGAGAATGTAAGCCTTGAAGCATTTACTGGTAAAGAAAGTCAATTTCGATATGTGTGGTGCAAATTAAGGACAAACTGACTTATTATGTTCGCGGACGCTTTGGATGGCGCTCGCGATCCACACGGCTTGCTTTTCCTCTCGAGTAGGAGCTTGAGTTGCGGTTGACACCGCGAGGATGACAAGCACGAGAACGATATTCATCGCTCTAAAATGTTCAGACGACTAACGATTCAGTTAAAAATTCAAGATAACCTTTTTGCCAAGGAAACAAATTCACACACTAGGAAAAAATTAATTTCGGGCCTAAGAAAACTCGACTACGCCTTTTATTGCGCCATCTTACTCATTGCTTCTTTGTATGTGGTCCCCCACTTTCTTTCTCCCTTTATCTTCTCTCGCATTCTCTTCTCTCTCTCTCTCTCTCTCTCTCTCTCTCTCGCTTCTTTAAAAATTGTTCTGGAACGAAACGCTTATTCGTTTCATGTTTTTAATGAACACATGAGCGTTCCCTTCTTAACACGACGGATTGAATGCTTTGTCCGAGGTGAGTAATCGTTCTTTCTCTTTAATTTTGAGACATTTTGTTATGCGTCAAGCTAAAGCTTTTTCGATGTTATTACATTGCATTAAAAAATCCTGCTTTCTTCTTGAAATCAGAAAAGGAACTTATTCCTTGGAAGATGATGCTTGAAAGATTTCGAAATATTTTCAGACAAGTACCGCCCAAACTGAAGTCCTATGCAAAGTCTTCAGAAGAGCAGAAGTTTTAGGTAGGAAACAAAATTTGAATGCATTGAGCGATTTGGGCTGAACTGTACAGCAAACATATGTTTTTATGTATATACTTTTATCACACCATATATTCGAGGACAAGTCAAGCGGTCTGAACATTGTAGTCAAAAATGGAGAGCACTTGGCGGCGTCGTCGGCCTGGCTGGCGCGCTTGCGGGTAGTGGACCATGTGAACAGCTAGTAATGGTGGGAAAGGTTTCGCTCTAGAATAACCCAAATTGTCTTATTTAGCGCTTTGGCAGCATTTCATGGAATAATAACACTGTGATTAGTCCCTCTGTTTTCAGGAATGCTAACATACGTCGTGGAATAAACGCGGTATAAAAACTATGTTTTCTTAATTTTTTCAAACCATTCGTGTGAGGTAAAAAGCATGGATATATTTCTTTCTGATTTGTATAATTTGGTCAACATACAAAGTGCATTGTCATCACTTTCCGCTGAAGTAACCACCATCCCCAGTTGTATTTCGCTTTGATTTTTAGATGGTAGAAGTGTGTTAGTTTAGACAAGTTATGAAAAATTTTGCAATTGGATGAATTTCTAAACAGTGCTCACTAGAAGTACCGTGCTTTATCTAAAACCATAGGAAAAAAAGTTTCATTGAGGTGTTACAACGATAAATAATACTTAAAGAGACTCAGTGACTTAGAGATGAAGTGCATCAGGAAGTAGCAACTGTTCCCGATTATCGGATAGACGGCATGGTCGGCGATTTTGCATTGATTCTTCCCATGCGGATGTATCCCTGAAAGTAATACTTAGTTAATAAGCAGATAAGTAAACAAATACATGTCGAAATAATAATTATAAAAAAAACCAAAAATTATAGACGAATAAATGGGTCAATGCTTTGAAAGGGCCATGAGATCAGCGTACACGCTCGCCCCAATGGGTGCCCCAGCTGTTCTTTACGATCCAGTAGTCTTCGCCATTATCAGTGCCGTAGCCAACGACGAGCACTGCATGCTTGGGTTCTCCCACGTAGCAAGAATCGTCGTCGAAGACACCTTTCAACGTAGAGATTAGTTGAATTGATGAATGCTAACGAAATTTTCTGCATAATGATAGGCATCAGTTATATGTGTACCTCCGTCGTAATTTCCGAAGTTCTGGTTAGTGATGATTGCGACTGATATTGGGCCAATCTAAAGCCAGAAAATACAATATGAATGATTCATAGGATTTTTTTCTTCTAGCGTCCTATCCAGCGACGCAAGAAAGAGTTTGCTGTTGTTATGAATAATCAAGCTTCAATTCGTTCTGCCAGTTTGAGACTGTCGTGACAGTCCTTCTACAATCGTACAGTTGCGACTGCCTCCTTTAATGCGTCCTCGTTCTGCGGGATTGCGACGGCGCCTGTGACCGCTGTGACCACCTTTGTTTCGTCGTGCCCACACTTGCCTACCTGCAAGCAAGCAAGGAAACAAAATCAGCGTCAAAGAAGCGAATTCAAAAGTTAGTATTTGACTTCATGATTAATACTGTTGCCTTAAATGAGAGCACACCATTGCGGTGTTGGGATAGTCGCTGCCACTTTCGATGCCATGCTCCTTGACATACTCAAAGGCAGCGGTTACAAGGCCGCCATCACATCCCTGTAGGCAGTGTCATAATGTTCAACAACTTTTTTTTTACAACGTAATAAACCGTTCATCTCGACAAGAATAGAGCGAATTTTCGAGTTTTTTTTAAATTTTACTTGAGGACAAATGATGCTAAAGAACACAAAACGTACTCGATTGCCGTAGCTCATGGAACAGTCGATGAGGTCTTGCACGGAGAGCTCGAAGGGCTTTGTGCCATTATTCTTGAGGATGTACTGCCCAACGAGTGAGCCCACTGCAGAGATGGACCAGCTCGAATGGCAGTCACCCTAAATGGCATCGTCGCTTTTGTCCTCTCTTAACTACAGTTTTTATGACGTCTCGCCAAATCTTTAGGGCTATTCATGCCATATCAAACTATTGTTGCTGTCTCTTAACTTCCTCAATTAATCAGCCGATGCTATTGGTATGTGCTCTCTTCAAAGCACACTCATAGGTTCATGCCAGCACTGTTGCCTCGTGCACCCCTTTCCGCTGGACCTCATCCACCCTGCGCAGGTACTAATGCGATCCCGCTGATTCCCCATCCATTCCCGTCTCATGAATTATTGCTAAAGTATTTTTTCCTAAAACTGTTTTCCTATATTATACAACTTTTGTATAAACTAGCTGTATTTGCTATCATGTTATCCACTTTTCTCTATCCCTTGCGGTTCATATTCATTAATTTTTATTCTCCGGTCGCGTCATATCTCAACTAGTGTTCTCACATGTTAATCGATGTAGATAAAAAAATAAAAGTCTTGAATGATTTGTTTTTGTCTTTTTTTAAAGTTTTTGTTGCTGCTGAAATTTCTGCTGAAATTTCTAACCTGATCCTGCACGTCGGTGACAACGCCGCGCTTACGCCAATCGAACTCTTCCGGAACGTTGGCGCCCGGAAACTGGAATTGGGGCAGAGCGACCTGCTTCTTCACTGCCTCTTCAGAGTACAAGAAGCCATTTCGCCGCTCGAGGTCTTCCGGACGCTTCAAAGGATACTTTCAATGTACTTTCGATTGTGTTTAGTGATTCATTCAGATTCGGAATACTGCGTAATACGAATAGGGGATTGGTCTTAACAATATATTACTTCCATCGCCTTTTTACATGAGAAGTGAGCGTCTAATGGCGAGCATAATGAATATCAACAATAAAATAAGATGACATTGTTATTCGAGGAACATAAAGGGTACATAATGCTAACTCGTACAAGATGAGTGTGCGCACCGATGCCTTGTTTGTACGTGGTCGATTCAAGCATGTTGTGCCTCGCGATCCTCTCGACGTTGGCACAAAAGGCGTCAAAGTGCTCACCATATCTTCCAATCAAGTGGGGTTCTTAAATGACTGTCTTTTATCAGAGACCGTTCATTTTCTGACAAGAAAAAATGTTACAAAGTTGGACTGACTGTACTCCTGATTAAACTCGATCCAAATCTTGACGCAAATGGCGCGATCGACCCTTGAAGCATTCTCTTGATTTATAACTGAATGAATTTTGTTATTTGCCTAAGAGCAGAAGATGCAACTTTAAGAACAAACTGACGTATTCTTGACACGGACGCTTTGTATGGCGCTCGCGATCCACACGGCTTGCTTTTCCTCTCGAGTAGGAGCTTGAGCTGCGGTTGACACCGCGGGGATGGCAAGCTGGAGAACGATATTCATCGCACTGAAATGTACAGAAGACTAACGATTCACAATTAGCTAAAACTTCAATATAATCTTCTTGCAAAGGAAGCAAATTGACCTACTAGGAAAAAATTTCTGGCTAAGTTAACGCGTCATCGCCTTTTATTGCGCCATCTTAGTCATTGCTTCTTTGTATGTGTTCTCTCTCTCTTTCTTTCTCAATTTATTCTCTCTTGTACTCTCCCTCTCCCACTCCTCTCTCTCTTTTTCGCTTTTTTTTTTAAATTGTTCTGGAACGAAACGCTTATTCGTTTCATGTTTTTGATGAAAACATGAGCGTTCCTTTTTTAACACGACCGATTGAATGCTTTGTCTGAAGTGAGTAATCGTTCGTTTCTCTTTCATTTTGAGACATTTTGTTATGCGTCAAGCTAAAGCCTTTTCGATGTTATTACATTTCACCAAAATTCCTGCATTCTTCTTTGTTGTGTCCTCACGTAGGGGACGTGGTGTCCTTCACACAGAGGGACAGAGAATAGAATGCAGAAGACGAGGCGAGAGCGGGACAAGGCTTTATTGAGAGAGGAGAGGGAATGAGAGAGAGAGAGAGGAAGGTCGACCGCTTGCGAGAGGGAACAGGGAATGAAGTGACAATGAAGAGACCAGCCGAGGGTTTAAATACTATTCGAGCTGGCAGCCTCACGTTGACGAGTATAATGTAACAGGACTCATAGAGTCCATACACAAATGTACATAGTACATATTAACATGAGTAGATATTCACATATCTACTCAACATTCTTGAAATCTATCAGAAAAGGAACTTATTCCTTGGAAGACGACGCTTAGAAGATTTCGAAATATTTTAAAATAGGTACCGCCCAAACTGAACACACAGAAAAAATATTCGTGATATATCACGAAAGGAGGTACGAATATATTATTGTGGTTTAGCCTTACGAAACTTTTCGTGAATACCGCAGGGAGAATTAGTGTCTCCAAAGGAAGTATTCGTAGAATGTCGCCGCGGGCAGCCGGATCCCCCAGGCGCAATACATTTTTGCCGTTTTTTGCACAGTTTAAAGCTGTTTATCTGAATTTTTTCGAAATTTTTCTTGATATCTACCTAGCAGACAGTCTGCTACATCCTCTCTGTCATTTTCGTGCCAACTCTGCTCCTCTTTCGTCCGTTATATTAGTATTACACCCATTTGTGCTACTTTTCGCATCCAATTGATGAAAGTTGCTATTTCTCTCTCTCTCTCTTTCTCTCTCTTTCTATCTCTCTCTCTCTCATCGCTGCCCCACCATCCTACAGATCAGGTTAGCTAATTATCTTTCTTTTGCGAATGGCATTTTTACTGGGTTTTCGAACGTTTGGTGAACAAAATAGCAGTGAAATAGAATAAAATGCCAATAAAGTTCGCAAAAGTCGATAATTTAGCTAACCTGTAATCCGTTGTGATGTTGGGAGTCGTCGTCGTTGCTTGTACCTGAGGGTAGACAGAGAGAGAGAGAGAGAAAGAAAGAGAGAGAAAGACGACCGATTGAATGCTTTGTCCGAGGTGAATAATCGTTCCTTTCTCTTTCATTTTGAGACTTCTATATGTTATGCGTCAAGCTAACGCTTTTTCGACGTTTTTACATTTCACCAAAATTCCTGCTTTCTTCTTCAAATCAGGAAATGAACTTATTCCTTGGACGCCGATGCTTGGAAGATTTGGAAATATTTTCAGACAAGTACCGCCCAATCTGAAGTCCTAATTGTAAGCAAAGTCTTCAGAAATGTTGAAGTTTTAGGAAGGAAATAAAAGTTGAATGCACATAGCGATTATTTTTATTGATCTTTAGAGCAATCATATGATTTAATATTTTTTATTACACCAAATATTCCAGGATAGTTCAAGTGGTCTGACCACTTGATCTGTTCCTGGAATAGATCTATGATTTGACCAGCTGGGTTCAGGCATAAATCTCAATTGTAGTCGTCATGGAATAAACGTGGTAAAAACTATGTGCTTACTAGATTTTTTCAAATCTAGAAGATCATGGATAGCTGTATTCTTGTTTGTATGTATATCTCGCTCAACATATGTAGTAAGTGCATTGGCATAGTTTGCTACGGAAGTGAACCAAACTAAGTTTTATTTCAAAATTTAAACGGTAGAAGTTGTTTACTTACAATTAGAAATGTAATGACAATTTTCGCGATGGTAAGAATTTTAATCAAATGCTCACTTGGAGTTACATGGTTTATCTAAACCCATAAAAAAAAGCTTCATTGAGGCGTTACAACGACAAGTAATGCACACATAGGCACAGTGCCGTCGTTATGTAGTGCATCAGAAAGTAGCAACTATTCCCGATTACCGGATAGATGGCATAGTCAGCGATTCTGCATTGATTCTCTTGGTTGCGCGCCATGCGGATGTATCCCTGAAAGGAAAATAAATAAACAAATAAGCACATTTGTTTATAAGTAAACAATGAACAATTGATCGTTGTATCAGGCTTATTGTTAGAAAATTGGAAATGCTTAAACATTAATTAAGGAAACGAATAAATTATAATAACAAATAAATGGTTCAATGCTTCGAAAGGGCAATGAGGTCAGCCGCCGACATTCTCGCCCCATTCGATGCCCCAGCTGTTCTTGACGATCCAGTAGTCTTTGCCGTTGTCCGTGCCGTAGCCAACGACGAGGACGGCATGGTCGGGATCGCTCACGTAGCAAGAAAAATCTTCGAAGAGACCTGTCAACGTAGAGATAAGTTGAATCGATGAATAATTACACAAAATTGCCTGCCAATGCATGCGAATGAAATGGATAAAGTGGTATAATCATAGATAGCAGTTACATATATGTATGTATGTGTACCTCCTTCGTAATTCTCGAAGCTACTGGTAGTGATGATCGCGACCGAAATTGGGCCAATCTAAAGGCAGGAAATACAATATGATTGATTCATAGGGATTTTGTCTTCTAGCCTCCTATCCAGCGATGCAAGAAATGGTCAGCTATAGTTATCAATAATCAAGCTTCAATTCGTTGCGCCAGTTTGAGACTGTCGTGATAGTCCTTCTACAGTCGTACAGTTGCGACTGCCTCCTTTAGTGCGTCCTCGCTCTGCGGGATTGCGACGGCGCCTGTGACCGCCGTGATCACCTTTGAATCGTCGTGCGTGTAGTTTCCTACCCGCAAGCAAATTGCTCCATTGGTCAAAATTTTCTTTGGTATTGTACCCATTGTTTAGGTATTGTATCCATTGTTTAACAGTTTTTTTTTAACGTTCCGTGTTTTTCTTAAGTCATTCTAATAAAGGAGCAAAAAAACTTAGACGTAATCTATTACAATCTTCCTGACAATTGCCGTAGTGTCAACTAAAATGACACGCTTTCTCTCAGGCAAAACAGCACGAATTCAAAGAAGAGTTATTGGCTCCATTAACAATACGATTGCTTTAAATCACAGCACACCATTGCTGTGTAGGGATAGTCGCTGCCACGTTCGATGCCATATTCCTTTACATACCTGAATGCAGCGGCCATATCGCCACCATCACAACCCTGTAAGCAGTGTCATAAAATTCAATTTTTCAACTTAATTGACCTTTCAACTAAATTGCCAAGAAAATAGCGAATTTTCGAGTATTTTTTTATTATTTTAGGATAAATAAATGGCAAAATAAGAATCCAGCTAAAGAACACCAAATTACTCGATTGCTCCTTGAACAGTCGATGAGGTCTTGCACGGAGAGATCGAAGGGCCTGGTGCCGTTGTGCTTGAGGAAGTACTGGCCAACGAGTGCGCCCACGGAGGCGAAGGCCCAGCACGAGCCGCATTGACCCTAAGTGGCACAGCTAATTTTTGTCTTCTCGTAACTACTATTTTGTTGACTTCACGAATGATTTTTCTAACAGCTGATGTTGTTTTCTAGCTTTCGTTTTTGCTGAAATGACCGTACCTGATTCTGCACGTCGGTGACAACGCCGTGGTCGCGCCAGTCGAACTAGTCCGGAACGTTGGCGCCCGAAAACTTGTATCGAGGCAGCTCGGCGTGCTCTCTCACTGCCCGTTCAGAGTGCACGAAGCCTTTTCGCAGCTTGAAGTCTTCCGGACGCTTTAAAGAATCTTATATGCATTTTTTTTTCTTATATGCCGACGATAATAATTTTCGATTCGAAACATCTGGTATCCCCCAGTATATCTTACGTCGGATTTTTTAAATGAGTATTGAGTGGCAGGAATTATGCATTGACAGCAAGAAAGGAGGAGTAAGAATGCGCTGTTGTTCTATTTGTGGAACTTGATGGAGAACGAAACTGAATCGTACAAATTTGATTCTTCCTAGCTATTGTTGTCTAATTCTTAATTAATTGTATCTGTCTTTCTAAATCGCATGGTTACTCCTCCTCATGTCTCGCAAAAGGGAGGTCGCTAGTTCAAGAATGTGTTTTTGGGCTTCTTTAAAGGCATACAAAGTCACGAACAAGGTGAGTGAACTCGTTGATGCCTTGTTTGTAGGTGGTCGTATTGAGCATGTTGTGCCTCGCGATCTTTTCGACGTTTTCACAAAAGGCATTATAGTGCTCTTCTATGCCTCCCGCTAGCTTGGGATCTAAAACGACTATCTTGTATTGGAGATCGTTAAATTTCGGTTGACAAAAAAGTCTTTTCCAAAGTTGAACTGACCGTACTCCCGATCAAACTCGACCCAGATATTATAGCAGACCATGTAGTGCAGGCTGAAAGCATTTATTTACTGTATTATAGTAGATTTTAATATTTGTTTTTAATATATACAATTTTAAGAAGAAAAAAAACTGACGAATTACGCTTGCGGACACTTTTGATGGCGCTCTCGATCCATACGGCTTTCTTTTCCTCGAGTGTGGGCTCTTTTGAAGCGAGGACAGAGTCCGTCGCTTTCGGAAGTGGCGTAGGCGTCGAATTTGCATCCTTACCTTCAGGAACTACTTTTGATGCACTTGCAACAGTCTTTGCCTGCTCCGCTAGAATTTTCTGTCTCGCGATCTTTTCGATATTTTCGCAAAAGGCCTTCACGTGCTCCCGAACGTCTCGCGTTAGCTGGGGATCTAAATAATGTTCTTCTATCAAAGATCGTTAAATTGCTTTTGACAAGGTTTTTTTTAATAGCAGACTTACTGAATTCCTCAGAAAACTCGCCCCAGCTTAGCATGCAGTCGGCCATGCGCAACCTTGAAACATTTACTTGTAAGAGAGTTAATTTAAAAAAAAGGTTTTTATTTCGTTTTGTCATCATTAATATATGCTGAAATGTAGTGCTTAGGCACAAACGGACTTATTATAAGCTTGGATGCTTTGGATGGCGCGTTCGATCCATTCTGCTTTCGTTTCTTCCCGAGTTGAAGCGCGAGCATCAGTTGTGACCGCGAGGATGGCGAGCAGAAGAAGCATTTTCATGGCTCTAAAATGTTCAGCACACTAAAGATTCTTAGACACTATTAATTCATATACTTGACAAAGATTTATTTTCTGGAAGAACTTCTGGCTGCTTGAATGCCTTTTATTGAGCCAAATTGCTCATTGGGTCTCTCTCTACCTCGTTATTTCTCTCTTTTTTGTCCGCTCTCTCTCTCTCTCCTTCTTCAGAACGATTTCTTAGAAGGCACGCTTATTCATCACATGTTCATTTCTATCTTCCTAGAGAACGCTCCTTTCGGGTAAGGAATCTATTGACTATTTCCAATCATTTCCTTATAGACAGTTTGAAGAATGTTCTTCCTTATTCGGGTCAGCATCGTATTAGGTCTGACCAAAATAAATACTCTTTCTTGAGATCAAAAAAATAACTCATTTCATGTAAGACAATGATTCATAGTGAAAAAGTAAGAAAGTACTACACAGAGCGAGATCTTGTGGAAAACGGTTTAAGTATTAAGCAAGGTCTGAATTTATTGACGATCTGCATGGTACTTTACAGCATTATTTACAGCCAACATAATTTTTATTGCCGTGAAAGAATGTGAAATTGCCTTGTTTATTATGCTAGGCAATCCTTGTTTTTTTCCTGTCTGGGAAAAGTTGTTTTGATGTTCAGTGCAAGAATGATTCTTCCATTCCTCAAGTTATGTCCGGCGGAAAAGAAAATTGAATTCACGGTTAGAATGCGACGATGAATCAACCAAAAAAGGCAGCGAGCAAAATTGAAATGACAACGACGAGAAGACGCTTAAAGAATGTTCGAAACAGTTGATTCCATGGAGGCAAGTATATTTGAGAATGTATGACTATACTGTCAAGAGAGGAAAATCATATTTTACATTTTGAGCTAATTGTTAAAATACCTGTTCTACATGCTTTTTTATGACTCAATCTCAAGTACAGAAATATATTGCTGTGCAGAGGTCTTCTTTGCGAATATCCATAAACTCGTCGATAGAAAATTTTGAGCCTTTTCTGTTGGAATACACCCTCTGCTATTTGCACGGGACCACAGCGCAAGTCAAGAGGAGAGGTGGGCCGGCTCGAAGGCCCGCTTGGGCCCGATTTGCACACACAATGTCTTCCAGACAGGACGACTGGTGGCAGAGTCACCGAAGCCGTCCTCGCAATCCTCGACAGGAGACTCAACGCATTCCGCTTCTTGTTGGCCAAAAAAAAGATTCCCTTCTACTGGCTCTTTTTACCTAGTCCTTCGAATGCATGACTCACAATCAGTGCATGCTCAACATTTGTCCCTGCCCCCAGTCCGAGTCTTCTGCCCCCCCCTCTCCTTGGCCGTCATCCCATCAGCCGTGTCACTCACCATGAAATCGCAGGCATTCGACGACTCGGCAAATGTTCTTCCTCCGGCCGATGCTCATAGGCGGAAGCTCTCCGCCCTCTCCTCCCTTGCATGTCCGAAAGATCTTAATTTCGGATCAGACGACTGGTGGAATGATGGCTGCAAAAAAGTCGCTGCCTTACGCTAATCGTCACGACACCACATATCTATGTATGCTACACACAAACAACAACATGAGTAGGCGGCCGACCCGAGGCGAGTCTGACTCCTAAGAAACCTTAGAGAGTTGCCACAGCGAAGCTGAGCTGCAGTCTAGAATTACCAGCCAATTTCGATCCGTTGCGGAAGCTCAGTATTGCGTCTGCGCCATTATACAAATCATAGGTCCAGCAACAATCTCCGGAAACATATTCGAATGCACAATTCGTTTTCGATCTCATCATTTATTTCTCCTTGAAAGCATATGCTGTGCTTCATGTGAAGGCCATATAAATTCTGAAGATTAAAGTACATACATACTTGAAATAGCTCATCGGATTTTGAAAGATGTTGAAAATCGGGCACAAACGGGCCCATGGCTTGCTCTGGGCCAGCCGGGCCAAGACCATGGACTGTACGGGCCGGACGGTCCAAAATGCCTGGACAGTACGGGCCGGACGGTCCAAAATGCCTCTGGTAAGCAATTGCAGGATTGCACAAAAGATGCAGTTAACGGCCGACTGGCAGGCTAGTTAGACCATGGTGAACTATTAGATTGAACTTTCCACAGCGCGGCCACAGTTATGAACTATCTGCGCTGTGTGCAGTTGCAATCCTGTTTAATTTTATTTTAGAAAGTTATTACTCCTCCATCAGTATTAGATTATGTTGTTTAAATTTTTTACGGTTGAATTGTCTTTGTTTAGACTTGTTATGACTATGTTCGCGACTGAAATAATTTCAAACCAATATTTATATATTTGGAGTTATATATTTTATTTTAAACAGTAGGCAAAAAACTTCATTTAGCCATTACAAAGTAAAGAAAATGCATGAAAAAAGCTCATAGGCCGTCGTCACGAAGAGGATCAGAAAGTAGCAATCATTCTAGACTATCGGATAGCTGGCATGGTCAACGATTTTGTATTGATTCTGTGTGTTACGCGCCATGCGGATGTATCCCTGAAAGTAATAAATAAATAAGTTGATAAGTAAACTAATAAATGTTGAAATATTTGAAGAAACAAATAAAAATTAAACGAATAAATGGTTTAAAGATTCAAAAACAATAGAAGTATCAACCAACATTCTCGCCCCAGCTGGTGCCCCAGCTGTTCTTGACGAGCCAGTAGTCTTGGCCGTCGTCCGTGCCGTAGCCAACGACGAGTACGGCATGGTTGGTTGGGTCGTCGTAGCAGGAATCGTCATCGTACACACCTTTCAAAGTAGATACAACATTAGAATAGTTGAAAAGATCAATAAAATTACTATGAATGTATACAAGCTGCGCTGCCAGAATTTTAATATTCTATATACATACATACATATGTACATATGTTCATACCTCCAGAATAGGCGTGGAAGTTACTGTTAGCGATGATCCCGACCGATATTGGGCCAATCTAAAAGCAGAAAATACAGTATGAATGATTTCTTTTCTAGCGGCCGCTCCAGAGATGCAAGAATATTGTCCGTGCATCTCTGAATTGTATAGGATATTGTTCATTCAAGATTCAATTAGTTCCACCAGTTTGGAACCACCATGTGAGTCCTTCTACAATCGTGTACCGTTGCGACTGCCTCCTTCAGCGCGTCCTCGTCGTTCTGCTTGATTGCGACGGCTCCATCGTCCTTCGTGATATCCTTGGAGTCGTCGTGCGTACAATCTCCTACCTTCAAGCAAATTGCCAAGTTATTTCCAGTTTTTTCATGATTTATTACCCGTGTTTTAAATGGGTTGCGTTGCGTTTTTTGTTCTCTAACTAGTCAGGTACACTGTTTAGAAAACACTAAGCACATAAGAATGCGCACCTTTGCTTTGTAGGGATAGTCGTTGGTACTCTCGATGCCATGGTCCTTGACATAATTGAAGGCAGCAGCCATATCGTTATGCTTGAGGATGTACTGGCCAACAAGTGCTTAGAGAATAATTCTTAAATTCCTCAAGCTATGACTGGCGAAAAAAATGGAATTCACTGCTAAGAAAACGACGGTGAATCATCCGAAGAAGCTTGCTAGCAAATTGAGCAGTGATGCTCAACTCCTGAAGCAACACCACCGGCAGATGCGAGTTGAAGCACAATATCAACTCCTTTCCTGGCAGGGAATATATGTACATATACATATATAACATGTTGCCATTTTGACGAATAAAACTAATTGCAATTTCTTGCTGTGCAAGAGTTCTTTACCATCAAAGCGTGGACGCAAGATTCCATTATTTTTTGGGTTGGAAATACCCTCTGCTACTTGAACAAGACCAAAGCCTGAATCCTGGGTAAATTGTAAAGACCATTCTAAGCGCTCCAAGAGGTGATTGTTCTGCTCATTGTGAAATGCGCACTCAGCACCATTCGCCGCCTCTGATCAGGTGAAAGGTGGCAGCTCACTTTTTCGCCATAACGATGATTCTGGGAATGTGATACGGAAGCTCTCCTCTCCTCCGATGCCTCCACTATCTCCGGCATCATATGTAGTCACCGCCATCCACCTCCCACTGGCCTAGCTTTCTCCTTACGTCCCCGTTGACAGAACATACATACAATGTAATAGAAAGTCGCTGCCTCCCGCTTATCGTCACTACACCTCACATCAATGCCTTGCCGGATTGCACCCGACAACAACTCCAGTAGCAACAACCTGAGGCGAGTCTTACGCCTCTGAAACAATCGCGCCAGCTTCTGCGCCATTTTGACCCGAGGTGGCCACTGTTCTGGCGACGAGCCAATTTGGCCACGCCCCCTCGCCTGAGGAGCTAGCCCCCTTGGCTTCCCCTTTCTCTTCTTCCAAACCGTTCTTCCACTGACATGTTGATTCAATAAATGCCTTGCCGTTAACCTTGTATTGCTCACATACAGTAAAAGGAGAAGAACCCGGTACAATTGGTGCGTCAGGGGATCTCCTTGTGCTGTAATTAACTTTGCATTGTTGTGTCCATTTTTCTTGCATTGCTCGCCATTATTTACTTGCATTGATTGATTGTTCGCGCTTATTTTTTTGCATTGTTGTTGTGTCGCTCACCTTTATTTTCTTGCATTGCTGTTTTGCCTTATTTGTTTATTTTTTTCTTACTCTCTCCTTAACTACTCTTCCTCTGTTAATTTCTTTCTCATTTAATTTCATCTACTCTTAATTTTATTCATTCCATTTTTATCTCTATCTTTTCATTTCTTATCAATCCTGACAATCATTTCTTGTCAATATGACTGACAGGGAAGCTGTATCTGCATCATCATCCCAATTTCCCAGCGCTCTTGCGAATTCTTCATCATCCCAAAATCTTGCTGCTTTGTCCACCGAACAGCCCGCCGATCTGGCACAGGCGAAAGCAGCTATGCGATCAGCAAAGGCGCAAATAACGCGCACTCTGGACGGCATCATCTTTAAAACGGCGTGCAAGGCTATTCTTGCTTACTGCGTACCGCATGCGGCTCTTAACAGCAATCCCAAAACAGCGAAGAACATTATTAAGGGACAAATCTCCTTTCTGCAAAAGTATCTGAACCACGTTGCATCTAAATACGATATTCTCTTCCGGCAAGGAACGATTCTGTCCACTGTTGCCGACAATGAATTCAGTAAACAACTACTTACTGGAAAACGATGTTTCTGGCAAGTGCGAAGAGATAAGAGACATTATGTCATCCGCCTCATTCCATATCCAGATGCTAACAGATATAAAGGAGGCATATGCTTCTCCTGTCTCAGCCTATCTTCCTTCTCAAATCGCTAATCAGCCGTTTTTGTTTCCTCAAGTTCTTTCGTCTACCGCGGTACAGCAGAACATGGCGCAGCTTACTTTGGCGAATAATACATTTGCGCAGCCGCCACTGTTCCTTCCGCCTTTTCCCTTTGCCAACCACCCCCTGGCATTCATCAGTCATTCATCCAACCTTCTATGAGGCAGACAAATGTGCCAACTATTTCTTCAAATGCGGAACATTTTCCGCCCCTGCAGGGCACTCAAAGTGCATCATTCATTCATCCCCCTCATCATCACCCATGTTATCATCCCCATAAGGCCTCATCTTTTACTTCTCTCCTTCCACTCTCAACAGATACGAGAAAGGAGAGAAACGAATCAAGAAGAAACAAAAGTACTTCCTATGATCATCATCAAAGTTATCCCGATACTGTCGCCGCTTCCATTCTCGATTCGCAGCCGTCAATGGACCTGGACAATAGCATAACGACGACCTCAGAAACGATGGCGCAGGAGGGCGAAGACGATTGGAGCGAATTCGAGGATTCCCCATTTGCCAGAATCTGACGAAGTTTGTTTTTACTCCAGGAGAAGCGTCGATTATGTACGAGAGAGAAGATCGAGCGCGGGGCTTTGGTCGATAAGAATTGTACTGCGGAGAGGCGGTGTCTTTGCACGTGGTGTAGCAAGGCTTATTGCGTCGAGTGCATTTCACGAACTGTGTATTTGGTGAAGATTGAATGCGGGGTGCGTTTTGGGATTGAATTTTGTGTGTTTGAAGGGTGATTTGTTGATGTTGTGCAATTATTTGTGTGTTGCGGAACGGTTATTGTTCATTGGGCGCGAGGGTGTTTTGTTGGTTTGCTCTGTTACTGCAAAGTGTTGAACTCCTTCAGTTTTGTTCATTTCAGGCGACGGAGAATTGACGATGTCGAATCTCCTTCGCCTGAAATGATGTCTAAGGCTCCTAATTGACGATCGGGCCAATACCTTCGAACAGACGGACTGGGTCGACCAAAGTGTTTGTGCCATTTACCATCTCTGGTCCGCATTTGAACGATGGCCCCGAAAGTTGTCAGGGAGAGTTAACCCCCGACGGGAAGTTGCTAAGCCATTGCTAACTATCAAATTGAACTATCCGCAGCGCGACTATAGTTATGAACTATCTGCGCTGTGTGCAGTTGCATGCTGTTTTAGGTTTCCTTACGCATAGGTGTGCTTATTTTGACGAGTTATATGTAAAAAAAATTTAGCGATTGAGAGAATTTCAAGACAATAACTGATCTGAATATAATGCTTTATTGGGGCGTTACAACGAACAGCAATGCAGTAAAAGCGTCGTCATGAAGGGCACCAGAAAGTAGAAAATATTCTAGACTATCGGATAGATGGCGTAATCTGCGATTTTGCATTGATTCTTTTTGTTACGCGCCATGCGGATGTATCCCTGAAAGTAATAAACAAATAAGCAGATAAGTTGTTAAGTAAGGTATTATGTTTTTTTTAAATATTTAAAGAAACAAATAAAATATAAAGGGATATAAGGAATGCAATCTCATTGCTCTCTAATGATTCGAAAGCAATGAGATTTCACCATCAACTAACATTCTCGCCCCACTTGGTGCCCCAACTGTTCTTGACTAGCCAGTAGTCTTCGCCATTGTCCCTGCCGTAGCCAACGACGAGGACTGCATGGTTGATATCTTCGTCGTAGCAAGAAGCGTCGTTGTAGACGCCTTTGGATGTATAGGCAAGTTAGGTACATATTAAAGTAATAGCCAGCGGTTATGTATACACCTCCGCCATAATTATTGAAGTTATGGTTAGTGATGATCGCGACCGATATTGGGCCAATCTAAAAGCAGAACATGCAATATGAATGGTTTATGGGGTGTATTTTTTTTTAGAAATGCAAGAAAGTGTAGGCCATTGTTATCAATACTCAAGCTTCAATTAGTTCCGCCACTTTGAGTCCTTCTAAAATCATACAGTCGCGACGGCCTCCTTGAGCGCGTCCTCGCTATGCGGGATTGCGACGGCTCCTTGGTCCTTCGTGACGTCCTTGGAATCGTCGTGCGTGCAGTTTCCTTCCTGCAACAATTGTTGTTCGACTGTTTCGATTTTTCGCAATACAACACCCAAGTGTCAAGCGGTCCGGTGCCATTTCGTGTTCTTATTTTTTTAACAGGGTTGAGAAAACACTATTCATATGAAAACCATGACAGGCGCCTTTGCTTTGTAGGGATAGTCGCTGTCACTGTCGATGCCATGATCCTTGACATATTGGAAGGCTGCACTCATCCAGCCATTAGTACAACCCTATAAGTAGTTAACTGTGCAAATTTTTTGTCTCCAATGCTATAATACTTTAAAGTATACTAGAAAAGCGCGAATTTTTCGAGTTTTATCTATATTAGGCTGAAGGAATTGTCCGTGGAATGAAAACCGTATATGATAAAAAAAATTACGCTTGAAACTCCTAAACTGGAAGATTTCATATTTGAAACGTATGTGTATCTAACATTCTCAAGTTTTTTCGTTGTTTAGATTTTCTCTGGCATCTCAATTTTTCTTCATATGGTAAAAATAATGTGCAAACAGCTAAGAAGGGGCAGAATCGCTGCTTGGTTTTGAGGATGCACCAGGAGGATCGACAGAGACTTTTGTACAGTATTCAAAATAGCAAGGCAAATATCTGGACTTTAGGGTTACTAGAAGGGTTCTGCTAAAGAATACATAACATACATGAGTGCCGTAGCTCCTGGAACAATCGACGAGGTCTTGCTCGGAGAGCTCGAAGGGCTTGGTTCCGTTGTGCTTGATGATGTACTGGCCAACGAGTGCGCCCACTGAGGAGAAGGCCCAACACGATCCGCATTGACCCTAAGTGGCATTGCTACTTTTTATTTCGCAACAAACATTTTATAGACTTCTCAAATGATTTGTTGTTGTTTGTGCTCTAGTTGTTGCTGAAATGGCCAACCTGATCCTGTATGTCGGTGACAACGCCGTGACCACGCCAGTCGATCTTGTCCGGAACGTTGGCACCCGAAAACTCAGGTATTGAGGCAGTGCCGCGTGCTCGTTCACTGCTGCTTCAGAGTGCAGGAAGCCTTTTCGCCGCTCGAAGTCTTCCGGACGCTTCAAAGAATCTTATATGCACTGTCGAGCGGCCGACGATAAGTATTTCTTATATCGACTTTTTAAATGAGAATTGAGTGGCAGGAATAATGCATTGACACTAAGAAAGGAGGAGTTCGAACGCGCGGTTTACCGATTCATTCAAAATCGTATTTTTCGAAAATGTCAATTTAGCGACTGAAGGCGTGAGCAATGAATTTTATGTAAGAATGAAGAAGTAGTGTGTAGTTGTTCTGTTGGGGAACCTAATGGAGAACGAAGCTAAACCGTAATATTTTGAATTTTTCAGACAATTGCAGTCTTGTCTTTCTCAATCGGATGTTTTCTCGTCCATGTGATAGGCAAAAGGGAGGGCGCGAGTTCAAGAATGAGTTTTGGGCTTCTTTAAAGGCATATAAATTCTCGTACAAGGTGAGTGAACTCGTTGATGCGCTGTTTGTACGTGGTTGACTCGAGCATGTTGTGCCTCGCGATCCTCTCGACGTTTGCGCAAAAGGCGTTAAAGTGTTCCCGATATGTTCCCGTTAGCTGGAGTTCTAAAGCTACTGTCTTATATAACAGATCAGTGATATTCTGACAACAAAAAGTCTTCCAAAGTTGGACTGACTGTATTCCCGATTAAACTCGATCCAGATCATCAAGCAATCGTTGTAGCGGAGCCTGACAGAATTTATTTATAAGATAGTGGATTTGATATCTGCTTAAATGTACAGGGCGTAACGTTAAGGACAAACTGACGTAGTATTGGCGCGGACACTTTGGATGACGCTCCCGATCCATTCCGTTTTCTTTTGCTCGAGAGTGGAAGCTTTTGATGCGAGGGTAGAGTCCTTTTCTTGCGGATCGCTTATCCTTTTCTCAACATCCTGCTGCACAAGAATTTTGCCTCTCGAGATTCTATCAATTTTGGCGCAAAAGGCATTAACGTGCTCCTATATGTCTCCCGTTAGCTGATGATCTAAAACGAATGTCTTGTATCACTGATCGTTAAATTGTTGTTGCAAAAAGAATTCTTTCAAAGTTGGACTGACTGCTTTCCTCAGAAAACTCGTGCCAGTTCATCATGCAATCGACGAAGCGCAGCCTTGAAACATTAGTTGTAAAAAGAGTCAATTCGATATTAACAAAATATTATATTACTTTGATATTATATTACTTGATGCACAAACGGACTCATTGTTGGCTTTTATGCTTTGGATGGTGCGCTCGATCCACTTGACTTCCAATTCCTCCCGATTTTTAGCAGGTTTAGCAGCGGCCGTCACCGCGAGGATGGCGAGAAGAAGATTGATATGTATGCCTCTGAAATGTACAGCACACTAATGATTCAGCAAAATATCTTTCATTTCAAGGATACAAATTCATACATTAGCCAAAGCCAAATTTTCTGGGTGAACCTTCTGGCTGAGTGAATGCGACTTCGCCTTTTGTTAGGCCTACTTACTCATTGCTTCGATGTATGCGGCCTCTTTTCTCGCACTCTGATGCTCTCTCTACCATTTTCAGAAAGTAATTCTTGGAAGATATGCTTACTCATTACATGCTCTTGTGGAAAACATGGACACTTGCGTCCTTCTGGAGAAAGTTTCTGACGGGTAAGAAATATATCTTTAATAGTATTGATTAATTCGAATTATATGCTTAGTTTACAGGCACTCTGTTGCCTTACTTTATTTTTTTCCAGTAAATATCGGAATCTCTTATTCCGATATTTACTAGAAAAATAACGACATCCGCCGTTCCTTTTTATCATTCACTGAGATGAAAATTGAATGTTAATTCAAAGGTGAATAATGGATAATGTTCTTTTATTATAATTTTTTTTACATACAACGATACAAGTTATAGGCTTTACGATACTGACAGAAGTTCTTCTTGAAATATTTTCAGAAATATTTTCGGAAGAATGCAATTATTTTCTATATGATAGGCAAACTTGTTTTTTTTCTGTCTGAGAAAGATGTTTTGAGTTTCATTACAAGAATAATTCCTCTATTCCTCAAGCAACGACCGGCGGAAAAAGTGGAATACTTAAGAAAACGACGATGAATCATCCGAAGAAGCTTGAGAGCAAATTAAATTCTTAATGATGACAAATCACTCTCCGGACGAGGTTGAGAGAAGCTCAACATCTCAAGCAACGACACCGGAAGACAAGAGTTTAAGCTCCAACAATCACTACCATTCCCGACAGATAATATATATTTATCAGTTACATATTTCGACTCTCACGAATAGAAAATTGCAAGATATATCTGGGGAATGTTTTAAGATACAAAATGCATACCTTACTATTGTCATTTAGTGTTGAATTACAAATTTCAAAAAATTTATGATTTATGAAAATTCCCTTTTGTGAATCACATTTCAGTTGGTTACAAATTATGCCTGCAAGCCGATTCGAAGAATTTTTTTTTACTTTCTCTATGGTGCAGTCTCGGTAGTTGACGGCACCTCAGTCGTTGAAATCGCCTCTGCCGGAACGGAGTTGACGTTGTTGAACTCTCGTCTCGCGGTGTTGTTGTTGATTCGGAAGTTGCTGAGGCGGTGTTCGCTCTCACTTCTGAAGGAGGCTCCGTTGACGTCGTTGAAATTGATGCCTCACCTTCTGGCGATTCTGTTGTAAAGATTGTCCTTTCTGCTTCAACTTCCAAAGTCGCAGGAGTTGACGTGCTAGAGCCCTCTTCCTCCGGAATCGGGGTAGACGTAGACGTTGACGTACTAGCATCCTCATCTGCAGAGACTGTTGTTGATGTACTCTCCAAGCTCTCGCTCGTCGTTGTCTCAACATCCTGCCCCTCTACGTTCGCTGCTGAGGGCACTTCAGATGTTGTGGAATCGGGGGCTGAAGTTGTAGATTCGCTTGGAGGCGTTATTGTTGACTGAGAAGTTGCCGGAGGTTGCGTGCTAGTTGATTCCATTTTCGGTGACGTAGCAGTTTCCGTGGTAGTGGGGATGGGAACAGAGGTCGTATCGCTGAACGGAGGAAGAGCTTTGAGAGGGGGCGGCGTTGAGGTGCTCATCAGCAATGTCTCATCCGAAGTGACTGTTGTCGTGCTCTCTTCCGCGGTCGCTGCTGTCGTTGTAGTTGATTCTGATGCCTCGGGCAGTGTCTCCGAGTCGATTTGAGGATTCTTATCGACACCTACTGGCGCTAGCAGCCGTTCTGTGATCTCTGTAAATAATCGATATATATATATTTTTTTTTTTGTCAAATTCCATTACAAAGCTTACATTACTCTCTACTGTCCTTGCGAACTAACAATTAGTAACATATGTAAATGGCCGTAAACAATGCACATGCATAATAAACATTTTACATATTATGAACAAATATACAAAGAACATTGCACAGATAAGCTAATAATGAGCATTCTATATGAGTGGCTATTCTATTTTTGTGTGATAAATCCACCTGGTACATGTTCGTGCTTATCTATGTTAAGCCATACTATTACGCTACGGGTCCAAATACTGACCTTCAACACATACAGCTTCGGTGACCGGCTCGCCTTCGAAAGATACCCACTTTCCTAACGATGTGCAGTTCAGCATCTTTGTGACGTGGTTGGGGTCCTAAATAGGCAGCTTCACGAATGGCAATGTACATCAGAAAGTCTACAAAACTAACTGTAAGTAGAGGGAAAATAGTTACTGGACTGGTGTTAAATGCTGGTGGACGAATGAAATGACTCATCAAGTAATGAAAGAAGTAAGACAGAGAAATTAAAGACGATGGAAACTTAAGAAATATATACAAATGCATCTTGTGAATATACATATGCATATGCCTGACAATATCGATAGCAATGTTTTTCTCGTCGATATTTCCACCGCATGCCATATAAGCGCAAGTGTCGGCCAGAGCATACGGTGTGAGTTGCTGGTCTTCGATTTCTAGATAGCCAGTCGGAGTTGATGAGAGATAGTTTATTTTCGGGCATGAGGAGCAGCTGGCTGAGAAAAATGTTTTTTTTAATTTAAATTCCGCAATCTCTGAAATTGTCACATTAAGGTTATAGCAATTTGAAGAGAGTCAGTTAATTTCAGGGTATGAAGAGCAGCTTTCTGCGAAAAAGTGTTTAAAAAAAATATTAATTACACTTCGGCAATCTCTGAAATTGCCACAATCAGGCGGTTTAACAATTTGAAATTATCACAATCAGGCGGTTAACTATTTGAACAAGCCACTGACGTCTGCATGCGACATGCGTGAACTCGTCGCCCTCGCTGTCCGTCCACGTTGCGTGGCCGGTGCAGCTGAGCGAGCTGTCGGGGACGTGCACGACGGTGCCGTCGGCGCGTACGCCAAAGAGATCGGAGCCGCGCGCGAGGCAGCGCGCGCGAGGGCAGCGATTGTGAGGGGAGGAGGGAAGGATGTCGGCCTACGATTGTTTTGTTCCATATAATCATGATCATTTGTAATGCAGCAAATTAATGCAGTTACTGAAGAAACAAAGTGTTAGTTGTCGATATTGGCGAAAATGGAAGTAATGAAAGATTTAAAAACTGATATTTACGTTTTTGTAGTCAGTGGGCAGTGACTTTGGCCGCGCCGTCGCACACTTGCATGCTGTAATGAGAAATGTTGCCTTCGTATTCATTAGAAAGAATGCATTGGAATCGGATAATGATATTGTATTGTGTGACAAACTGCACGGCTTTCGGGAACAGAGAATAGAGAATAGACAGGGACAGTGAGCGATAAATACAGAGAGAGAATAGAGAGAAAGAGAAAGAGAGCGAGGGAGAGAGAGAAAGAGAGAGTCCAACGTTTGGCACAGACGGCGTGTAGTGTCGCATCGCAGCTGCTCGGACCCGACTGCCAGCGATAGTTGCGGCATCGAAGCGTGTGGTACTCACGGCCGTTGACGAAGAGACGCGCATCAGGGTCGGCGCACGTCAGCCGGTGGCAGCGAGTTCGGGGGCTCTCCGACACGCTGCAAAGTGGCTTCATATGTATGTACATACATATGTACATATATTATCGTTTTGATCTTCTTTCTGGATTTGTGCAAAAATGTTTTTGTTTGCATATCTTGAATTCGCGCCTCTTTGCCTGAGCCAAGGGCTAGAGAGCATGTGATTTAGAGAGACAAGACGACAGAACTCAGAAAAAGTCAACCTGGTCTTTAAACAGAAAGACGTAATAATCAGTCATTCTATGCTGCGTACTTGAAGAGATGATTGGCGTGCGAGTCCTCGGAGCAGTCGAAGCCACTTCGCGGGCAGTCAATGTTCGGCTGGAAGAGTGGCCAGTCGCATCCAATGCAGCCGGGGTCTAAATGAGAAGGAAACAAGAAAAGAAAGGAGTAAAATATCTATCATCGAAATTCTTACGAAATCAGTAAAGAGTTGATGAAATCGTTAAATTTATTTATTTTCTTATTTCATGCCAAACAAGAGTTTATTACATAATTCAAGCAGAAGATGAACGTATGATAACATCCTCAAATGAGTCTCTGACCTCCATCGCTGCAGCTTCTTGCATAAGACAGGTAGACTAGTAGCGCAAGAAGTATAAGGCAGCGTAACATTGCCTAAATTGCTATAATGAAAGAATGTCGGAATCAAAAGAGAAGTGTCCACCAATTTTCTTGCTTCTTTGAGAAGGAAGTCCTCGGAAGCAGCGAACCGTTGATTAGAGAGACGAATGGCTGGGTGGCTTCCAGACAAAACTTTCCGTGTTGCCAAGTTGGAGAGCATTCAATTAGACGTTTCAATCTTGCCCAATTGAGCAAATGTCGCTATCCTCGTCGCTATTCTCTCTGCAGCAGTGTGAAACTGGCGGCATTCTGTAACATAAATGCCATACCATATATAACAACATTTCGCTAACACTTCCATTTTTTGTTGTCCTTCACTCTCTTTCAAGATGATTTCTAGGCAAATATGTATGTATTTACATTATGTATGCATGTATGTTCTACTGTTGCTATTCAAATGTTCTCGAACTTAAATAAAAATAAACTATAAACTCTATCTAAACTTTCAATTGCTGCATCGTCTAGCAGCCTAAGAAAAAGTAAGTGTCTTTTCTTACGGCTTAGAAACGGATTTGCTTGTATATGAACGGCATACATACAGTACCGGTCAAAATTCTATTAACTTTTGGTTTTTCGTGCATAATTTGATTCAAAGATAATGAAAGTTGATGAAATTTTCAGGGTTGCTTGTTTATGCTATCAGATTATTAGTACTAGAATATTGATTTCATAGATCGACTACAAGGCGAGAAAAAAATCAATAAGTCAAATCACCCGAGGTGCACATTTAGGCGTGTTGAACAAAGTGGGTTGTTTCTTTGATATTCGGGTAGTTTTTATTTGATGCATGATTTTTCAGTATTCTAGAGCATCTCTGCGATTCCGTTTTGATCTAATCGCTATTTATTCAAAAGTTTTTACATGTTGCCTGCCCCCAGTTCAAGATCCATGCACTCGGCCTGAGATGCAGACGGTTCAGGAGGATAAAATCGATCATTTACTAACATACCTACTTCAATAATGATTTTAATATATTTGCAGGTCATCACTGAACTAATTTAGATGGTTATTTGAGCTGTTAAAATTAGGTGCTAACTATTTGTGCACACTCTGAACACTGCGGTCAACTTTGGTCCTCAGCCCAGACGCACTTATAGTGATGCTGTGCAGGGGTCCGTGTTCCAAAAGCGGTATTGCCAATCCCAAATGATAGATCATAGGCTTTTATACCTTCGGAAGCCCTATTTCATCCCTGTCTTCATGAACTAACAAGATACAGTAGATCGTTTGAATGTACCCGTGGCTTAGTAGTACGGTGTATTTGACAACGTATGGTTCTAGATCAATCAGAACATTACATTATCTAATAGTTATTTAGACGCTTGCTGAACACTCGTCTGTGCCGATTAATGTGATTTTTGAGCACCTAATTTTAGCAGCTCGAATAACCATCTGAATTAGTTCAGTGATGACCTGCAAATATAATAAAATCATTATTGAAATAGGTATATGAGTAAATGATCGATTTTATCCTCCTGAACCGTTTGCATCTCAGGCCGAGTGCATGGATCTTGAACTGGGGGTAGGCAACATGAAAAACTTGTGAATAAATAGCGATTAGATCAAAACAGAATCGCAGAGATGCTCTAGAATACTGAAAAATCATGCATCACATAAAAACTACCCGAATATCAAAGAAACAACCCACTTTGTTCAGCACGCCTAAATGTGCAACTCGGGTGATTTGACTTATTGATTTTTTTCTCGCCTTGTAGTCGATCTATGAAATCAATATTCTGGTACTAATAATCTGACAGCATAAACAAGCAACTCTGAAAATTTCATCAACTTTCATTAACTTTGAAAGAAATTATGCACGAAAAACCAAAAGTTAATAGAATTTTGACCGGTACTGTATATGTACATATCTATGCACAAACATACATCCATATTACGGTAGTACGCATCTACATACGTAACAAATCTGTCCGAGGTCAAGGAAACCACACAGAAATCTTTCGGAACAACAACTTTTTGAGTTGAATATAAAAACGGGGGACGATTCGGATTATGTTTCGGGCCCCATTAAACTCTCTCTTGGAAGGATGTCGCAGACGACCGGAGATATGGGCGGAGCGAGGGCCGAAGTCCACAGCCTCAGTGCCAGTCGCCGCTGGTGTTGCGGCCTTGTCCTCGACTCGCCTCCTCTCGGGTGCGCGCTCTGCCCAGCTCATCATCTCTGCGCTCTCTCCCCTCTCTCTGCTCCTTCTGCTCTCTCTCTCACTTTCTCTCTATCTCCCTATCTCCCTCTCTGCTAGTTGGATGAGCTTTCTGCAGCCTCCTCCTTCCTGCACTTTTTTGGTTGGCACACCCCGGAGGTGTCAGCCTCGAACGCGATTCGTTTCGTCTCTGCCTGACCTGCAATCAATCGGTAGCACACCCCGAGTGGAGAGAAGCGAGCGGGAAAGAAGGAGGAAAAAACCATGGCAAACTTCGCGTGATTTCGCGAGAAAGGTCATCAAAAGTTATGTGAGCATGCGCCTCTCATCGCAGAAATATGAAGAAGAGGAGGAAATGAAGAAAGAAGAAAAATAAAAAGAAGAAGATCGAAACTCCTCCTTCTTTATTTCGCCTGCCATCAAGTAGGCCGGCTCCTTCTCATTCTCATTCTCATTCTCGCCCTCACCTAGTCATCTCCTCTCCTCCTCTGCTGGACAGAAGAGCCATGCGGGTATTCGTTGAACATGGCCGCCTCTCACTTCCCTCCTTGTCCATTGTCATTGTGCTCCTTGCCGTCATCGCCACAACACTGGTCCACATTGTCGCGTCGAAGCCGAGTCGACAAGATGACGTCATGTGCAAGCTGGTGCTCTACCGATATGGTTAGCTTTCGTCAAGCTGGCAGGCACAACTAAGGCAGTCGACGACAATTATAGATCACACTATTGCTTTTGGGAAGAGGGGTCAGCAAAGTTTCAAAGACATATTTTTTTGTAATTTGTAACTAAACGACGGCTAAGGCATAAAGAGCACGATAATGATAATAATAATAATTTTAATATTATTACTATTATTATTATTATTAAGATTATTAATAATAATAATAATTCCGACTGACACCCTGAAAAGAACTCTAGTCCTTCCAGCCACCATAAAGTGCGCCGTGCCGTCGTCGTGTCGTGACTCGGTGATCTCTTCACTCGAAGACACCGCGCCGATTCGATGCGACACAACCAATGGCACGCACATTGAGTGCATTGAAAAGTGTGCGTTAATTAATGAATTAATTAACAGCAACATATTTCAATAACTCGATAATTTTCTTTTCAGTTTCTACGATTAAACTGTCTTCCTTTGTAAAAAAAAAAAGTAACAATTAAATTACGTATCCCAATCGGAGTACATCGTTCGGCTCTCTCGCGATAAAATGCAGAAAAAAATTTCAATCTACGAAACATAACCTTTCGGTCCCCGCACCGGTCATGTCACCCATGAAGTTTTTCCGGTGATTCGAGTCAAAATTTCAAATGAGGCGCATGTTGACGAAACCAGTTTGGTGGTCTTATTCTTTATTATTTTCTTTAATCATCGTTGTTGTTGTTTCTTGCAGTGCTGAACACGCCACCTGACCTGTCGTATCTGCCGGCGTCGCTGGACGCGGTGTGCTGCGGCTTTCCGGGCGCGTCCATGCCGTGCGCCTCCGTATGCAGTCATAATCTATGGACGCCGACACTCAAGGCGGCTGATAAGCTGTTAGTTTTGTCGTTTTGTCTCAAATCTCTAATAATTATCAATCGACATCATCATTTTAACGAGCACGAAGCTCAAACGTAATAGCTATGTATATAGATTTTTACTGAACATATATAAAGTCGCTCTTCTTCTCAAAAACATAGTATGCTTTCCCGTGCTTATGTCAAGAACGAAAAGGTGGAGAATTCAAGAGTGAGTTTTTGGCTCATTTAAAAAAGCGCCGAGTCTTGAGTTTTGAGAAATGGCACTGAACAAAAAAAAAACCTTTTTCAGGCATCGAGTCACCTTCCACTGCACTGATCACGAATCTGAAGAGAATTTGGTAAGTGGGCCTAAAGAGCTTCTGCTTATTCTCAAACATAATATTACTAATAACACCATTTAAATGTGATGCGCACACATGCGATATTTACATAAAACGGCGAGGTGATGGAGAGAAAAATGTTGTTTTCGCTAGTAAACGAACAATGACGAATTATAGCTGGGTAATCAGAAAAGGAAACTATGCCGTGACACCTAGAACAAGGTTCCGTTTCCATCATTTCAGTGGCATTTCTTTCTTCTTATTCTTTTTTTTCAGAAGGTCATTCGGTGCCTTCATGCCGCGCGCAGAATTGGACCAAGGCCCAGTGAGAACTGCTGATTTGGAAGCGAATGTTGAAGAAAGAAAGAAATGATTGGCCCCTTTCTCTTCCTTCTCCATGAACTTATCTCGAGAACTCCTGATTATACATCTCTTATCTCCTGTCACCTTCACTTTGTGATCACCCGTTAATGGTCATATTTAGACATATTCATATTACTGATAGAAATTACGGGAAAATTTTCGTGTGAAGACACTCTTTTTGTCAACCAGTCAATATGGTCTTTGAAAGCCGTTATTGCTAGATCCTTGATCTAACACCGATTAAAAATAAGCCTGGTGCTCATATCATTGAGTTTTTTTTACTATAGTTTTGCACAGACCTTTTTTCTTTATATTTTATTTTATCACAGGTGTCCTGTTTTAGATAACTTACAATCAGAAAATGAAATGTTTATTATGCCCAACCGTTGAAACGCACACTTTGAACAGGCACATGCCACACTGCTCAATCGGGACAAGGTGAATAAGGACTTGATTTTACTTGACAAAAAGTTTAGTATGACTCTTGTAAAAGTGACACACTTCGTGGTGTAGTATGGGTAATTTCGTCGCGATTACAAGAGTCAATTTTTTGAATAAAGAGAGAGAAGGAGAGAGGAGAGGGGGAGAGAGAGAGAAAGATCAAAGATCACTCAGACGATGACCGGGAAGACGGCCTCCTTGGCGATGCCGCACGCCTTTCCCTTGCCGCGAGCCATGCGAATGTAGCCCTGGAAGGAAAGAAGAACGCTCTTTTGTCTTTCAATTTTTTGGTGATTACCCATTCTTTTCTTCTCTCTGCTTCTCTCTCGCTCTCTCTCTCTCTCCCTCTGTCTCTCTTTCTATCTCTCTTTCTATGTTCTCTCTAGCAACATCTCGCTCTCTCTCTCTCTCTCTTTCTCGGCATCCATATTATTCTTTAGACGCCCTTACTCCTTATTCTCACACTCTCTCACTGCCAATTCCACCATTGCTCAAATGTGAAGGAGTGGACTGAAGTCCAGATGCGAAGTCTTGTGTAATAAAAATTAATAATAATGTGACTGGTGCGTGACTGAGAAAACGGAAGCAGTTAGCTATAAGATGGGGAAATGAGAGAGAAAGACTGAAAATAAGAGACTGAACGAAGTCATTTAGAGAGTCGACTGCAGATGAGGGGTTGAATATTATGAATAAACTGAGGAAAGAACGTGGAAAGACTGTGAGAGTGTGGCAGAGAGCGAGAGAGAGAGAGAGAGGGAAAGGGAGAGAGGATGAGAGAGAGAGAGAGATGTATGATCATTAACCTGCTCTCCCCACTGCTCGCCCCAGCTGTTCTTGATGAGCCAGTAGTCGCCGTACTTGGAGTCGGTGCCGAAGCCGACAAGGAGCACTCCGTGGTTCAGCTCTTGGCCGTCGCAGTGGGCGTCATAGAAGACACCTGGCGAGAGAGAGAGAGATAGGAGAGAGAGATAGAGAGATAGAGAGAGAAAGAGATAGGAGAGATTGAGAGAGAGAGAGAGAGAAGAGAGAGAGAATGAGAGAGAGACAGATAATGAGGGAGAGAATAAGAGAACGAGAGATAGAGAGAGAGAGAGAATGAGACAAAGAGGATTGGAGAGATACATAGTGAGAGGAAAAGAGGATGAGAGAAACATAGAGAGATGGAAAGGAAAGGACAGGGACAGAGAGTTTGTCCATCTCCTCCTCTTAAACGAACCAGACTTGTAGTTGAAGAAGGAGTTCGTCACAGTGATAGCGACGGAGACGGGGCCAACCTATATGTTTATCAGGCGTAATACGCGATTGATATGAAGACTTTAAAGGCGGTCTCCGACGAATAATTAATTAACATTTTTTAAAGCATGGATCTGTTCTTTTTGTCGAATACATACATAGATCATAGAAAATAGAATATTTATGTCCCGATGGCTCCTTTAATGGCTAACCCGTGCGACAGCCTCTCGGAGTGCGTCCTCGTTGCCGGTGGGGATGGCGAAGAAGCCGCTGTCGCGTGTGATAAGCTTCTCCTTGGTCTGGCGGCAGTTGGCGTCCTATGGAGACATTTTTTTTATTGTTTGTGTGTTTGTGTGTTTATTTGTTTGGGAGTTTGTGTATTTCTTTGTTTGTTACCCTTTTTGGCACCTTGCCAAGATGCACAATCTAAAAAAGCCACCATGTGACACATCCGCCCAAGCCAACCTTGCCCTCGTACGGGTAGTCACGCGACGTCTCGATGCCGGACTCCTTGACGTAGTCGAACGCGTTGCTCATCAGGCCTCCGTCGCAGCCCTGGCAAAAAATTGTTTTAATTTATTTTTAAAATTACTATAAAAAATAAAGTGTCATTTGTGGTGGCACAAAATCGTGTTAGAGTTGTGGATAAAAATTTTTTTTGAAGATAAGAAAAAAGAGCACAGATTGATAGACTGACGGTGTTGCCGAACTTGGTCGAGCAGTCGATCAGCTCTTGCTCGGAGAACTCAAGGAGCGTCATGTTCTTCTTCTGCAGGTAGTAGTGGCTGGCGAGCGCGCCCGCTGCGGAGAAGGCCCAGCAAGAGCCGCATTTGCCCTGAAGGCCGTAGAATAGAATTATGTGTACTATTTTGTGAAACGGATAAATAAATAAATTTATATATATATATATCTATATTTTTGTTATAATGTAAGATATTATTATTATTTTATGATGAAAAAATAAAAATGGCGCGAAAACAAAAGGATACCTGCTCCTGAACCGGCGTCACGATGCCCTTCTCACGCCAGTCGAACTTCTTCGGCATGTCGAAGTTGTCGTGGCGGGTAAACTGCTTGGCGACCGCAAGCTTTTCGGCGCTCGTCTTCGAGCCGAGGTATCCGGTGAACTTGAGCACTTCGTTCGGAAGCTGAAGGAAAGATGTATTTTTATTTCGATTTTTTTTTTGCTTTTTATTTATTTATTTTCTTTTTTTCTAGACAGTTTTCGACCGAACATTCGTGTTCGAGGAAAGAATTTAATCTTTTCTCTTATTATATATTTTTTTTATTATTCGCGTTAAAAGAATAAATCTCTTTCTTACTATGGCCGCGAACTGGTTGACGTCCATGCGGAAGGTGGCGTCTTCGTGCTCGTTGTGCTTCTTGATGAGGCTGAGCGTCTTGCAGAAGACGTCGAGACGGTGCGACTCCTCCTCGGGGCCGTTGATCACGAGGCCTGAATAATTAATACGAAATGCCCACATTAGTATACCAAAATAATTTTCAAATAACTAGTAATTACCATGTATACAATAATTGACGGCAAACTACAAGTGATATTTTAAATGGAAATTTTCCTGCTAAAAAAAGCCTCGCTCTCACCGTATTCCGACTTGAACTGCTCCCAGCGCTTGGTGCATTTCCTGGAAAAAAAATTATCTGTAATTTTTTTGTTGTGCTTGAAAATTGGAAAACAAAAACTTTGAAGACTAATTTACGAACACATCCTCGGTGCCCGTATGATGATGGTCCAGCTTCTCAATAGGCTGTGGAAAGGCAGAGGCTGCCGCGATGGCGAGCGCGAGAATGAGTAGACGTTGCATCTAAATAACGGTCGTCCAATTTAGAATAATAATAATTAAATTTTAAGGGAATTATTAGGTTTAATACAAATAAACAAAGTCGCGTCGAGAAGGAGATAATTCTGTCTTTATTCTAAATGAAAACCCGAGAAAGAATCAGTTCCCACTAAGGGGAGGAAGGAAGGGCGCCTTGGAGCCTCCGATGACTGTACACTTGCAACAACACTCCCTTTTATACTCTTTTCCGGGTTGTTTATCCGAATGCAACAGGTGACCTTTCCTTCGCTCTTCATGCCCCTCGTTCTCTCACGATCGCCTGTTCTCTCGCTTCATGTTTATTTTCTTTTGCTGTGTATTCCTCTCTCGCTCGTACTCTCTCGTCTAATCTGGCCGGCCTTTCTGGGCGGCGTATCACAGCATCAATCAGGAATGCCCAGGAATGCCGGCCGGTTCTAGGTCAGATCAGCCTCTGCGCAATGGCCCTCTCGGTTGTGAGATTGCGAGAGGCATATAATTATTCTGACAATGAGATAAACAGGCATTGGCCTGTTGCGCTCGTTCCTCAAGAGCATTTGAACAATTTGAAATGTTTATTTATATATATTATTTCGACGACTGCACTTTGATTGTCATCACAGAACCATAAGAAAAATAAGAGCCTTACTGATATGTCCTGTAGTACAGAAAGCAGTCCTCGTTCACTTCCATTGACATTGCATGGAATGTGTGATAATAATGAGATCGCATGGAAATGCCGTGAATATGGTTCAATTAAATCCGTAAATATAATCAGACTGTCATTCTTCTGTCAATCATGTATACATGCTTGCTTGTTATACTTTTTTTCTAATTGATTTTATCAAGCAGTTGATTGAAGGAATAAAAAGTCTTTAAAGCTTTATCCGGTTGGCTTGACTCAAGGCATTTTTAATGAATGGTCGAGGGATCCAGGACGGTTGGGATTTCGACGATTCCTCTCTTGCCTGAATCTAAAGAAGTGGCCACACAGATATCGGGCTTCTTATCCTGGCGAGCCCACTCTTTCTCCAGAGGCAGTGTAGATGATGAACAAGAGAGAGACGATAGAGGGTGGTGAAGGAATAATTGACCGAAAAATATATTGTAGAGTGAAAGCTGGGAGGTGCACGCATGCCTACTTAGAAGTGTGAAAACGAAGAGGACACACGGCATTATTCAAGCTGGAACAAATGGAGCGAGTTCAAATATGATGAAAAGAGAAAGAGAAAAAGCAGACCTGTAGATACAAAGACCTGTTTTTGATTAATACATTTTAAATTCTTATTTTGTAATTTAAATATATATTGGCTTTCAGTTTGCCATTTTAAACTTGTTTGTTTGTGGAATCCGGTTAAAGGAACATGAACACCCAAAACTCCTACACGGAAAAACCTGTATGTTTCTGCCGAGATACTGTAGCGTGCAGTTCTCTATTCATCATAATATTTGTACTCAAATGCGAACACACGGACTCGTAAAAACTTTTTTGTGAACATTTTTGAAAGTGAACCTCAAGGTTACATTTCGATGTTTTTTGTTGTTCTATACTGCTAATTTGTTTTGAATGTTGTTGCGTTTCAAAGCGATATTGTTAAGCTATTTGCTCGCTTTGCCCAAGCTCCAACCTGCGAAATTTCCCCTTTTTGAAAAGCTTCGTTCATTGCTGCGTTTTTGCTGCTAGGCATTTGTTGAGAAGCCTTAACCAAATCATTCTTGAAAAGTTATGCACCCCCGCACCACGAAAACTATTGCAGTTTAATGCTTCTTGATTTTTTATATAAGAAATTTCAATTTTTTCACTGTTAGTTAGAATTTTTTATTCTGTTCGTTAATAAGGCTATGTAAATGTTTTAACCTTTTCGCCTTCGTTGCTTTTTCTGTATCGGATATGACTTACATAATACACTGACAAATATACAAAATAAGCAGTAAAAACAGTTCTCATTATGTGTTCATTGCGAAAAACGTTTAATTTTCAAAAAAAAATATTTTCCTGCAAGTGGGCCGGTGGTGATATTATATCCTGGAAATAGCTTTCTGTCAAGCAAACTACAGAAATATAGTAATCGCACCAAAATTCCCTCATACAGAGTTTTGAATTGAAATTTTTCGAATGTAAATTTCTCGTTTATCTTGTACTTTGGAATCTTTTTACTTTGACGAAGTATTCATATCAAGGAACTCGGCTGAATAGTGTAGTAAAAAAACTTAACCAGTCATGAAAAAAATGAGTTTCATGCTCCTTTAAGTTGTTAATTTTAAAGAGTAGGAGAAATTTCTCTAATGGTAAGTTTACCTTCATATCCGGGTTTAACCGGCCATGAAGCTGCTTCACTGGTGACCACCAGTAGGCCCAGCCTTGATTCCGGCTAACTTTGTACCCTTTGCTTGAAGCTGCTTCAGCCGCTTCTCAATCGCTGGAGTAGCCTTTCTCTATATTCTCTCTGTTTATTGCACGAGTCTGGTTAACTTCCTTCTCTCTCTGATTCTCTCTCTCACTCTTTCTTTCTCTCTCTCTCTCTCTCTCCTTCTTTCTTTCATCACGCCCGCGAACAGAGACGACTCGCATCCACATATGTCAACGTTCTTTTTGAATGGCACAGGTTGAGGAAGAAAGAGGGGATGAGTCTTCTGAAAGTAACGGGAGAAGAGAGAGAGGGAGAGAGAGAGTGTAAGAGAGAGAAAGAGAAAGGGTGAGAGAGAGGGAGAGAGAGAATAAGAGAGAGACACCATGTGATTAGTGGAGAGTTTAAGACTGAAAAATACAGAGTGGCTGCACTTCGCGCCAGCACGATCGGGTCTTACAAGAACAAGGGGCGTCGAAGAGGCTGTGCTTAAGGGAAGGCAGAGAGTGAAAGATAGAGAGAGCGAGAGCGAGAGAGAGAGAGAGTGAGAGCGAGAGTGAGAAATAGACCGAGACAGATTGAGAGAGAAAGAGATCAAGGAAGAGACAGATATAAATGGAGAGTAAGAGATAGAGAGAGCGAGAGAAATAGAGAGTAGGAGCACAGGTTCATAGTACGACATTCTGGACACGAGGATGAGAGTAGGGAATATAAGAATAGAGTGCAAGACGAGAAGGAAACTGCCAAGAAACTTTGAGCACAGAGCAGAACGCTTCTTTCTCTTTTGAAGGCGTCGTACATATTTTCTTACTACTGAAACTGTGGTGTTGGTCTTCTTTCCTTAATGTGTTTCTCCATAAGCATATTATACTCGTTCTTCCAATGGCTTATTTTATTTGTTGCTATTCCACATTGCCACTTGTTAAGTAAGCGACTGTCTAGTGCAAGCGATTACATAAATATATTTAAATCGTCTCTCGGTCTGTTTTTCGCTCTTTCTCTCTCTCTCTCTCTCTCTCTCTCTCTCTTTTACTACTTTTGATATGATCGTGGAATTTTACTCTACTTTTTCGTTGCAGATTCAATTCAATTCGTTTATCGCACAGTCCAAATATAGGAAATAGAGTATTACAAGTGGGTAAGATTCACAGTTGAGTTCCGGGACAAGCAATGGAAAGAAAAAGAAAGGGGGGGGGGAGATGAAAAATACGAGAGATAATGGCAGTCGATATGTAGAAAGATCTCGTGCTCACTTCTCTTCTTCTCTCGTCAAACACACGAGTCTTCAGCTTACAACTTCAAACTGGCAGCGTACATCTGCTACTCGAGAGAAAGCACGCGACAATTTCACAGTCGACACAACACTGGAGGCGCCACTCCTTGAAATTTAAGAAGTTAGAAGCAGAACATTTATGCTTCGTAGCAATCAAGCATGCGAATTAGTCCATATTAATTTCCCTACGCTATTGCTAGAGTTGTTCATGGAGGTCCAACAATGAAGACTTCTAATAGCTATTCATGTTGACAACATGTGAGCTCTATTGTAATTTTATTGAAACATACAACGGTACTCAATAATATACATACATGCATAGTGATTCCTTTCATTTAGATTGGTTATCATTTTAAAACTTTGAGTTAATAATAGGAATTTTCCATTCTTTCTTTCCACTAATTTTTCGGATGTGCAGATTTTTCAGATCTCGTCAAAGACGAATACTCGAAGACATCAAGAACTGTGTCCTCTGTGCTCAAGAACGTACAAGTGTTCGAACGTGAATATGGAGGGAAGGTAGAGGATCTTGGATTTGGAGAAGCGCACTACTCGACAGCAAGGGAGGAACCCTACCCACCTATGCTGCAGAATGAACAACCGTAGCAACCGTGGAGTACGGAGCTATTAAAGGCCCGAACTCTTATTTATACAAATGGAGACATTTTACATAGTTTAAAGATGTTTAAGGGATGAATAAACCTGCTAAAAATATATGTTGTAGTATACAAGCAGTCCATATACGGAAGAAAATAACATAAGATAACTAAATGATCATGGGAAAAACAGCTTTCCCATGGTTTATTTATAATTATTTCTTTTTGAGAAGAAGAACTTCTGCTTAGAAATTTTTCATGAACTGCTGTAACAATCTGGATTGCTAAGCTCTCTCTCTCTCTCTATCTCTCTAATTTTCTCTCTCTCAGTATTGTGCTGTCTCTCTCTTTCTCTGTGTCTGTTTCTATCTCTTGTTTCTATGTCTCTCCTTCTCTCTCCCTCTCTCTCTCTCTCTCTCTCGCTTCGCCTCTCTTGTCAGTCTCTCTGTCTTTCTGCCTCTAGCCCTTCTAAGTCTACCTCTCTCACACTCCTTCTCTCTTTCTCTCTTTCTCTCTCTCTCTCTCTCTCGTTCTTTCACCAAGCATGCCATTATAATGTCTATAGACGATTCGGATCGGTACCAAATATTTTTTTTACTGGCAAAGGATGCGGAGGAAAGAGGGAAGAAGCCATCTATGTACATATCTGATGGAGGGGAAGAAAGAGTGATCGAGATAGAGACAGTGTTATTAGAGTTGAGAGTAAGACAAAGAGAATGTGGTGCACTTATTGTTAGAGCCGGCAAGATCGCATCTGGTATGTTGAAGGGAAGGGAAAGACAGAAAGAGAGAGAGAGAGAGAAAGAGAGAAAGAGACAGAAAGAGAGAGAGAGAGAGAGAGAGAGAGAGAGAAAGAGTAAGTTTGACATTCATTGGAAACGACAATGAGTCTAGAGAAAGGAAGAAGAGAGTGCAAGAGAAAAGGAAGGAGTCTTCATTACATTTGGAAGACGTCAAACCACTGAGTGTTCCCACTACAGAAAGAGCATACAATCAGATCCCCTCATACCTCGTTTTTTTAAACCTTTTTTTTCGTGGCAAACATAAGCCACCCCAGTTCTATAGCGATAGGAAGATGACCGTCTCTTCTTTACATGTTCCTCCAATCCATTGAAATTCCGTCGCTTTTGTGTCGCTTGTTTGTGTACATTGATAAAACTCTTCGATTACTTGAATTGTGTGCGAGGGGAGCACAAGAAGGAGAAGCCGGACCACAGAAAGTTAGAATTGAAATACATAGCATACGAACATTGAATGAGTCACTCTACTGTCCGCAATGAACTAGAAAGTTACAATATAATGCAATCTCACAATTAGAAAGGGCGAGCAGAGAATAAATTTATATGCACCTCCCATGTATGAGAAGGCCCCTCAATTTTAATCGAACACCTCCAATTTATTGGCTGCTACACATACATTTACCTCATGTGCACGCAACCAAGGAAGCAACAACCCAATTCGAAAGACTGAGTCTGAGACGGGGGGGAGGGGGGGGGGGGAGGGGTGACAGGGGCAAGGCGCACCGTCACTTTAAGCACCGACCCATTCGAGACAAGACCTTTCGTCTCGGGAGACGGCCGCCTTCTCTCTTCTCTAATCTAACACGATCACCATTATGAAGCCGAGTTTTCTTTTCTCAAATACCTTATGGTTTAAGCGCAATTAGTTCGTTTTTTTTGCATCTTCAAAGAGTCGCGCATGTTTCTACAACCAACTGTGTTTATTAAAATATTAATTTTAAACAACGTGTCCCTTCCATATAGATGGCGAGTGTTTCTCTCTTCGATTCATTTCCGCTAAACAACGACATGTATGAGATGGCTGTACGAAATGTCGCATCAAAATCTCTCGGACTTCTTGCTGTCGTTGGGCTTAGTATTATGATCTACCGCGAACCGATCATACTTCAGAGATATAAGGTTCGTGCCAGCGATGGATGTATGTATGTATGTATGATAGATGGACCCTTCTTACTTTATACTTAAAAAAAGAGGGAACACACTCAAAGATGAATGTTGTGTACCTGACCTACGTTGGCTTCGCGTTGACACTGCCGATGTTGCTGTTCAACATCGCCCAGCTCTTTCTGTTCTCCCTGCCCTCCTTCCGCTTCTCCGTCCTCCTCTGTTCTCTCATAAAACACTCCGTGCAGGCGGCTGCTACCAATGCCATCGCAGTGTCTTGCGTTAGGAAAACTCTACCAAAGAGATGGAGATAAAAAGAGAGAGAGAGAATGAGAGAGAGAGAGAGAGCGAAATAACAAGCCTTAATCGTAAACATTTTACAGTCGATTGCCGTGGTCCGCTACGCTGTTGTCATTTTGCATAAAAGATATAAGATGCGAGAGCTTCTTCTCTTTACACTCATCCTCTCTACACCGCGGGTTCTTTTTGGGCTCTCTAAAATTCTCCCTTCTTTAAAATGCTCATATAATTCATTCTGAATCTTGTAACGAAAATTTTAATAAAGTTCTGTTTTCAGTTTGTTTACATTCCACTTGCATTTATTTTGGGTCGAATCGACTCTCGAGGAGAGTGTCCAATGTTTATCGATATACGAGATGTGCATTCGCAAGTTGTAAGCTGATAATTTTTTTTTTGAAAACATTTTACATTTATAATCTGATAAAGATTTTACTAGGTTAGAACTGAATAAATAAATATATATATATTTATTATATATATATTTATTTATTTATTATATATATATATATCTATATATATATATATATATATATATATATATATGTATAAGTATATCTTATTTCGCTACATTTTAGTTAATGAATGGGTACTTATTCGTTCTAATACTCATCAACTTTACTCTCAATGGCGCAGTCTTTCTCTTCATATTTCGGCATAATCGACTTTCGAAAAATGGTAAGCTTTTTGTTAAAATTTTAATTAACTAAAAGGCATCTTTAAAAATCAATAATTTCCTACTGTAGTTTCCCGCTCAAAGGAGCGTCGAAGCCAACTGCACGTCTCACTGGGTCTGCTAGCTCAGTCCGTGTGCGAGAGCATCTCTTTCGGTTCCATGATCGTCTTTATGATGCTTCGATTCTACAGTTGATATATTTTTCTTATATATAAATAAATAAATAAATAAATATATATGTATATATATATATATATATATCGTCTCCGACGGGTCGGAAAACTGAAGGTGCCGCTACGATCCGCCCCCCCCCCACCCCCATCCCAGACGCAGTCTTTCGAATTCGGTTGTTGCTCCTTGATTGTGTGCACATGAGGTACAAGCCCATAAATTTAAGGTGTTTCCTTTAAAATTGACATAGATTAACATAAATTGGAGGTGCATATCAGCTTCCCACACAAATTAATTCTCTGCTCTCACTTCCTTAGCCGTTTAATTGAATTGTGTGTCCCCTCGCACACAATTCAAGTAATCGAAGAGTTTTATCAATGTACAGAAACAAGCAACACAAAAGCGACGTAATTTCAGTGGATTAGAGGAAGTTGTGAAGAGGAGACGGCGATTTTCCTCTCGCTATAGAACTGGGGGGCTTATGTTAGCCACGGAAAAAAATATGTACGAAATCATTCTCTCTCGCTCCCCCCCTCTCTCATTCTGTCTCTTTCCTACTCATCGACGCCCCTCTGTTCATGCCAGATCGGATCTTGCCGGCGCTAAGTTCACTACTTTCTCTTTTTCTTACTCTCTCTCTCTCTCTCTTCTAGCCCCACTGTCTCTATCTCAATCACTCTTTATCTCTTTCCCTCCATCAGATGTCTTCTTCCCTCTTTCTTCCTCATCCTTTGCAACTCAAAAAGAATATTTGATACTGATCCGAATCGTCTAATGGCATGCTTCGTGAAAGAGAGAGAGAGAGAGAGAGAGAGAGAGAGAGAGAGAAGAGAGAGAGAGAAAGAGAAAGAGAGAGAGATGTTTAGTAGAGAGGAATGCGGAAGCAGATAATACATATAAGACGCATGCAACAAGGCGGCTAATGTGGCGCCAATACAGTAATTGGCCTTGAGATACTAAGTTATCTTATTCCAGAGATTCAGACGCCAGCATGGCTCTCTACAGCCATGCAATTGCTGCTTTCTATGGGCACTTTCACAAATCCACTCGTGGCCGCTCTCTTCATTCCTGCACTGCGTCATCGCATTTTATTGTTGGTTGAATTTAGTGAATGTAAACGAGAGACAATTATGGCTTTGTTTCTTCTCTTGTTAACTCTCCCCTTCCGACTCTCTCTCTCTCCCTTTCTCTTTCTCTTTCTCTTTCTCTTTCTCCAGATCACCAAGCAGAAGTGAACCATTGATACCTCCAACCTGGACTGTCGCATCTAGAAGCATAATTCTTCCTGTTCGGTGAATAAGTAACATCATGTATGAATAAAGATATACATATGTTTAGCCAGAGAGAAAGAGATTGTGCAAGGGAGAGGGATAGGGGTTGTGAGAAACTACGAGAGACATAAAGAAGGAGAGAAAGAAAGGGAGGGGGAGACAAAGAGTAAAGTAAAGGAGGCGTGCGACACCCTTCTATCGCTATTTGTCGAGACCTTCTAGGACGCTACCGTCAGAGCATCGACTTTGGATATATAACCATCATACATAGGTATGCATGTGCTATGTACATACATACGTTTTCATTTTCTGCATTGGCGCTCTGTGGTTTTATGTTTTGGCACTCTCTGAAATACCTACATAGGTTTGCATGTACATACTTTCTAGCCTGACCAATAGAAGAATGGAGATTCTCGGAAGGTAACCTGATTATTGTACAGCGAACGAAAGTACATATAAAAAATTATCTTGATTATATTATACAAAACATTTTTTTAAGTAAATTTTTCACAATCCTTTATATTTCTTCTCTCCTTCTTTGGCTACCGCCCAAACGTACTATATGTACATATAAAGGATGGAAACATGGAAGCGGGGGGGGGCGGGTGAGAAGGTAGGAAAACAAAATATGGCAAGTGTCACATGACATCTCGTGTCTTTCTGGCTGCACTTTCGATGTATCCGTCTCTCGCAAATTGTGCCAGTATATGTACATATGTACATATGCCGCAATGCTACTTGGTATTAGCTGCTTCTGCCGGAGGACCCACTATTTGCTTCACTCTCTTTTACTTTTGCAAAATATCGCCTTTTATTTGAGCCTCCTGTTACCAAAAGGGAGCTCCCGGACGTAATAATGGTCTTGTGACACATTAGATTCAGATGAATATGCTTACTGCGTAATAGAGAGAGAGAGATAGAGGGAGAGAGAAAAGAAAAGAAGGGAAAGGCATTTGTTTTAAAGAGGACATTAATCGAGAAATTATACGAGACTTGAGATTATCGCTGCCCTTTGCACTCCCATTAGTGCGCACGATTTTTGCAATAAAGAGATTGCCTACTACCAGGGTGAACGCGGCAATTCGAGTACTTTTTTTGGAGATTCATTGGGCTGCTTGAAGTGACCAAAATTATTGTATTGTATATTGTAGACGCTGTGTTCTGTGATCATTTCCTCGCAAATGCATATCTTATTCTTCGGGCCCTCCGCACTTGTAACAAGAGTGTACTCTTATCTGCCTACACTGTCTACGTACGCTCCATACTAGAAAACTGTACAACTGTCTATTCTCCACATTTATTAAAAGATATCCGCGTTTTAGAAAAAGTCCAGAACTACTTTACTCGCGTTATTGTCCGTCGATGTTATGGCTATTCAGCATTATCCGTCCCTCCTAGTGACTAAAGGAACCGCATCCTTTCCCTCAATTCTCTTAAAGCGCGTCGGGAAGATTTTGATTTCACATTGGCTCGTCGACTCATATTTGGGCATAGAAAACTCTCCTTTAGTCACCCCCATCACTTTCATTTCCGTCATTCCCGAACTCGTGGCCTCTCTTTTAAATTAGCTTACCCAACAAGTCGATTGAAAGCTCGGTCTCATTCCTTCTTTATCCGTGCCGCGAAGCTATTCAATACTATTGCCAGCAATAAGCCTTCTGTTGTTTTATGATCTGTACAATTCATATTCATTTTCATGCATTTTATTTATTTTTACCTGCTAAATTTTACCTCCACGTATCACTAAGGTGTGCGTAAATAAAGTATATAAGTATATATTTTCATTGGACGAATTTTCAGGACTCCGCGACGCTGGTCATCATATCGCTGACATGCTTCTTCTGCCATCAATGTCGCCACTACTTCTTCTACACGTCACGCTTCCGGTTCAAGGTACTAATAGTTTATTTATATGAATCTGCTATGTACGCATGCATCCAATACCACGAATACAATAGGTTGTCGAATGAAGTGACGAGAGAAAAAAAGAAGGAAAAAAATGCTTAATAAGATAGGAGCTGTAAGCTTTCAAGAGATCTTTTAAAAATGTGAATTAATAAAATAAAAAATTGCTCGATATTCAGCTTGTGATGGAAAAAATTATATTCTAGTAAATATGTATGAATACTGTTTTATTATGTCAATAAAGAAAAATGGTGGGAAAAAAAACGAAAAAAACAATTTCTTGTCGAGGCGCCGCGTACGCAGTCGCCATCCAGATTGCACGCGCCGCCGGCGTCACTCGTCCGCCCGAGGGACCGGACGACGCGGCGGCGCGCGACTCTCAGTTTGTTTCTCGCTATTTCAACTTTCCCTTTTTTGTTTCACCTAATTATTTCATATTTTTACAAACATATTTATTTATATAAATTCTTCAGAATTTCTATGAATTCTTCAGGCATGTTATTTAATGACTATGATATTAAATTAAGAATAAAAAAAGTGATGACATTTCACTTCTTTTCTATCTCTAATGGTTAGACTCAAATTAATGTTAAATGCAAGGTGTGGATGGTCGCTTCATGATTGATGCTGTTTTCTGTCAATTATAAATTCGTAGCAATGCCTTTTTAAAGAATATATTTTCTCACTTTGGTACTGTCAAACACAATCTCTTTGCTTGTGAATGTGTCGTTTCCGAATAGCCAATTCAGCTACCTGATCGCGTGGCTGGTGGTGGGCGCCGTCGTCGCTCTCATCGCCGTCCTCACCGTCGTCGCGGTCGCACTTCGCGTTCGCAAGCGTCGACGCCTCAAAGAGAGCCTCGAGAGGAGCTACTCCATTCCGCATTCTAAATAAAAAAATATATTTTTTAGAAACTTTTTTCTAACAGCCTACGTATTTAACATATTATTTAGGTTAATGGTTGGTAAACAGCTGATTTTCATCAAATTGCGTCGAATACCCAATTCATGCACGTACTTCATACTTCTTTCCTTTTTATGATACAATAAGTTCTAGATCAATAATTAGAACTTTTTTTCTTCTGTGAAGACACGTTTTGCATTGTAATTCCATTTCAAAAACAATGTCATTAATAAACTAATTCCCTTGTGTATATCAGCCAGCCGTTTCTAATTTCCTCTCCTGTTATAATTTTACTCACTCAAATTATTCACTGTATCCAAGAATTGGAGAGATGCTAACATGCGATATTATTGAATTGGCCTTTTCCGGTCCTCGCTCGTCATATTGATTGAAAGAACGCAGAGTCTAGTTAGCACTACAGAGGTGCAGTTAAAAATTTGAAAATTTTAATCCATATAATTTGCTTTGTGCGAGTTTCTCTATCTTTTTGCCGATTTTTCTCGCTTATATCGTCCTAATTTTCGGGGCTCACTTCATTTTTTGTGCCACATTGGACCTATTAGAGGATTCGCCTCTTACTCTCCGTTCAGTTACATATATTTAGTAAAACACCAACTCAGATCAACAAGAGACTTTATTAGTCGGGCGGAATGAAGGAACAGAGAAATAGAATACCCAGCAAGAAGTAATTGTAAGGCACAGCAAGGTTCAGTTCGGTGGGACGTGAGAAAAGGAAAGAAGGTTCAGAACAGAGAGAAGGGGGCAGAGTAATGGAGAATTATTCAATATGTATTGGCCATGGGACATTTCATGATGGCCAAAAGGGGACGACAGTGTAGTTGGTGTAGCTTGTCATATTCCGGGAATCCCAAGCGCGAATGCCGCCACGGTTCGATGTCGTCTCAATGGTGTGCATGCCGTTCTTCTCGTTGCAGCAGAATCTGGTGCAAAGTGCGAAGTGGACTTCTTCAGGTGGCCTTAGTTTCTCCGAGCTCTTCAGCATTCTTGGCATTACAATTAACTTTGGCTTACTTATACATCATTGCGATCTTTTTGCTCGCAGACCATGAAAGGGCCCGGAATCGCTGCAACCCATTAAAGGAGGTATCCGGGGAATCATTAACCTAACTTAGTTTCTATGTGGAACATGAATCCAGAAAGTTTGAACGTTTTTCTTTCATTACATTCTTAGCAGTAGTGACGTGAAAACGGGAGGGCAGAGAATTAGCTACGGTAGATCAGAAAGTAGCACTCTAATGTCACATGCTCTTCTCTCGACAGAGCGACAGGCAACTTTATGAACGCGTGCATTCAAATTGATTCTCTTGCGCTACGGTTGTATTTGTTCTCCGGATACTTCCTTTAATAGAAAAAAAAGCTGACTTCCCGGCGCCGTGTGCCCAGTCGTTGCAGTCGAAGACCTCGACGCCGTATTTATAGCAGCCGTCGTCGCATAGAACGCCGGTGAAACGAAGGCGAGTCCCTGGCGAGCCCTGAACAATTGGATGTCACCCAAAACGATGAATGTAAATTGAGGATACAACCACGTGTCATGAACGATTACGATTTAAGCTTAAAGGAGGCTAAAAAGACTCATTCGTGAACTTGCGGCGCCTTTTTGCGTGACACAAGTGCGAGTTGGAAAGAAGAGACTAGAATAATCAGGAAAACTCCAAATAGACTACGTTTGAGTATATCGCGTGCTCCTTTAAGCGACGGAGCAAACACACACGCAACCTCAAAGAGATGGCGCGTGAACACGGTCGGCGGCGCGTCAGAGGAGCTACCTCCGTTACTACGAGTATATGCCGTCGAGAAGCCGCTCTGAAATGGCCAAAATCAATGACACTCATCGATCGTTTGAAGGAGAAAAACCAGTGTTCACAATGAAGTCCCTAACGACAGTGAGAAAATATTCTAACCGCCAGCATAGCACTTGGCTTGGAAAAGAGGATGAAGCATATATAACTTACAATAGCGTAAGTGTAATTCGGGTCAAGCTGCATTCATGGATGCACAGGCTCGGCGCACGTGTCGCCCTCGAAGAAGTCTGGGCAGACGCAGCGGCAGCTGTCTGCGGAGTCAGTGATGCCGTCGTTCTCGCATGAGACGCAGGAGCAGGGCGCAGCAGTGGTTGTGGTGATCGAAGTCGGAGTCGTCGTTTCCGTTGGAGTCGGCGTCCAGGATGAGGCTGTAGTCGTAGATGTTGCGGGCGCGGAAGTGACGGTGATACTTATCGTCGTGTTAAAGGACAGGCCCCTCATCGACCACGCACGAATACCTACCCGGTTCGAGCGTGTCTCCATGGTAAATACGCCCTTTAGGTCGCTGCAGCAGAATCTGAAAACAAACCAGATTTAGACAAACTTGTATATATACGATAGCTTTCAATGCATTTTGTGCACTTAGGAAGCATCCGAAAAAAAGTCACACGTTGTGTATGCACTTGTGTATCACTTGTATATGTGTGGTATTTTCACAAAAAAGTAAAATTCATAATAAAAGATTCCTTGAAGCTTTACCCTGCACCTTTTACCGCCGAGCGTCCAGTCGAGGCCTTCGACAAGCTCTACGCCGTTAGTGAAACAGTCCGACTCGCAGCTTTTCGTGATGAATGGCTCTGAGACGCCGGCAAAGATGGAAATACGAAGACGGCTACCTTCAGGACCCTGTAAGGAATTTGTATTTTCTCTATTACTAATACAAGATCCCTGTATTAGAAATCCCCCCCCCCCTCTCCAATAGAATCCCAGTTGACCATTTCATTGAAATACAGTACCCCTCCCTCAGTTAGAACCCCTTCATCTAACAGTGTACCCATCGAAAGGGAATTGAAAAATAGTACTCCCTGGGGTGCTAATAGAGAAATACGGTATATGTATGAGTTGAGTTGAGTCGCCAATTTCGAATGTTTCCCACGTGTGTGCATGCAAAGAATATGTGCATGTACAATATGGCGTACGGTAAAAATTCGCGGCTCCATCTTGCTGTAGTTATCGAAGTTATCTTCATCACTATTCCGCAAGGCGTCAAAGTCGGGTTGTGTGTTCCAGATAACGAAGTCCTTAATTCATCATTATGAGCATAATTGGTTGTTGTGGATTCACATGTTGCGAAGAGTGTCAACATATCGTTCCGTACTGTTTCGACGACGTGTGTCTCGTTCATCGCTACTGCACACGTGTCACCCTTGAAAAAATTGGGGCAGATACAGCGATCACAAGCGTGCGAGTTCGGGAAACCACCATTCTCACAATTCGGAGGAGAGGCGCACGCTTCTTGAATGGAGATTTGAGACTTTTTTATCGTGACGAAAAAAGAAAAAGAAAAAAAAGTGATGCCACGACAATTTTTGAAAGTTTCGGCGTGCAAGGAATATGAGCAAGAGAGAGAGAGAGAGACAGAGACAGAGATAGAGACAGAAAGACATATTGAGAGGAATTGAGATGCATACGTTCGTACATAAAGTATCGACTACAACCTTCGTCAGGATCGAAAATTGAGTAAGGAAAAGAATAGTTTACCAAGAACGAACCTGCGCAAGAGTACATGGCGTTGAGTTGCTTGAGATCGGTGAAGCCAACGACCTGCCGCTGGCCCATCGTGTTTAGGAATTGCAGGTCCTTTGGAACGATGGTAGACTTGTTCACGCCAGTCTTGGGAAAGGAGACTAAAATGCAAGAAAAACGGGTCAATTATCGTGAAATGTAAATCCCGTTTTTACCTTTCTTAAAATTTAATTTACGTTTTTACTTGGCTTAACTTATTTCTCAATAAATTTGTCGCTCTCACATTCTCAACATTATCATTGTTTAACTCTCGCCTTCTTCATCTCTATATTTATCAAAGGATAATCGCATGCCTGCTGAGTAGTGCATCATGCTGCCATAGTCGTAGGAGACCCCATAGTTCGGGTGTCAACTAATTTGAATGAAGCAGAAGATATGTTTTCTTGTATTTCGAGTGAGAAATATACTATATATTTGTGTCTGTTCATATGTAAATGCAAACCAAAAGAGAAGAAAAAGGTTTGAAGCGATGCACACCCACCTTCCTGAATTGATCTATGTAGGTTGCATTTATGGCGTTATAATCTAGGGTGACATAATTGTCTCGGTCATGACGTGACTGCAATCGAGTCCATTGGCTCATATACCTTTTTCTTTGATACTCAGTTCTCGAAGGTCATGACAGAGAAAGGCGCGAAAAATTAAAAGGCAAAACAAAAGCTATTCTCGATCAAATTCACCTGCTCGTGTAGAGAACCAAGCGCATGGAATAGCTCGTGCGCAGCGACAATTACCTTTATGGTTAACGTTTCGTATTGATATGTTCAATTAAAACATGGTTGTGTATGTTGTTTTTTTTTCTTTTAATGGTATATATTTTTAATACATTTTGGCAGCGGTAACCAAGCGACAACGGCTGTGTGGGTTTTTCCTTTTGATATCCAAGTTCCGAAGCGCATTCGAGGCCGTGGTAGATCTCTATCTTAAAGGAGCTTTTCGTAGAAAAAAATTAACTTATTGTGTTATGAAATCAATTCGGATTTGTCTAATGCGCAATTCCGGAAAGCTGGAAAAAACCTTTCCAAAAAATAATTTGATACAAGTCTGTAGATATGGAGTCTGTATGTATGGTCCACACCCAATATATGTATTTTACTTTGATTTTTTTTTCGTTTACGAATCGTCAACTAACGCCATTTTCTTTAGCTTCATCACGCTTGAAAGAGATGCAGCTGTTGTCTGACAACATCTTCATTGCCCTTTGAACGCGCGCAGCATAGCTCTCGGCTGAAAATAATGAATGAGAACAAGGAAAAGTGGATCGTATCCTAGATGTGTACTTAGTTCATGGCGAACTTCTAAGTTCATGGCGTATGTCATTAGAAGTTCGCTTCTAATAACATACGCCATGCCATTAGAAGTTCTATATTATGTAGGGGACAAACGCTATCTTTCTGCTGATGAGATAGGGAGAATGAAGAAACAATTTATAATCTTACGATATCCGTCGACGAAGAAGTACGGTATCTGCTTCGTCTTGTCCCAGAGATCCGTCTTGAAGGGCGCGCCACGCTTGTGGCGCGATTGCTTACAATTTGTCATAGTTTTTTTCGTAGCGGAACTCGTAACGTTTATGAGATTGTTCGATATGCTAGTGATTGATTTATTGCATATTAGCACACAACAGAAAAGAAAAAAATACTTTCGTACCGTCATGCATTCAATGTCGCCTTTGGTTGGAAAGATGTCACCCTAAATCAACGCTTTTTATGATCTTGCTCTTTACAAAAAGCTACATGTTGAAGAGGAAGTGGAAAGAGAGAGAGAGAGAGAGAGAGAGAGAGAGAGATATAGAGAGAGGTGAGAGAGGAGAGGGTGAAAGAGAGCGAGCGAGCGAGAGAGAGAGAGAGAATGAGGGAGAGATAAATTAAAGAGAAAGCATGATGCACCTCAATTAAGTATGGCAGAAAGTCGCGGTTGATATCGAGAATGGAAGGCACAACTTCGATAGGCGGCATATTGGGCGTCTCATTTTCTTGTTCCGATAGCTGCAGTACTGTTATTTCCTTTTTTTATATTTTATTTTCCCATGACATTAATGTGATGCGGCGCAGCTAAGTAAGAGAGAGAAATTCATCTTAAAACAAGACGAATGACTTCATTTTGCATTATCATTTGGATTTTCTCTCCCTAGCAAAAAGAATTTTACTGATTTTTTTTTCATTTATCAATCTCTCTTTCCCCAATTTAATTCTCTCGTCACTAACGAATGCAGGAGCCAAATGCGCCACTTTTGGTCGGGCGGCCTGGGAGTCTTCTTCGCGAGCTCGCCGAAAAGCGTGCAGTTCATCCACCGTCAAGCCAGTGGCGCGTGAGAGCTGTGTGTGCGGATTTATAGATCAGTGAAAATATTTTTATCCAAATATGTTATATACATATATACTTATTTAAGGTTTATTTTAACAGTGCGATATTATTTTTAAAACTACCATTTTCAACCTTTATTTTTTTTAAACAAAAATCAACCTCCTGGACGACTTGATCGTCGGAATAGATGTCCTCGCTCGCTCGCTTGATCCGTGGAAACGAGAAGACGAACGACGGAAGAAGAAAGACGTAGACAACGGCGTGTAGACGAATACTCACCATTTTGAGAGTTGTCTCGCCTTGTGGACGAGAACTTAAAAAATTTTAAGAGTCGGAGAAGTAAAGCGATTTTAATAGAGGAGTTACTCGGAGGTAACGAGAAGAAAGATGGTATTTGAGGACAAAATAAAATCTGAAGGCAACCGAAAGGCCGATGGTTTCTTGTTGTGCTACCGGTCGCTTTTATAGTTGATGCATTCGGCCATGTTTGTAAAGAAATGGCATCAGCGAATTAATCTCAATCACTCAGAAGTGAATAGCCCACGAAATGCATACAGCGTAGAATTCATGTTGATATTTCAGTTGGGCATTAGAAACATCTCTCACTTTGTCCAATATTCGATCGTTTCCAGCTTAGCATTTATGCAATGTAAATGACTCAATAAATAATAAAACCATTCTGATTATATTCCGCCTGACTTTGACATGCTAGATCATTTCCGCAAATGTCGTCGTTTTGCAGATATCGTTGTTCAGCAATCCGTGGGCGTCTCCATTCTGTCATTGTCCTCGAGAGAACATGAATTTGAGTGAATCTCTCATCCTGCAAGCAGAGTGCATGTTTTCATATATATATATCAACTGATAACTCGTGGTTTACGACGATTATTTATGTTTGTTGGATATTTAGAATGAAATTATTAACTCAACTCTTCAATATTGTTGAATGACAGATTACAATGTGCAGTCAGATTAGTTGACAAATATTTCTTGATTGGTAAACAAGCAGTTTTGAAACGAACCAACGTTTCATGACAAGCCGTCGCCTTCTTGACAATAAAACCTTGCATAACGTTATATTATGTTTTATAGATTTATTGATTCGGTAACGAAACGGCATAAAAATGCCTTTTTTAAAGATTGCTTTTTCATGGTGAGGATACAAGCAATCAGTTCGATCACATCTGCGTCTGTGGCGAATATCTCTGGTGACTGCATGATCTTGAATTCCCGAGATTGTCGCTGTTGATATGTTGTGGCGCGTATTTATTGGCGTTGGAACTGATTAATCGGATCTGGGACACGGGAGCGAGTCGGTGAAGAATCAGGAAAACAAAGGAAGAAGAGAGGAGGCAGCGAGAGAACGCGAAGAAGGGCGAGAGAAAGATGCGACAAGAGCTACGCGGATAGTTGGATGAAGAGGAGAAAAGCAGAAGGACTGTGGAAGAGACGAGGAGAGAGCTCGAATTGTTTCTCCAGAATGTGCAGGTGAGCCAAACTATGAAGTATTATGAACAAGCAAAGATTCAAGGGTCCAGGACGACCAAGGCGCAGATTTGTGATACCGCTCTCTTTATGATGAGCCGCCTGGCTTATGATGAGCCGCATTGCGGCATTGCGCATCGCCTGGCTTATCTTTATGATGAGCCGCATTGCGGATAGCAAGAATTATCTCCAAAATCATGATTGACATTTGCTACAAAGTATAGGATGTGCTGATTTCTTGCAAGTGAAGAGAGCTAGGCTGGAGGAGTACAAGACAGTAGAGTCGTCAGCAACAACAAGGATCCGCCGGAAGGTGAGAAGCATGATGAAATTGTTTCTTTGCAAGGCATGTATTTTTGCCAGTAAGCATGTGTGCACTGAATTAGTGAGAAAAAAAAGGTGTGCTTCCACTTGGCGTTGTTAGGAGCACAACAGGAGTACTTCCACTGGGAAGTTCTGAGATTCATGCTAAAGGTGGTGTGAATATGTAACGAAAGTGTCGAGTGCATTTCGCGAATTGTGGGGAGTTGTTGGAGAGGTGTGGACAGTTATGCCTGGCGGAATGGAAACTGTGTGTTTGCGCCTGTGTGTGATACAGCGAAGAGAGGCGCAGGACCATATTGATTGCAATGAATTGAAGGGTTGTTCAAGTGTAGACACAGTTTCGTGTTTTGTTGCTGGTTTTTTGAGAGCGTACAAGCCGAGTGATGTTCGAATATTATTCAGAATTGATTTGGCCGAGTTGGAGCGAATCATTGCGCGAATATTTGTTGCTGGTGCGTGAAATTGAATTGTCGTGAATTCGCTAATTACATATTTGTCGTGGCCCTTATTTATTGGTTTTTTAACACATTAGATCTTATTTGTAAGTTCATTTTCGGCAGCATTCGACTCAGCCATGAAGAACACGTGCGCTTATTCAACAATGTTTGCCATGGTACATTTCATGATCCTCCTCCCAATAAATTGTCCCAAGTTTTGCATATTTTTGAAGAAAAAGTTTTCGGTTTTCCTAATAACAAGTATTTTTATTAATTTTCATAGTTCGATATTGAACGTAAACGTATTGTATGTCGGAGACTGGAATTAAAAAAAAACTAGAACGTGATGTTCGCTTGGCCATCGCTTAGCATCAAATTATTGTTATTTGAATGCACATTTACGAGAAAAAGAACCTTTCGGACCTCTATTTCATGCGCATCAAGAAAGTAAAGTACATTTTAAAAGATCGTTTTTAGCAACGCAATGATAAATATTTTGATTTCTTAAAAACTTTTCGAATTTACGGCATTTCGAAAATAAATTCTACCCTGCACCTTTTTCCGCCGAGCGTCCAGTCGACGCCGTCGACAAGCTCGACGCCGTGAGAAAAGCAGCTCATGTCGATGTTATTCGTACCGGCTGGGTATGCGACGGATGAAAAGATGGAAAAGCGGAGACGGCTGCCTGCAGGGCCCTGCAACGGATGTATGGTTAAGCCCGATCGTTTAAAGTCGGATGTCTCCCGCTTTCCCTTCGTCAATGTGCAAATTACATCCTTAGAATGGCGTACTGTAATAATTCGCGGCTCCATCTTGCTGTATTCTTCGTAATTCTTCAGTGAGTCCTTCCTATGGAATAAGTCAGTGTCATATGGCGTGGTAAAGACAACGACATCCTCAATTAAGTATAATATGCATAATTTGGATGCACACATTGCAAATAGTCAATGGGAAGCCGTTCAATACAGTGTTGGCGATGTGTGCCTCGTTGACCACAACTGCACACGTGTCACCCTTGAAGAAATCAGGGCAGATACAGCGACCGCAGACGCGCGAGTTCGGGAAACCGCCGTTTTTACATTTCGGAGGAGAGGCGCACGCTTCTAGAAGGGAGATTTGCCTTTTTTCATCGTTATGAACAATGATGTCACGAAATGGTGAGAAATGTCGCAATGATCCAGAGTTGAGTAAAGGAAAGAATTGTTGACATCTTGCGCATAAAAGAACGAACTTGCACAAGAGTACATGGCGTTGAGTTGCTTGAGATCCTTGAATGCAACTACATTATGCTGGCCCATCGTGCGAATGAATTGTGGATCTTTCGGCGTCATCACATGTCTAGTCACTCCAGACTTTTGAAATGTGTCTATATGAAAGAAGATAGATTTATATGCCTGTCTCTATCTTTTCAAGGAATAACATATGTACCTGCGACGTAATGCATCATGCTGCCATAGTCGTAAGGGACGCCATAGTTGTTGTTATCTTTGGCGGCCATCTGTTATCCATGAATTTATTTTTTTCCTATGATTTCAGTGATTAAATGCTAACTTTCTGGAAGTTGGAAATCCTGCCGTCAGCTATAGCAGAAATGTCAACGGTGATATATTCATCTCTGTCAGATCGAGCCTGAAGACAATCTCTGTGAATGTTTCAAAACGTTTATGTTGCCTTCTATTAATAAGATCACGCAAGAGATAGTGGCAGTAAATTGAAGAGTAGGAAAATGCGAAGAAAATTATTTTAAAAAAAAAGTTGACTTGTTCGTGGCCAGAACCTAGCGCGTGGAAAAGCTCATTAGCCGCCATGACAACCTTAACATCGCGGTAAGAGCTGATGAACGAACTGCATGCTGCGATATGTACAAGTGAAATTGCGCACATTTTGGCAGTCACTGCGGTGCAGAGACAAATCTTGTATAGGTTTGTTGAGGTGTCCGAGGTAGGCATAGCAGCCAGCGCCATCGAAGATCCTTATCTTAAGCAAGAGATATGCACCTTGCCCTCTTAAAAAAATTAAAGCGTTATACAGTGCCGGTCAAAATTCTATTAACTTTTGGTTTTCGTACATAATTTCTTTCACAGTTAATGAAAGTTGACGAAACTTTCAGGGTTGCTTCTTCATGCTGTCAGATTATTAGTATCAGAATATTGATTTCATAGATCGACTACAAGGCGAGAAAAAAAGCAATAAGTCAATATCACCCGGGTGCACATTTAGGCGTACTAAACAAAATGGGTTGTTTTTTTTTGATAATCGGGTAGTTTTTATTGGATACATGATTTTTCTGCATTCTAGAGCATCTCTGCGATAAAGTTTTGATCTAATTGCTATTTATCCACATGTTTTACAAATATCTCTCCAGTTCACCCGAAGATAATAAGGCTGTATTCTTGAAGAAATATGGTGCCCGTAACAACTGAGTTCTCAATCGCTTCTTACAGCCAACCTTCGGCGAATAAATGGACCCGCTTGTCCATTCTCGATGCCAACAACAAACATCAGCTTTTACGAAGAGAGCTTGGCTCTTTTTCGTCTAAGGATGTCGGCGATTCGTAATGAAGAGGGAATTTTACGAGGTACAAAAAGCAACATCTATTAATGTGATCTAATCGCTATTTATTAACATGTTTTTACATGTTGCCTACCCCCCGTTCACGATCCATGCACCCGGACTGAGATGCAAATGGTTCAGGAGGATAAAATCGATCATTAACTAATATACCTCTCTCAATAATGATTTTAATATATTTGCAGGTCATCACTGAACTAATTCAGATGGTTATTTGAGCAGTTAAAATTAGGTGCTAACTATTTGTGCACACTCTGAATAGCGCTGTCAACTTTGGTCCTCAGCCCAGACGCACTTATAGTGCTGCTGTGCAGGGGTCCGTGTTCCAAAAGCGCTTTTGCGAATCTCAAATGATAGATCATAGGCTTGTATACCTTCGGGAGCCCTACTTCATCCCTGTCTTCATGAACCCACAAGATACAGTAGATCGTTTGAATGTACCTGTGGCAGAGTAGTACGGTGTATTTGACAACGTGTGGTTCTGGATTAATCACAACATTAAATTAGCTAATAGTGATTTATGCGCTTGCTGAACACTCGTCTGTACCGATTAATGTGATTTTTGATTCGATGTATGTTTTTCGGGATTAATTTCTTGCCTTGTAGGTCAATTTACTACTCTATGCCACGGGTACATTCAAACGATCTACTGTATCTTGTGGGTTCATGAAGACAGGGATGAAATATAGCTTCTGAAGGTATGCAAGCCTATGATCTATCATTTGAGATTGGCAAAACCGCTTTTGGAACACGGACCTCTGCACAGCATCACTATAAGTGAGTCTGGGCTGAGGACCAAAGTTGACCGCGATAATCAGAGCGTGCACAAATAGTTAGCACCTAATTTTAACAGCTCAAATAACCATCTAAATTAGTTCAGTGATGACCTGCAAATATATTAAAATCATTATTGAGAGAGGTATATTAGTAAATAATCGATTTCATCCTCCTGAACCGTTTTCTTCTCAGTCCGAGTGCATGGATCGTGAACGGGGGGTAGGCAACATGTAAAAACATGTGGATAAATAGCGAATAGTTCAAAACTTTATAGCAGAGATGCTCTAGAATACAGAAAAATCATGTATCCAATTAAAACTACCCGAATATCAAAGAAACAACCCATTTTGTTCAGTACGCCTAAATGTGCACCCGGGTCATATTGACTTATTGATTTTTTTTCTCGCCTTGTAGTCGATCTATGAAATCAATATTCTGATATTAATAATCTGACAGCATGAAGAAGCAACCCTGAAAGTTTCATCAACTTTCATTAACTGTGAAAGAAATTATGTACGAAAAACCAAAAGTTAATAGAATTTTGACCGGCACTGTATATGTATGTAGCTCACTAACCTCTGCACAAAATAGTGCAGTTTGTTAGCAAAAGAAAAATCATGTTACTTAAAAGAACAGATCCAGAGCATGAATACTCACTCCAAGCGCTTTTTGATTACACAAAGGTGCCTTACCGAGTAAATAAAAACTTTATTCTAAAAATGCACAGAGAGTGCAAACAAACATGGGAAAAAATATCTCAATCAAAAAAAATTGCTTGTCAATAAAAGCCCTTAATGGTTGGCAGAAGTGCGTATTTAAATCTTCTTCTCATGGTCAGCAACAAGTGTAATGAGTAAGTATGTATGTTTTATAAGGAACCAACCCCTTCTTGCCTGGCTTTATTGAGTGCAAAGGAGATGCAACTGTTATTGGAAAGTATCTCCATTGACTTCTGGACGATTGCAACGCCGCTCTCAGCTGTTAATGAATTATTGATCAAGCCACGGAAAACCCGTTTTTATCCAAGAAATCTTGTTTTATTTATTCCATGCGTAAAGACCCTTGAAATCAGATCCCTAATTAGAATAATAATAATAATAATAAAGTGAACAACTTACGATATCCAGGATCGAAAAAGTTGGGGATCGGCTTCGTCTTATCCCAGTATCTCATGACGACAGGCGCTCCTCGTTTCCCACGCGACTTCTTACCATTATAAAAGCGTTCTTTCAAAAGCGATGAAGTTACGATAAGTTAATTTCTTTCTCACCATCGCATCGCAAACAAATGGTAGGAGGGAAATAAAGGTTTTAATTGTGAAAAAAGTTAAAAAAAAAATTGCTTTGAAGACCGTCATTTTATCGATGTTGCTTTTTGTTGGAATGATGTCACCCTAAAAGCCGTGATCATAGAGTGGTTGAGAGGGAATGGAAGAGAGAGAGAGAGAAATTTAGTGGCACCTCAATAAGATATGGCAGAACGTTGACGTCGAAGATGGAAGGCACAGCATCGAAATAAGGCACATTTGCCGTGTCTCTTTCAGCCGCCTCTTGCTGCAGAACTTTGCTTATTTATTAATTCCTATTAGCATTGATGTAATACATTCGACAACACCAAAGATTTTTTTAAATAATTAGGTAAGCTTAAAAGTAAGCTTTAACTTCATTTGACTTGCCCTTTTACATTCCATCTTTCACGCTTTGCCACCGCTAAATACTTTACAAAATTTCATATTTGCTAGACTCTCCTTTCATAGGCTCGGCACTAACTAACTAAAGCTACGCTTCTTCGCGAGCTCGCCGAAAAGCGCGCAGTTCATCCATAGTCAAGCCAGTTGAGCGCGAAAGCTGTTTGCAGATGTATTGATCAAATAAATACCATTCAACTTAAATTATTTTTTTTTCTTAAAAATAACCTCCTCGACGATATGATTATCGCGTTCGGAATAGCTGTCTTCGCTTGCTCGCTTGATCGGTGGAAGTGAGAAGACGAACGATGAAAGAAGAACGTAGAGAATGACGAAGATGCGAAGACTCACCATTTTGTCTTACCTAATGGACGAGAACTTTACCAAGCAACGGAAATTAAAGAGACTTCAATAGCCCTGTTACTCAGGGCTTGCGAGAAGCATTTTTTAAAGATCCTAATTCAGAACAGAATCAAACCTGAAGGAAGCCAAAAGGCCGATGTGGTTTTCCCACTGTGCTTCCAGTAGCTTTTATACTTGATGCCTTCGACCATGCTTGTCCGAATGGCAGGAGCGAATTAATCTCAATCACTCAGATATGAAACGCTCCTGAAAGGTTTACATGTAATGGGCCATCCCATTCTAGCACCCTGTACCCGTTCATTCCATTGTGCTGTCCGATCACTGTGTATTTTTTGTTATTTATATTGCCTAGTGTATTTCTTCATCCAAGGCTGGCAGCGACTAGGGCAGAAGACTTCCTTTTGTGGCAGCTTCATCATCAGACAAGAAACAAGCACCCAATGCGTTTTTCCCAATCCCAGCCCGAGGACAGAAGTGGAGGGCGTCCGCTTTGTTAGGAGGGGGATGTAATGGGCAGGCTCCTTCTAGTACCCTGCACCCATTCATTCCATTGTGTAGGCTCACATTGTTCTGTAGTGGTTGTTATTTATATTGCTTAGTACTTTTTATGTTACATTATGTTATGTAGTATATGTCATCTTTGTGAGAAAAGTGTACGCAGCAGTTGTTGAAGCTCGTTCTGCAAGGTCGCACGTGGAGTTGCACCAGACAACTTTGATGGTTAAGAAGTGAGTACGGAAAGACGGCGTCCTTGCATGTGTTTTGGTGAAATTGAAAGAATTATGGTCAGATTTTGTTCAGAGTGAACGTAGCCGCGTGGTGGGATTGAATTTTGTATGTTTGCGTCTGTGTATGCACAGCGAAGAGAGGCTAGGGAACCCATTGAATGTTAGGTTAGAAGGGAACAATTATTGAAGGGTGTACTTTTGCGATATTTGTTATATTTTTTGCGCTTGAACAGTGATTTGTATGCGAAGAAGTAATCTGCCGGTGTTGTGAGCTTATTTATGGGTCGCGGAGGAGTTGTTGTTATTGTTCGTTTGATGCAGTGCGTGAGCGAGTTTTTTTGGTTTGTTGTCTGTTGTGAGGTGTAGAACATTTGAGCTTTATGTTTATTGCAGGTGAGGAGCAAGTGACGATGTCCAAGAGTGAGAAGAGTGATGATGGAAGATGGCCGAACGTGCGCAGAGAGTTCGAGAAGAACGAGGGCATTAATCAAGGTTTGGATAACTTGTTGAGGGAAATGGATTAGTTGAGAGACAAGCCGAAGAAAATTAGGGACGATGCGGGACGGAAGATTGTGGCTTTGAAGGGAGTAATGAACGCAGTGTTTGAGGATGTGACGATTACTATGAGTCAGCCAGTATTTCTCTGAATATGTGAATGTTGGCCCTCATATCATCTCTTCCCTCTTCAAAAGCCGTTTTCGCGTCGCCGAAGTGTGTCTGCAGCCATATCAGCACAATCGATGTAGCGATGCCACCTCCAAGGGACTTCGTCCACCCCCTCTCCGGGAACTTGACAATCCCGTTCCGGCGATGTCGTGAGCGGTCTGTTGCGCGTTCCCCTTCCCCTTGTTTCACATCCGACATTTTTCTATTGATTATTTTAAATATTTACTCTACTCTCCTGCTCTCTCTCATTCTGAATCTCTGTTTGTTTATCTCTGTCTTTCCTTGTCCGTCTCTCACTCTCTTTCACCATGCCCGCGAATAGGAATTATTCACATCTCTGTCACATGTTCTTTTTTAATGGCACAGGATTGTAAAGAAAGATGGAAGGAGCCATCTGGGGAGGTGAAGAAAGAAAGAAAGAAATAGAGAGAGAGATACATAGAAAATATGCACACAGTAATTTTGTGTGATTAGCTGAAGATTAAAATGAGGCCAATGTGCGTCTTTGAAAAGTATTTACAAATATGTGACTCCGCGGCGTGGCAATAGGTGGACATCGCCGCCAGTGGCGTTTTGCCATAAATACCACGTCGCCGACCTACTTGGACTGTGTGATCCGACTTACAACTTTGTTCAGTATGATTACTCGGAAAAAAATGGCATGCACAAGGTGACACCGACTACTCTATAATGTGAAATAATTAAACAATTCATTTTATAGTACCAATGTGGAAATAAGTATACATATATCCGATAGGGGACACGGAGCAAAGTTAGCACTTGGTAATCTTAGCGGAGTTGCATGAAATGTAAGTGAGCGTCGCGTTTCGGGCGATGCCGACGATGCCGCCCTTCGGCTCGAGCTTGAGGAAGGCAGCCTCCGAGAGGTCGACGTGGTTCTTGTGGCATTCGGGGCACTTGTTATCCACCGGGAACACACCGCTTAAAGATTCTGCTTAGTGGACACAACACTTGGAATAAAACTTACGTCTTGCCGTTGTATTCGACCTTAATGCAGATGTTCTTGCAGATGGGGTCGTTGAGGATGTAGCGTTTGTCTGGAAGAGTGGACGGCCCCCACTGGGCGCTAGGATTAAAAAGGTCGCCTGAGCCGGCAGCCGAGCACGGGGACACGTCGAGTCCGCATGCTCCGCGTCCCGAGGCACCGTAGAACGTGAAGATGGAGTTCTTGATTGGCTGGTTCAAGTAGGATGGGCCACTGCCTGCCGGCTTTGTCTTACGAGCGGCTGTCTTAACAGGAGCTGGAGCCGATTTGATCTCGGCTACAGGAGCTTGAGCCGATTTGATCTCGGCTACAGGAGCTGGAGCCGATTTGATCTCGGCTACAGGAGCTGGAGCCGATTTGATCTCTGCTACCGGAGCTGGAGCCGATTTGATCTCGGCTACAGGAGCTGGAGCCGATTTGATCTCTGCTACAGGAGCTGGAGCCGATTTGATCTCTGCTACAGGAGCTGGAGCCGATTTGATCTCGGCTACAGGAGCTGGAGCCGATTTGATCTCGGCTACAGGAGCTGGAGCCGATTTGATCTCTGCTACAGGAGCTGGAGCCGATTTGATCTCTGCTACAGGAGCTGGAGCTGGAGCCGATTTGATCTCGGCTACAGGAGCTGGAGCCGATTTGATCTCGGCTGTCTGAACAGGAGCTGGAGCCGATTTGATCTCAGAAGCCGCCAGCCAAACGACTGCTAGACAGCGGAGTATGTGTCGCATCCTATGGCGTTGAGCAGACTAACTGAAGTTTCCCGACTCCAGATCCGCTTAAGTAGGTGTACGCTTCCCTCATTCGTGTCTCTCCTGGCCTCAATCATCATTTTCCCAGCTAACAATAAGGTTATTGGTCTACATGATTTCCCCTTCGGGATACGGTCGTTGTAAGCAGAGTGTGCGCTGCCTTCAGCATTCAGTTTCCGTTCTAGCTGGTAAAAACCTAACAGGAAGCTGTTCAAACAGCATATTGAAACATTTCTTTTGCAATGCGTTCAAATTTCGTTGCGTTAATGTTTGGCCATTTTAGTATTTGATCGCTGTAGATGAATAATCACGTCTTCGTCACAAATTCGGTGAACACGACCCGTCTCAATAAAACGAGTCGCAAGCTCTTTTTATTTTCGTTTTCGCATTTAATAAAAATACGAAAAAAAAATTCTCCGAGCCTTCCTTTCCTCATCGGCATGTACACAACGCTCAAAATGGCTCATCCTCCTAGAATGAAACTCAAAGCCTACAGAAAAGTAACAATTTCGGCAACAGAGTAGAGAATGCATGAAAGCCAGCAGCAAGTAAGGAGTTCATTGAGAAGATTCTTGGAGAGAACCAGTAGTGATATAGAAAGAGAGGGAGAGAGAACGAGAGATGGAGAGTGGAAGAAGAGAGAGGGAGCATATTGTGTACATATAACGACGTGCTTACGCCGATCATATTTATGACAGGTAATCACGTAGACCAATAACCTCACCATCAGCTGTCCATATATTCTCGAGTGAAGTTGGGAAAGGCACGAATGAATGGGAGAGTACACAAACTTTAGCAGATCTGTTGTCGGGAAACTTCAGTTAGCCATGCAATTAGCACTGGTCTACTCAACATAGAATGCGCCATATACTCTTCTGTTTAGCAGTCGTTCAGCTCATTTATGTAGAATGGCACGAAGCTGCCCGGTGCCAATGGACTGAATGTCCAAGTAAAGAATGCAAGATCCTCGCCGAGCGAGGCTGCTCGTGGAGACGGCAAGATCAGTTGTGCTGAAGAGAAGGCAGAGAGCGAGAGAGAGAGAGACAAAGAGAGAGAGAGAGAGAGATAGAGGAATAGAGTATGACAGTGAGAGTATGACATTCATTAAAGATAAGGATGAGAGTAGAGAAAATAGGATGACTCAAATGAAACTACCAGAGAAACTTTGGGCTTAGGCAAAGTAGAAGCTTCCTTCATAAGGTGAAGTAGACTTAGCTTTTCTACGACAGCAAGAGCGCTGCTCTTTGATTGCTATTTCGTCACCGCGACGATTCCATCTTTCTCGGGAACCGCGGCATTGCACTCCAAGTTAACAATCCATGAAAATGAATAAATATTTAATTTCATAAAAATCAAATAAAGTAGAACAAACCAAGCAAAAATGGTCATTCAGCGAGATTCAGGAAAATGTTTACAAAAAACCAAAGTTGAATAAATGGCAAACTCCAGAAAGCTCCGTTGGTAACAATTGTGAAAATGCGGTTTAGAGTCAAATGTGCTGAGTCTTTTAATTTTTTTGTCAAGGGTATGAGTGTTTTTTTTAGAAACGATTGGCGATAGAAGAGAGAGAAAGAGAAGAGAATTGAGCGAGGAATCAAGTATAAGAGAAAAGGCCGCGTTGAAGTGGATATTATCAGATATTTATCGCTAAATACATGTATTTTCTAGTGGCGGTCGTTGTTGCGCCGCCTACGAATCATGATCGAGCCATACAGATCGGACGTTTCCTGCCGGTCTTGCGGAAATAGAGATTGCAGGCGCTGGAACGAAAAGGTTTAATAAAAATAAAAATAATAATATTATTAATAAACAGTTATACCAAACTATTATTGAACTTTTTTAAATTTAAGTAATTAATATAATTTTAAGTGTATTAATATAATTTCCATCGAAGGGTAAGTTAAACGAGTCATCCATGGAATAATTTCTCTAGCGCTACTGTACAATCTCGCACGTTCTAGGCCCGAGAGAACGTGGCAAAATAGGAGGGCTCTAAAATCTACAGTCTCTATTTCTCTCTCCGTGAGATTTTATATGATTATAAGTTTGAAATGATATGATAAAAACTTTACGACGAGATGAACTGATCAATGTACAAAATAATAAGTTAATTATTTGTCGGAGACTTCCTATAAAAGTAAGAAATATTTACATTACTAGATAAAATTTATTGATTTATAATAGAGAAAAAGGAAACAAGAAAAAGCAGGGAAACTGAGTGGCAGAGAGAGAGAGAGAGCGAGAGAGAGAGAGCGAGAGAGAGAGAGCGAGAGAGAGAGCGCGAGAGAGAGCGAGAGAGAGAGCGAGAGAGAGAGCGAGAGAGAGAGCGAGAGAGTGAGGGAGAGAAAGAGACGAACTTGCACTCAATGTCGCCGTACTCGTTGCGTCGCCAGATGGACGTCTTCCGGCTGTTGCAGTTGGTGCACACCGAATTGGAGTGGTCGCTCACGGTCTACATTGTTGTTTTAAGATTTATATGTTATTTATTTATTTTTATATTTATTTTATTTTTTTTATTTATTTAAATAGTTTATTTATTTATTTATTTATTTGTTTTTATCTTTAATTTATTTATATTTAATTGATTTACATATATTTATATAGTAACAACTCCTCCCTTCTCGTGTACTCTTCATAGCGTTCCCTGGCGACAGGACTCGCAGTCAGACAAGTTAATCGGAAAGGGTAGTTACTCGAGAGTGATAGACTATTCTGCTAAACTTGTAGTCTGCTGAATATCCGTATGCATTCTGCTAAACTTGTAGACAAGGGAGATGAGAAGGGTCCTCTCATTGTCAGGATTCAGGGATCCGAGGCGTGGTGCTCGTCGAGGGGATCAAGGATGGAAGCTACTTGATGAGTTAGAATGGGGCATAAGTAGAGAAGAGCCTGGGGCGGAGATATAAAGAGATAGAGAGAGAGAGAAAAAAGACATGGCCGAGCAACGAGTGGAGAGAGATACATATGTATGTATGTAGATATCCACTTTTTCTTCACATTTTACGCCAATTTTGTTTGCATAAGCTCTCACTTACCGCACTTTGAAAGTGCTTTTTTTCTTATAAATGTATTTAAATATATAAATAAATAAATATATATATATATATATACATACATAAGTATGTATAAGTAAATAGTATTAACCTGTACTCCTAAATTGGGTTCTCCTGGCGGCGGGAAATCGCCACCCCCCCTTTTCTTCTTCTCCGACATCGAGTGGCTGCATGTCGTGGTTCATCTGGAGCAGACCTCCGCCAACTTGGGGCGCGTCATTGACGGTCAAGGATTCTGTAAGATATTATAGTGTGTGGTGCAAGTCCAGAGATTCTAGGTTGTTGAATTTGCTCAAAATGTCTGCCTTTTGAAACTAGTGTATCCAAAACAAATACAAATAAATAAATTATAAAAGAAAATAAGGAGACAGAAATCACCAATCGTGCTGACGAGGTCCTCCTGTTGCTGGCCAGAACTGACAACGATTGCTGCCATTTCTAGTGGTTTCGAGTCGATTTCCTTTTCCTCCTCCATCATCTCTGATCTGCCCGCTTGCTTCTTGGAGAACGGGTAAATATTTGAGCAAGATTATGAATGTTTTAAAGAAAATGTAATTATTTAAAGGGAAAAAAACGCTAAATAATGTGTTTGGTACTCCATGGCAGAAGCATAGTAAACAGCATAGTAGAGCGATATCTTTCAATTGAAAAGAGGTTGACATTTGGTGTAAAAAAGAAGTATTTATTTGATAGAGAGAGAGGTAGAAAGAGATTGAGAGAGAGAAAGAGAGAAGGGCAAAGAGAGAGGACATTCTATCAGTGAATCGCTGTGCACGCAAAGAAATAGCTATGTCTGGCGACGAAATGGAGGGAAGAGAGAAAAGGAGGAAGAGGATGGGAGAGAGGATCAAGTGGACGAGAAGCGAGAATAAGTACTGCAGCGAGTCTCTGGATAGTTGTCGTGAACTAGGGTTGAGGTCAGCGCCGCCCTACCCTCGATCCTTGCTTCATCGACTCGTCAAGGGAGCACGTAGCTTTGATATGGCAAATGAAGGGGGCGCTGAAGTTGACTGTGCTGCGGGGCGAGAAATGAAGCGAGAATGAGATAGAGAGGAACATAGACATAGAGAGTATCACATTCAAGAAAGAGAGAGAAGGACAGAGAGCGCGCGATAGGAAAGCAGAGACAGAAACAGTATGACATTTAGAGTACGACATACATTGGAGATGAGGAATAGAGTTTAGAAAGGAAGATGGGAGTGAAAGACGAAAAGCAAAGAGTCAGAGAAACCTTGCGAGCCGAGTAGAAAGCTTACTTCCCTTTTGAAGCATCTCATTAGCTTTCCTATTACAGACAGAGGGTTGATCTTTTTCTTGCAGTCTTTTTCGTTACTATTTTCTACGGTCTCGAAGCACCTTCAGGATCTATGTACATATGATCTAAAAACTTCGCGGAAGAGCGAAATTTTTGTCCCTGTTTTGTAGCGAAGTTAACATTAGTGTGCTATCTCGCACCGGCGTCATAAGCGAATTTTTGACGCACCAGACTGTTACCAACCGAAACTGCAGTATTAGAAGGAAACGGTGGGTAAAAGGATGCAAATCATTTTATTCTACCAAAGTGGAAATAAGCAAGAATGCGATGGTAGACACGGAGCATAGTTAACACTTGGTAATTTTGGCGGAGTTGCATGAAATGTATGTGAGAGTCGCGTTGCGGGCGATTCCGACGACGCCGCCCTTCGGCTCGAGCTTGAGGAAGGCAGCCTCCGAGAGGTCGACATGGTTCTTGTGGCATTCGGGGCACTTGTTATCCACCGGGAACACACCGCTTAAAGATTCTGCTTAGTGGACACAACACTTGTAATAAAACTTACGTCTTGCCGTTGTATTCGACCTTAATGCAGATGTTCTTGCAGATGGGGTCGTTGAGGATGTAGCGTTTGTCTGGAAGGGTGGACGGCCCCCACTGGGCGCTAGGATTGAAGAGGTCGCCTGAGCCGGCTGCCGAGCACGGGGACACGTCGAGTCCGCAGGCGCCGCGTCCCGAGGCACCGTAGAAGGTGAATTTGGAGTCCTTGATTGGCTTGTTCAGGTAGGACGGGCCTCCTCCGTAACCCTTCGCTCTGAGCACGGCAGACCCCAGTGAAACGAGTGTTAGACAGAAGATGAAGAGGCGCATCCTGTGTTGGTGAGCGGACAAGTGCTAATTGACTGACTGACTAAAGATTCCCGATTCTAGATCCGCTTAAGTAATAGGAGTACTCTTCCCTCATTCGCGTCTTTCCAGGCCACAATCAGGATTATTTGGACAGCTGAGGTTGTTGGAACGCTTTGATGACAACGTGCAATTTTTAAACTCCTATCCGCATTTGATTGCGTCACCTCCTCTCTTTTACTTTTCGACTCTGTTTTGTGATCGACGTAAGCACTTCGTGACTTCTGTATCCATTCTCATTTTTTAACCTAACCATAACGGGTAGATGTGCAAGTAACGTATGCAAACAATTAATTTTCAATACGATCAAATTTCGATGAGCTAATGTTTTTGCTATTTTGTAATATTTTGGGAAGAATCGCTTCTTCCAAACATATTTGTTTGTCACGAGCGCAGTTTTTGCGTTGTTGTTGTTTATTTGATGGGGAACCCATATTTTCCTCACTGTTTTGCAAGTTACCGTGCCGATTGCCTGGCTCAGATGCGGAAAAGGCGACGCTGGCGATCCAGACAATCTTCGAGACGGTCCGATGCGGAAAGCTAGATTTATTACTTCTCAGATTATTTTGACGTCTTCTTACTGTAGTTGGAGCTGGAGTTGAGTTGAGTTTAAAGGTTCGAGTTTAGCGTTAACATTAAGAAGGGATCGAGATAAAAAGAGAAGGTTAATATTAGGAGGATAGTAGTTTTGTTAATTTTGACATTGTCTTGCAAAGTGCGGGATAATTGACATTGAATGTAGTACGACAGGAAACCATGATTTAAGAGAGCCTCTCAGTAAGGCTCCAGTTGGCCCTGCCCTAGATGCAAGATGACTGATCCATACATTGAGAATGTGGTCAGATATGACCAAGGATCTCTCTATTAACTTTTTGGGAAAATTTTATTTTTATAAAAATTTTCTTTCCAGGAATACCATAAAGTGTGCTAAAATTCTGAAAATTCATATCGGGCTTTAAAGTCAACATTTTTCACTATACTTTTTTTTATTCGATTTCTCGTCGAATACTTAATAAAAAGTATCAAGACTTTCTTTCAAAAAGTTAAATTTTCGATGTTAAATTTTGTCATGAATTTTTTTTGTCATGAATTTTTGCTCGTTGAATACCCAAACCTCATTTGCGCGTGGGATTTTTATTTCAGATTAAAGAGAATGAAAAACTGTACAAGATACGGTCCAAGTTCAGTTAAATCTCTTTCCCAGAAGCCTCGAAAAAGTAACTTGAATAGGAGCAACTCTCACTTGAGCGAATATGGTAGTATGGTTACAACTTGCCAAATTTGATAAGCTCACAGAAGCTAAGGAGACAGTTTTATTCAGCATCTTATTCTCTACAAAAAGGTGTCCATGGAATTATCAAAAACGCGCGTTTTATTGATAAAAACTTGAAAATTCAATTTTCAAACATTTTGGAAAATAGCTGAAAACCCATTTCATAAAGTATAGTGTGTACGAGCTTGCTGAAAACAATATCTCCGTAGCTGTATCTTGTAGAGCAGAAAATTCTACACAACATATATTCTCAATGCATTATTTTTATTTCCCACTTGATCCGAAAAGTTGATTTCAAATTCGCTGTTCGAGCTAAATTTTTTTTCTTCGGGTGTCGTTTATAAATGTGTTTACTTTAGAAATCGATGTTTTCGAACAAAGTAACAATCTTTTTCGTGTTCCTGGTATCGAACAACCCCTCTAGGGCGAATTTGGGGGAAATTTTTTTTTCGATCTTACTCTGCCCATTTTTTTCGACTTTTGACCGCCGATGGCGAAATGGAAGTCAAATGTCGAAAAAAAAAATGTTTCCCCAAATTTGCCCTAGAGGGGTTGTCCGATACCAGGAACACGAAAAAGATTGTTACTTTGTTCGAAAACATCGATTTCTAAAGTAAACACATTTATAAACGACACCCGAAGCCAAATTTAGCTCGAACAGCGAATTTGAAATCAACTTTTCGGATCAAGTGGGAAATTAAAATAATGCATTGAGAATATATGTTGTGTAGAATTTTCTGCTCTACAAGATACAGCTACGGAGATATTGTTTTCAGCAAGCTCGTACACACTATACTTTATGAAATGGGTTTTCAGCTATTTTCCAAAATGTTTGAAAATTGAATTTTCAAGTTTTTATCAATAAAACGCGCGTTTTTTATAATGCCATGGACACCTTTTTGTAGTGAATAGGATGCTGAATAAAACTGTCTCCTTAGCTTCTGTGAGCTTTTCAAATTTGGCAAGTTGTAACCATATTACCATATTCGCTCAGGTGAGAGTTGCTCCTATTCGGGTTACTTTTTCGAGGCTTCTGGGAAAGAGATTGAACTGAACTTGGACCGTATCTTGTACAGTTTTTCATGCTCTTTAGTCTGAAATAAAAATCCCACGCGCAAATGAGGTTTGGGTATTCAACGAGCAAAAATTCATGACAAAAAAAATTCATGACAAAATTTAACATCGAAAATTTAACTTTTTGAAAGAAAGTCTTGATACTTTTTATTAAGTATTCGACGAGAAATCGAATAAAAAAAAGTATAGTGAAAAATGTTGACTTTAAAGCCCGATATGAATTTTCAAAAGTTTAGCACACTTTAAGGTATTCCTGGAAAGAAAATTTTTATAAAAATAAAATTTTCCCAAAAAGTTAATAGAGAGGTCCTTGGTAATGTCTGACCACATTCTCAATGTATGGATCCGTCATCTTGCATCTAGGGCAGGCCTGTATGGACCTCTCCTTGAGTCTTACAGAGAGGCTCTCTTAACATATAAGCGTAAAAAACATATTGGCTTTTGGATACGTTTGGCCTAATCAACTTGACAATTGTGCTGCGCAGATCATTCCAGTGGTTACAGTTCGAGAAACAAAGCAATTTTTAGGGGTCTTCAGAGTTAAATATCGGAAGAGCAAGATGATGACGAAGGTTATAATATATACTGAATGATAACGTCAACGTCAATTTGCTAACTTTTCTTTGAAAGAGCCCGCTGTTTCTACTCATTCAGATAAAATAAAGATTTATGAGAAATTTACACATTTTGTTAGTCAAAAATGAAACAACACACACAAAGCAATAGAACATTCATGCTGGTTTTAAAATCTTCACTCAAATTCCGAAAAAAAATAACTTGACCAAAAGTGTGGAATTTCAAGGGGTCTGTAAATCGGCCCCCAAGTTATCGTAGCGACCGAATCTAACTTTGTGGCTGGTGATGAACAATGAGTGACCATGATTCTCTTGAATAGCAGTAGAGGCGCAGGATAAACGTGAGCTGATGATGACGAGAAAGGCGAACACGAGAGAAATTGCCACCAGACATCCTTTCCACTTCCACAATTCCCGAAGCAGAGGTCTCTCTTTCAAACTTGTCCACCCAACTAGTCGTAGCTGAATTCTAAATCATTCCATTTTCATCCGCTGGTCATGTGAGCATTATCAGTACACTATGTATGTTTTCCATTCTGACTCAACGTCTCACTCTTCTACTCGCATTCTCGTAGTAAGTCTCGGCTCTTCCCCTTTCAGAAGACGCCTGCTATGAGAACGCGAGAAGAAGGAGAGTGAGAGGCAGAGTCAGAATGGAGTACAACAGATTGCATGAAGATGAGAGTGCGCGATCGGTGAGACAGATAGACATAACATGGAAAGACACAGGAATCTAGCGTTCACGATCTTCATTAGAGGACTGTCCCATTTGCAGCTCTTTTTCCAGAGGGTTCGAGTAAAGATTTTAGATTGTATTGTGATACACTTGTGCGGCAAGAATTGAACTCCTACTTACAGATAAGATGATAGTGATAAAGAGTCGTTGCATTTAAGACAGGATGTCCATAAGACTCGAGCAGGCCCCTATTATGACCTGCCCTAGGATTTTTTTTTCGAGTTTGTTCACCAAAATTGGGTACAGTATACAACTCGACGTGGCCAACAAAATAGGCTATATTTAAAACTTGAAAAAAATTTTCCGTGCGGGACCCGGTGCACCAATTTTTAAAATTTCATTAGTCATAACTCGCTTAAAACGCATGATTAGACAACCATCGAGGTATCATTGGATAGCTGTTTTAAGGGGCTTTAATTTTCATGTTGATGATGTTTTCATAAAATTTCATCTTGGCCCTAAAATACGGCCCTGAATATTTTCGAATGCAGTTTTTCGCGAAATTAAGTATTTTATGCTCATTTCCACACAACCGCTCCTACATAGGCTTAAAGTGCGTAACATTTGCTACAACATATCTGTCTTTCAAAAAAATTTAAGGTCCCGGACTATGGTTCCAAAACTCTTAAATATGCTCCAGTGTAAACTGTAACACCGTGCAAGCGCATTCTTCGATCGATAACTGCGCTCAATGTGATATTACAAAATCGTAAGTATATCATCTAAGAGCTCTCACGGAGGTCTTCAAATGTTATATACATACTTTTATTGAAAAGTTTCAATTTATATGGGAAATTTCGTTCTGTACAATTAGAAGGCTTAAACATCTACTTCAAAAACATTTTCGTCTGTCGAAACATACATCATAAGAAAGAGGATGAAATTTGGTACAAGATGAACCCCTTTCAATGGAATTCCATGTATACGATCTTTTGTTATAAGCCATAATAGTAGTATAACAAGGCCTTATGGGAAAAACTGTAGAAAAAAAGGATTGGAATATTCTAATTCGAATAACCTAAAATGTGAATTCTTGGGCGAAATGACAGCGACGCTATTGGCACTACTTTTATGATTTATAACAAAAGATCGTATGCATGGAATTCCATTTAAAGGGGTTCATCTTGTACCAAATTTCATCCTCTTTCTTATGATGTATGTTTCGACAGACGAAAATGTTTTTGAAGTAGATTTTTAAGCCTTCTAATTGTACAGAACGAAATTTCCCATATAAATTGAAACTTTTCAATAACAGTATGTATATAACATTTGAAGACCTCCGTAAGAGCTCTTAGATGATATACTTACGATTTTGAGATATTGACATTGAGCGCAGTTATGGATCGAAGAATGCGCTTGCACGCTGTTACAGTTTACACTGGAGCATATTTAAGAGTTTTGGAACCATAGTCCGGGACCTTAAATTTTTTTGAAAGACAGATATGTTGTAGCAAATGTTACGCACTTTAAGCCTATGTAGGAGCGGTTGTGTGGAAATGAGCATAAAATACTTAATTTCGCGAAAAACTGCATTCGAAAATATTCAGGGCCGTATTTTATAGCCAAGATGAAATTTTATGAAAACATCATCAACATAAAAATTAAAGCCCCTTAAAAAAGCTATCCAATGATACCTCGATGGTTGTCTAATAATGTGTTTTAAGCGAGTTATGACAAGTGAAAATTTAAAAATTGGTGCACCGGGTCCCGCACGGAAAATTTTTTTCAAGTTTTAAATATAGCCTATTTTGTTGGCCACGTCGAGTTGTATACTGTACCCAATTTTGGTGAACAAACTCGAAAAAAAATTCCTAGGGCAGGCCTTGATCGAAGGATACTGACATGCTCTCTTAACATAAAAAGAGAATTGTGCTCCATTCGGGTTGGCAAAGCGAACCCGAATCAAGCGCAAAATCATATGCTTCTCTCTGTCTAGAAGTTCAAAGGTGACCCTGTACCCCTACTTCTTGTATCACTGACTGCTGCTGGAAGATGTTGTCCTCGGCGGAGACGGCTTGTCCGAGGGCAAAAACGATGACGGCCACTGTTAGGAGGGAGCTCGTGCTCGCCCACCACTAATGTTGAGCTGAGGAGCAGGAATTTTGCTTCTTAGAGCACTATGTAATTTAGTTTAGACTAAATCAAAGAAATAAACAAAGGAAATTATAACGAAATTTTAAGTGTTTTGGTTTAAGTTTTCTAATTTCAGCTGGTTAATGTATGAAATTGTTAGTTGTTTACTTCTATTAATTGGTTTAAAAAGAACTTCATGTAACTACAATTTGTAAGATGTTTGGCTAGCCTTTTTATGGCGGCATTCTGTTCATAATGAAGTGAAACTCGACATCGTGGTAATGGCGATGAGAGGATTGAAGAGTCACGTGTATGGCGACATCTAGAAATGTACCTGTGACAAAAGAAGGAGAAAATTAGACCATGTCATTTACAAATGCAACGAGTTGAAGGAAACTTGCGAACAGTTGACAATCATTGGAACAGATCAGAATGCCTGAAGGCTGGACAAGGATGGCCACTCTATCTCTCTATGTCCTTCTATTTTTTTTCTTTCTCTCTCATTCTCCATCATTTCTGGAGCCTCTCAATCGCTGTCTCTCTCTCTCTCTCTTCATTCTTGCTTTTGGTTTGAATGTCGTGATGCTTCGCTTCTGTGACTCACTCTTTTCTCTCCATTTCCCTCTAAATCTCCATCTCACTCGTTTCCTATTCCCTCTCTGCCTCTAGCTCTATGTCCCTCTCTCTCACTTCCCTCTCTTTGTCTTCTAAACGATAAAAGGAACGCAAGATGAAGTTATTGCTCATGAGATGCCGATGCTGACTAGAAAAAGTGGACATTTAACAAGGTGCTTGTAAAGTATTAGTAAAGGAAGTATGGTTATGATGAGAAAGAATCAATATTATTAAGGATAAATTCATGGCCCGCTTGAAACCTTCCCCATGAGGATAGAAATGCCAATGCTTAAAAAGAAAAAGAAAACATGAAATGAGTAAGCTTGTCGTCCTAGAATAAACTTCTGAATAAGCGGGAGAAAGTGACAGAGAGAGTAAGAGAGAAAAGGAGGGAGGGCGAAGAGAGCGAGAGAGACAGAGAGACAGAGAAAGAGACTGAGAAAGAGTCAGAGAGAGAGATTAAAAGAGAGAACACATACAAAAAGAAGCAATGACTACGATGTCGCATTCACTCAGCCAGAAGGTTCTCCCAGAAAAGAAATCTTGGCCTTGTACATATGTATGTATATGAATTTATGTCCTTGACAAGAAAGTTATCCTGAATATTAAGCTGAATCATTAGCGTGCTGATTGTCAGCATTTTTTTGAGGCATGAATATGTCGCATTCACTCACAATCAGCCAGATATTTGTCTATTCGCCATTCTCGCTGTTTTGGCTTCTACGCAAGTTTCTACTCGTGATGAAAAGAAAGCCGAATATTTCGAGAACGACCCGAAAGCAGAGTTCGATTGGCGTGATCACAAGGCGTTTTCAACAAAAGTGCAGGAAGAGGGGTGGCAATTTCAAGAAGTCTGCAAAAAACGGCAGTTGCTAGAAGAAGACAAAATTAGCGAAGCCATTTAGGTGTCTCTGCCGTTCGAGCTGGTCCTTCTCTACAGTGACCTCGTCACTGTTCCATGAGCTACGGCAATCGAGTAGGTTTGGTTTTCTTTAGCAGGACTCTCTTCGTTCCCCTTCATTTATCCTAAAATAAAGAATTCGAAAAATTCGCTATTTTCTTGTCGAATTGTAAGGTTTATTACTAACGTTGAATAAAAATTGAATACAATGACACTGCTTACAGGGTTGTGATGGCGGCCTTGCGACCGCTGCCTTCGAGTATGTCAAGGAACGTGGCATCGGCAGTCGCAGCGACTGCTTAACCTACAAAGGTGTGATGCCATTTAAAGTAATAGTATTGTTAATAGAGCCAATAACTCACCTGTTTTGTCTGATACAAAATTGAACTAGATTACATTTAAGTTTTGCGCTACTTTAACAGTGTACTAGCGCATAAATACACGGAACGTCATAGAAACTGCTTAACAATGGGTCGCAGAGAAACACTCAGTGGTGCGTTCTATAAATGACTAAAAGGGAACTGGAAATGTCGTTATTCTAGACAATTCTTTTCGAACATCTCTTTCTATAAAAAAGAGATGTTCGAAAAGATTCAATATTCTCTAAGTTTCTCGAAGAAATGTAACTTGCAAGCTTATCCGCCGTTCTCAAATTGCTATTTGGGTCAGAGTTGGTTGTTTATTTATAATATTATTTTTCTTCTATTTTTAAGGAAATTTTACAGCCATAACTCTGATGAGAAGGCCCTTTACTCATTACTTCCATTCTGTAGTGTCCCATTGCTGTTTAGTATATGGTTTCTTTATATATTACTAGTTTAGAGTGGACAAACTACGAATTCCTTCGACTGAAATGTTACACTGAAGGCAAGGATCTGCGCCTGAACTTGTCCGTGATACCCGACATCATCGATCGGATCCACAACTTCATTCGTAAGGAATTCACTGATAAGCAGAATGGCTATGAAAAGATTCTAGTCAATTAGGTAATCAATGCAATTGTCTTTACGTTCGCCGATATTTTTTTTATATCAACAGCGAGTTAAAGAATGTAAGATGAATAAATTTGGCGTCAGTGCGAGCATGGCGATGTTCAATCAATTAGTTGGATCTTTGAAAGAGCGAAAATGGTATATTTCAACCTAGATGATGACGGCCCTTGAGACTCCACTTCCAACGACAGCAACTTCCACTCTTCCAACGACCACAAGGCATTCTTCAAATTATATGCAATCATTCGTATTTTAAGTAATATAATAGGATAAACTAATCTGGTAAATAGAAGGAGCAATTGACGGGTTACTATTTGTTTGGATTGTTCATTAAACTCTGCCAGACGGATGATTGAATTTCACATGTATTATATTTGAAGGGTAAACAAGATAAATCAAATATTGAAAACGACTTTTCAGTTCACTGGCATTGATGATTTCAATGGCATCGCCACTTCGAGTGTCATACACTTCAAGACCACCGATGACACCGAATTCGGCAACTCGAGTACGGCTTCTGCAATCATTTCTCTGGCCGTCATTTCCTTTCAGGGCTACAAAGTCTGCAAATTGCTCTGGTCCTGAACACGAATAAAAGGGCATGTTCTGCGTATGATACATTACACCATAGGGCAGCAGGACATTCCACGCCATGGACGCTTACATGGGAATGTCCTGCTCGAGCCTGTTGGAATGTTATTCTCAGAATGACATACAAAGGAAAAACATTCAAACGGAGAATTGAATGCTACCAACATTTTCTTCTATGTTTGTGTAATTTACTTGTTAAATGAAACAAAAAGGCGCGGAGCATTTGTTTAGTGCCTTAAAATAGCTCACCCTTCACTGGAAATTTTACCTTTTATTAGAATAAGAAGATATGTAGAAAGAGAATAGTACAACTATTTTATTAATCGGCAAGGTTACATTCTATAAAGCGAGAGAATAAATGTAAAATACTTAGCGGCACAACGAGAGACACTTTTGATACGAAACAGAATGACTCGACTATTAAAGGCGACCAAGCCCACGCATCTGAAATGAGCTAGACATGCAAGTACTTCAAGAAAGATAGCATGAAAGTAAACAACAACACTACCACTGGTTTTGACTCTTCGAGCCTGCGTGACAGCCTCTTCCTTTTAGGACTGGCTTGGAAACATAGAAGATTGTTTCCTTCGCATTTTAAATTCCTTGTTAGATCGGATTCTGAAATGTCTTTTTAGGAGATTTGAGAATGAAAAACCATGCAAGTTTACTATGTACTTTCTGAACGGTAACATAATTCTCTATTCCAGTCTTCGCGAATAAACGCAGTATACAAATCTTAGCTGACCATGAGCCTATTTTAAAGGATATTCTTGATTGATTTATTGTAAGCTAAAGTCCTTTTTTTTAAAGAAAATAACTTTATCTCACAAAAAGACTTGAAAAAATACTAGTGGACACAGCGGTATACGAAATTTTAACATCAATGGAATGGTTCGAGCTGATAAAAATGGACAGTGAACTTCTCCTCTAACGCACGCAGACGATGGCACATAGAATGCATCCGTTCCGATGGCTATGAGGAGAACGAAGAACCAGGTCTGTAGAAGAGGTCTTATACAGAGATCCTCGTAGTAAACGAAAGACCTATCGATCCCTTCGCAGTATTCGTAGCCTTGGAGCCTGAAGATGTCAGAGAAGGAGTTCTTTGCGGCGTTGAGCAGCTCCCACGATTCGGCTGCAACAGCGAGGGCGGATAGGATGACCAGGATGGTGCAGAGTGGAGACATTTCCAGTGAGAGAGAGAGAGAGAGAGAGAGCTGCTCGCAGAGTAGGTCTGAAAAATCACAGGCATATATGTTGAATGAACCAGTTTATATTTAAATAATTCAGAATAAGTATATTTGACCAATTGTAAATGGGAAAAAACAGATTCATATCTGAATGGCATCACTCTAAACTTACAATACAGGATTAAAATTGAATTTATGATCTACATGTTTTACATGTTGAATAAAACAGAAAATAAATAAGCCACACTATATGCCAAGGAATGTATTTGAACGAAATTTAAGAGTGAAGAATTTCACTATCTCTCTGAATTTAGGACTTAATTTAGTTATTTTAATTATCAGTTTATCAGCTTATAAGCCAGGGAGAAAGGTAAAGGAAAAAGGTTGTAAAACATTTTTCAATGAATAAAATACATCTATGTACGAAATATACGGGAAGAAGTGAATGGTATGAGAAACAGTTCCATTCGGACGATTGTGTGAGCAATCCCCTATTTTATCGCCTGGAAGAGAATGTCGCAGAAGGAAGTGACTAACAGTGTGCGAAAGTGGAACTGACAATCAGCTGATTTTTTTAAAAAAAAAACCAATTCAAGCATATAGAGCGTTTTCGCAAAACAAACAAAAATAAAATCATGGAACGAGACCTAAAAAGTGTTTTGATACATAGATGGTGACTAGATATTTGATGAAAACGATCGGAAAAAAATTTTTTTTTTCCAGAATGACTCTGACTTATTATTCTTCCAAAATAGTACTGATACAAAAATATTTTATATCACTTCCAAATTCTTCAGCTTTTGAGCTTTATCTTCTTCTTTGATTAATGTATAATTATTTCGATTCTTGAGCACGAGCTGCTCGCAAACCATTGGAAACTGAATAGAAGGCATTCTTGAAGCGTCCGGAAAATCTTGAGCGACGAAATGGCTTCCTGTACTCTCAAGACACACTGAAGAAGAGGCCGCGTCGCCTCAATACAAGTTGGCAATTTCAAGAAGTCAACAAAACGGTAGTTGCGATAAGCAAAAACATTTGCGATGCTATTTAGGGTGACCGCCGTTCGAGCTTGGCCGGCATTCTCCGCAGTGGGCTCACACATTGGCCAGCACATCCGCAAGCACAATGTCAGCAAGCCCTTCGAGCTCTCCGTACAAGACCTCCTCGACTGCTCCATGAGCTTCGACAATGTCATGGAGATTGGCATCGACAGTGCCAGCGACTATCCATACACAGCAACTCTCATGTAAAGCAATAGTATGTATTGTTATTGGAGCCAATAACTCACTTTTGAATTCGCGCCATTTTGCCTGATACAGCGAGATAGGGTGTCATTTATTGTTAGATATACGTTACTAGAATTGTTAAAAAGATATTGCATTTAAGTTTGCTGCTCCTTTCACAATATACATGACTTAAAAAAAAAACTCGAAAGTCATCGAAACTGTTTGACAATAGGTATCGCGGAAAACTGAAAGAAATGGAGCAATTTGCTTGCAGGTAGGGAAGTGTCTGCACGACGATTCCTAGGATGACACGACGGTTCAGGGTTCCGTCGCTGACTTGCAGAGCCATGACGCGCTCGAGGAGGCCGTCGCGATTCAATAAGGACTCAAACTGGCGGAACTAATTGAAGCTTGCTTATTGATATCAATAGCCTCCTGCTCTTTCTTGCATCTAGCACCAACACGTGTTTCAAAGTTAGCCTTTATTTTAATTTGATGTAGAGAAGCCAGATTTTGTAATGTATGCTTAAGCCCCAAATATATGTAGAATTTGGGCCGCAATTTATCCCCGAGCTGATCATTTTATAGTACGCATTTTTCTGCTTGTGGAAAAGTCATCGTGAATGCTATTTGTCCTCTCTAAAATAGTAACATGCAAGCAAACCAAATATTAAACAGCAATGGGACACTACAATATGGAAGGAATCCGTAAACGGTTGCTCCAGCACATTACTGAAATGGGTCAAAATTGCAAAAAAAAACATTTAAAAAACTATCCTAAAAGTAGAAAACAATTAAGTTATATATAAGCAATAAATTCTGACTCAAGATGCATAATGAGCGCCAATTCTCTTGAGAAAGGCACATCTGTGAGACATTAAGAGAATGCTCAAATCGGTGCCAGCAGTATTTGTTGTCAGATCTCTTGCAGTCGATCTCGATTTCTTTGCCGCTTTTCCAGTCGTAGCAGTTCCTCTGAATAAAGGCGAATATTAGCTAAAGAATATCACTGGCCACTATTTGTTTTAATATATGTATATGAACATACGTATCAATCATTTCATTGGCCACTCGAGCCACCATAGCATCCACTTCCGCTTTCGGACTGGCAGGGAAACATAGAAATTTGCCGAACTTTCATTCTCATTTTCGTAGTTTGACCGGGTTATGTCGTCTTTTTTTTATTAGCAGACACTGAACGGAAAACCGTACAATTTTACCCCGTACACGCAGGAGCATGTCACGATTCTCAATTCAAGTCTTCACGAACAAACGCTGTATACAAATCTTCATTTAACCGAGTTTATTTTAAAGAGATATCTTTGAAGCTATTTAACAGTCTAGTTTTTTTTTTATAAAATATCTTTATATCGCAAAAAAATTGAAATACTGAAAAAACGGAGATATGCGAAAATTTAATTTTTTTAACACAACAGAATCATGCGAGCTGATAAACATGGAAACATAGAAGATTACCGAACTTTCCTTCTCATTTTTCATTCCTTGTTAGATCTGATTCTGACATGTTTTAAGGTTTTTTTCCAACAAGAAACCATGCAATTTTACTATGTACTTTCTTTCCAACATGATTCTCTATTCCAGTCTTCTTGACCATTAGCTTGTTTTGAAGGATATTCTTGATTACTTTATTGTAAGCTGATTAACTGCCTCTTTTAACAAAATAACTTTATCTCGCAAAAGAACTTGAAAACTCGAAGGAAACGGGGGAATGCGTAATTGTTGTAAAAAGAAATACATATAGGGTACAATCGAATTGGGCGAGCTGATAAAATGGACAGTGAATTTCTCCTCTAACGCACGCAGACGATTGCACATGGAATGCATGATAGGAGAATGGCCGTTCCGATGGCTATGAGGAGAACGAAGAACCAAGTCTGAAGACGTGGCATGGAACAAAAATCTTCATAATACAGGACGATGGTGTCCATATCCCGGCAGTATTCGTCCCCTTTTCGGACGAAGATTTCAGAGAAGGAGTTCCCTGCGGCTTCGAGCGGGTCCCAGGAATCGGCAGCGACAGCGAGGGCGGATAGGATGACGAGCATGGTGAAGAGTGGCGACATTTTCAGAGAGAGGACTGCTCGCAGAGTAGGTCTGAAAAATCACAGGTGAAGATGTTGAATAACCCTATTTACATTTACATAAACAAATAAGCCATTTAAATACTAAGAGCCTACGTGATCAAAAGATTAAGTGTGAAAAAATTATTGCGTATATCGATATCTACTATAAGGATCTCGCTCTCTTGTTGACAAGTATAATACCGTCCACGAGCCAGGGGATACGGCTCGGAGCCGCTCGAGCCATTTCCCCTAGCACATGGGAAATTCTGAATATGCGATATAGGACGCTCTCTAAATTGACAATCCGGGAATATAAGTAAATTTATAGTTATTCGTAGGGTTCATTAAATTAAAAGTGATGAACTTGCGGAATCTTTCTAACTCTCTGAATGCAGGAATAAATTTAAGTCAATTTAATTGTTAATTTTTGAACATATAAGCCGAGCAGAAAGGTAATGTAAAATGTAAAAATTCAAGTCATCGCGAATAAACGCAGTAAACAAATCTTCATTTAACCGAGTTTATTTTAAAGAGATATTCTTGCCCTGTTTCTTTGAAGATCATTAACGGCCTAGTGTTTATATCGCAAAATAATTGAAATACTAAAGAAAACGGAGGTGCACGAAAATTTAATTTAAAAAAAAACACACAACGGAATAGAGCGAGTTGATAAACATGTGGGATGAATTCAATTTCGAATAGGATTCTCGTCTTACACACACAGAAGATGACACATGGAATGCATGATAAGAGTATTTCTAGTAATGCGAGAGAGAGCTCGTGAAGAAGGTCTGAAGATTTAAAAAAAAAGCCACTTCATAAAACAATAGAAAGGCAAAGGAAATCAATTTTTTTCAATGAAAGAATGCCTTTTATGTACATTTAATACGGGAAGAAATGAATGGTATTAAAAACATTGCCATTCGGGCGACTGTGTGAGCGATCTCGTCTTTTTCTCTCTCTCTTGAATGGGAAGAGTACGTTGCAGAAGGAAGTGACTAAGAATAGCGGAAGAGGGAAAAATAATTTTTGGCAAGTAAAACAACGCAGTCCTTTAGAACATTTTCGCAACGGAAAGGAAGAATTTATTTTGGAATGCGACTTGTTTTGATGGTAATGAAGCACGGAAATGATTAAGTGTACATACATACATACTTGCTATTCTCAAAACGGGCGCATCGCAGCGCTAATACCATCGCTAATATTTAGAGATTTAGAAGAGCTAGGCGCTGTTTATAAACTGCCCAGGATATTTGTTTAGTATTATTCGCAATGGACTTCCGTTTGGTATACAAATTGCTTTATCTTTGTTTATCAGCTCTGTTTATCGACACTTTAGTATATATACATATGTCTTAGATAATTAGGCCCAATGCTTGCCGCTCTACGTGTCGGTGCCGGGTGAGTTTCCACTGCTGCTCGTCGGCGCCATCGGCGTGGAAGACTACGAGCCCATCGCTGGCGGCCTCTGGGCGGATGCGTACGTCGAAGAAAGCTCTATTCCTGCTTAGGTTTTCATTTCATAGATTTCTTTGAAAAAAGAATTCCCTTCTCTCTAAAAATTGTGTTGTGTTGCGCATTTACATATGTTGGCTTGTTGTGATAAATAATAGCGATATAAGTTTATGTTATCGATATTATTTATCACAAAAATGAATGCTCTTATAGTATATTTTATACATTTAGATAAATGAAAGTTTCTGATTCGACAGGTGATCAAAGTGCACGAGACGAATACCAACGACTTTCGTGGATGGCCACCAAAGGGTTCGATCTGAATTTTTTTTTCAATAATTTATTTAGTAAGTACATATTGGGTCGATAACTTTAATTAGTATGAATGGATACAAATTAAAGATATCGACCCAATATGTAGTTACTAAATAAATTATTGAAAACTTCATATAAGAATGGCTTCATATAATTTCAAAACATTAAGAGATACAGGATGTTTCTTAGTTGTTTTTTTATATATATTTACAATATTGCCTTGAGCCGCCGTTGCCTGAAGCGCGCGGTTGACTTGTGCACGCTGTTCTCCTTGGCCTCATGAGTGCTTGCACTCTATCCGCAGATAATGTTCTTCTACAAGGTGAGCTTAATTCTTCATCTCTGGCTATCTCTGCTCTCTTCATTTTTTAGCACCCTTTAATTTCCAGCGCCGTTTTTAGATGCCTTACAGCCAATAATACATACTCATCCATATGCTCACTTTTTTAGTGTTTTATGGTGTTGTTTTTGAATATTCAATACCCAATTGAAATATTCTCCTTGATATCGGTGATAAATTTAAAAAAAGAATAAGAAGCAAAATGATCAAAATTCAAAACTTACTACCCTTTTAATTGCAGAAAATAAGAGGAGACTGCTGCTAAGACACCACCACGCAAGTGTGAGAAAGGCCCGGAGAATGACTGGACAAATGAGGAAGAGAAAATGCCGGAGAAGACGACTGAAGCTTCTGTCATGCCTGAGGGTATCGAAGAGGAGATTGAGGAAGTCATGGAAGAGGTCGTGGATATGTCAGCGGAACCGTTCAGCGGCAAGATAGAGAATTCAAATGAATGAAACAGAGAAATTGGCGAAGTCGGAGAAAGAGTTGTTGGCTCCCGAACAAGCGAAGAATGTGACAGATGAGGAGGTGAAAGATAATGAAGAGTTGAAAAGAAAGATTCGCGAGCTGGAAAAGGAAGTGAAGTTGTTGAAAGACTTATTTGAGTATATGGAGGATGATTTGGACATTTGTGGCAAAAACGTGAAAAAAAGAAAATAACGTTGACGTTGGGGTGCAAATTAATTTGTGTGAAAGGCAGTTAGCGAAAAAGAGACGAATGGTGGAAGTGATGGGAAGCTTTGTTCTGTAGGTGGAAGTAATGAAAATGGTTGCGAAGATATTTTAATTTGCAGTTATTCCTCGGGGAAATTTCAAAAATTTTTAAAGAAATTTATCGGAGCTTGCGGCCATTCATTACATTGTGTAGTGTCCCATTCTTGTGTACTGGATGTTATTTATATTGCCTAGTGTCTTTTTGTGTTTCATATGCTATGTAACATATGTAAGTCATCATTGGTTGTGCCGAGCTATCCTATGCTAGTGTGAGTTGTCTCCCGCTTAGTGAGCGGTTGAGTTCCTGTTTCCTAATGCCTTACAGGCACTTGAGCGTGCTTCGTCGTGATTGTTGGCAGTGTTGTTGAGGATCAAGAAGATAATCCTTGAAAACCCTATCCACTCGTCTTCTACATTTTTATGCTGAGAAGTGGAGTAGAATAACAATGTCTTGTTAATACACAAAGCTTATTATTAATGTTAGTATTTCCGTTAGGCCATTTATAAATATTTATCGCTTTATTCGTCGTCTGCTTCGTACCTGATCTTGTCTGCAATATAAATGAATCATAAAATCAATCAATCAATTGAGACATTTTCCGCCTAATTTTGACATACTACATCATTACTGCAAAAAGTGACCTTTTGCAGATATAGTTCTTCTGCATCCATCTAGACAGAAGAGTATGTGTCGCATCCTATGGCGTTGAGCAGACAAGTGCTGGCTAACTGAAGTGTCCCGACTCCAGGTCCGCTTAAGTTAGTGTACGCTTCCCTCATTCGCGTCTACTGTACAATCTCGCACATTCTTGGCCCGAGAGAGAGTGGCAAAATAGAAGGGCGCTAAAATCTACAGTCGCTATTTCTATATCCGTGAGATTTTATATGACTATAATTCAAAAATGAAAGATAAAATTATTTTAAACTTTACGACACGACGAACTGATTCATGCACTAAATGGCAAGTTACATAATTATTTGCCTGAGACTTCTTTTAAATGGAAGAATTCGTACATAACTTGTCAACAATTTATTGAATTATATTACTAAACAAAAGTAAAGAAGAAAAAGCAGGGAGACTGAGAGGCACAGTAGCACCGGGAACACACCGCTTAAAGATTCTGCTTAGTGGACACAACACTTGGAATAAAACTTACGTCTTGCCGTTGTATTCGACCTTAATGCAGATGTTCTTGCAGATGGGGTCGTTGAGGATGTAGCGTTTGTCTGGAAGGGTGGACGGCCCCCACTGGGCGCTAGGATTGAAGAGGTCGCCTGAGCCGGCCGCCGAGCACGTGGACACGTCGAGTCCGCAGGCGCAGCGTCCCGAGGCCCCGTAGAAGGTGAACTTGGAGTCCTTGATTGGCTTGTTCAGGTAGGATGGGCCTCCTCCGTAGCCCTTCGCTCTGTGCACGGCAGACCCCAGCGAAACGAGTGCGAGACAGAAGAGGAAGAGGCGCATCCTGTGTCGTTGAGTGGACAAGTGCTAATTGGCTGGCTGACTGAAGATTCCCGATTCTAGATCCGCTTATGTAGTTGGTGTTCTCTTTACTCATCAATCGGGATTATTTGGATAGCTGAGGTTGTTGGATGGATTATATGAACGCTTTGATGACAACGTGCAATTTTTAAACTCCTATCCGCGTTGAATTGCGTCATATCCTCTCTTTTTTTCGACTCTGTTTTGTGATCGACGTAAGCACTTCGTGACTTCTGCTCCCATTCTCATTTTTGAAATTAACGATAACGGGAAGATCTTCAAGTAACGAATGCAAACAATTCCTTTTCAATACGACAAAATTTAGATTTCCTCATGTTTCGCTATTTTTCTGTTTGAGCAATCGGGATGAATCGCTTCTTCATAGCAAATTTGGTGATCAATATATAATTAAGAGAACATTGAAGATGCGACAGATTAGCTTGAAGGAAAATAAGCATAAAAAACTACAGAGGACAAAACAAGACATTTACTTCATCATTTTACTTCATATATTTTGTTTCATTTAACTAACAATTGCGCAATATACTGAAGAAAATGTTCGTATCAGTAAATTCTCTGCTTGAATATTTTTTTTCTTGTTTCTCCTTCTGACAATGAGAATAGCATTCCAACAGATTCGAGCAGGACTTTCCTCTGGAAACGTCCATGACGTTGAATGTCGTGCTGCCCTCGGGTGTAATGCCCGGCCCTTTTCATATAGAGAACACATCCCTTTATTCCTGTTTAGGACCAGAGCAGCTTTTTTTCGATTTTGTAGCACTGAAGGCAGATGACGGTCACAGCAATGAGTACGGCAGCTGCGAAGAATGCGACTCCAACCCAGAAGAACTGAAAACAAATTCATCAAAAACGGACAATTTGAAAGTCTGTAGAAAATGTTTTTGAGTAAATAATAGAGACAAAAATAAGATTAGAAGCGGGTTAAAAATCTGCTACCGGATGGGTGAAAATGCTCCTCAAATACAGTTGTGGTTCGGGCGCTCTGAAGTGATTGTAAATCTAAGTGCATTCTCCTTGATGATAAGTTATTTCTTTCTCAAGCTTTCGAACTGACTTCTCAGAGGTTGCAGAAGCCGTAGTCGAAATGTCGGCTTCGGTGTCATCCGAGGTCTTGAAGTGAATGACACTCGAAGTGGCGATGTCAGTGGAATCCGAAGTCATCACTGCCAGTGAACTGCAAAGCCAGTTTCCATATTTGATTTCTTTAGTGTATACCTTTAAAGATCAAACTTGTGAAATTCGATCATCAGTATGAGCGAGTTTAATGAATAATTCACAAAAATGGTTCCAGTTTATCGTACATATTATATTCTTTAAATGAAAATCATATTTGCCATTCAACGTTCTTCATTTCTTCAAATAAGAATTGTCGGCCATTTTAAATACGAATTGTTGCGAATAATTTGAAGCATGCCTTGTGGTCGTTGGCAGCGTGGATGTTGCTGTCGTCGGAAGTGGAGTATCAATGGCCGCCATCATCTAGGTTGAAATAGAAATCTTTTGACTGTTCAAAGCATAAACTGTTCAATTTATTCATATCTTCTTTTGATTTTATTTAATGTATGTCATTCGCTGTTCATTGAAAAAAAAAACAAGTTACCTTATCGACAGGAATCTCATCTATGAAATCCTGCTCTCCAGTGTATTCTTTGCGAATGAAGTTGTGGATCCGATCGATGATGTCGGTGATCGCGGACATGTTCAGGCGCATATCCTTGCCTCCAGTGTAACAGGTAAGTTGACTGAATTCGTAGTTTGTCCACTCTAAAATAGTAATATACAAGCAAACCAAATATTAAACAGCAATGGGACACTACAATATGGAAGGAATGCGTAAACGGTTGCTCCAGCCCATTACTGAAATGGGTCAAAATTGCAAAAAAAAAAAAAACATTAAAAAAAACTATCCTAAAAGTAGAAAACAATTAAGTTATATATAAGCAATAAATTTTCTGACTCAAGATGCATAATGGGTGCCAATCCTTTTGAGAAAGGCACATCTGTGAGACATTAAGAGAATGCTCAAGTCGGTGCCAGCAGTATTTGTTGCCAGATCTCTTGCAGTCGATCTCGATTTCTTTGCCGCTTTTCCAGTCGTAGCAGTTCCTCTGAATAAAGGCGAATATTAGCGAGGGAGAAATTTAAAATTAGCTTTCTTTTCAAGACTTCATTATTAATTAAAACTTAAAATTTCAAAAAAAATAAAATAAATTTCTCCAAGTAAATTCAATATGTAATATTCGTGCCCTAACTTATTCAAATAGCATTATGTCTTATTGTCCTTAAAGGAGCTGGAAACTCAATTTTTTTGATGCGTAGGTGATTCAAGGAATGAATTCGGACAGCTTGAACTAAAACAATGACTAAGGATGAACGTTGAAAAATTCAAAATGAGCGAGTAATTTGCGTTTGACATAAACACCCTGACGCAGGGGATTAATTGCTTATTTGAACTCGTGCGTGGGAGCCGTGTCCTTCTTTATGGAGTTGTTGATTGTATCAATTCACGATTCATATTCAACGGACAAGTACAGACGGCGCGAAGATAAATTCGTTCAAGTGCAAGTTTTTGGCATGTTCAAGTTTTTGGCATGTTCTTGTTGACTTCGACAAAGGTCAGCGATAGAACATCTACATTCATGCATTAAAGGCTCACTCTCTTTCTTTCGAGTGTTAACAGAAAGCTAGTGCCTAATTGACTTTTCTATACCTCACATAATTATAGCTTAATTCCTTATCGTTATAAAGTAAGTTGTTCCTTGCCTTGATTTTGCTGAGTGAAGAGAAACCCACACATGCCAGCAGAATTAAGGTGACCTTAAGAAGCAACATTGGACGAGAGAAGGAGACGCAGAACGAGTAGCAAAAAAGAGACTCGGAGGAGCCAACCAAACACCGAGCGGAGAGTAGAATGAAGTGAATGGGAAAAACTCATTCAGAGAAATGCTCTACTAGATAATTTGTGATGCTTTTGTATGCAAAAAGAGCAAATGCCAGAATTCTTGTTTAAAGAACATCATAGTAAGCAGTCTATTTACAGAGTAATCAAATTTTCATGAACCGAATATGTCTTCTTATAGTGCTTTGACAATTATGAATGTTTCAAATATTATATATATATATATATATATATATATATATATATATATATATATACAGTCCCGCTAAGGATCTTGGTACCAAGGACGCGTCGGACGAGTCGGACGCGTCCAAATGCATCCTCGTTCATAACTATTGTTCTAGGAAAAACTAAAATATTTTAAATGGTACATTAGGTTGCTTATAGAGAGTGGGTGCTACTATTAAAAAATCGATAATTTCTAATCATTTTATAAGGAGTTATCAGTTTTTGATTATAAAAAATTTAATTTTAAATTTTTTTCAATGAAATTGTTCCTGTACCATTATTTTGTCTCTGCTCATATCCACAAATAATAATATAAGAGATTTTATCATTGATAACGGAAATCGATAACTGAGACCTTATCACTCATGTTCATATGATGTAAAGATTCGCCTTACGATTCTGAATCTAATTATGTAATCAGTTTTCAAGAGAAAGTGCCGGTTAACAACATTTTTGATTGTGAGTACTTTGCAAGTCTTTCTTCAGGATTCCCCATTGTCTTGGACTTTGTCAAAATTTTGTACCCGTTATGATGCTTCAAATCTAGGTTGCTGCACTAGCATTGATACTCAGAAAAGTAGCGCGCTTCTTTTTCGTCTTCGTTTTAATTACCCAAGTTTGAGGTAGCGAAATAGCACTGGCAGAGAAAAAAAAGGTTAGGCCCCGCCCCCTCGGCCTGCTAGGCCTCCCTGCCCATGTTCTTTCTGAAGAAAGTCTTGCAAATACACACAATCAAAAATACATTGCTAATCGGCACATTCTGTTGAAAACTGATTACAGAATTAGATTCAGAATCGTAAGGCGAATCTTTTATAAAATATCTTTAAATACTAAAAAAACGGAGATATGCGAAAATTTAATTTTTTTAACACAACGGAATCAGGCGAGCTGATAAACATGAAAACATTGAAGATTACCGAACTTTCCTTCTCATTTTTCTTTCCTTGTTAGATCTGATTCTGACATGTTTTAAGGTTATTTTCCAACAAGAAGCCATGCAATTTTACTATGTACTTTCTTTCCAACATGATTCTCAATTCCAGTCTTCGCGACCATTAGCTTATTTTAAAGGATATTCTTGATTACTTTGTTGCAAGTTGATAAACTGCTTTTTTTTAAACAAAATAACTTTATCTCGCAAAAGAACTTGAAAACTCGAAGGAAACGGGGGAATGCGTAATTGTTGTAAAAAGAAATACATATAGGGTACAATCGAATTGGGCGAGCTGATAAAATGGACAGTGAATTTCTCCTCTAACGCACGCAGACGATTGCACAAGGAATGCATGCAAAGAGAATGGCTATGAGGAGAACGAAGAACCATCTCTGGAGATATGGTGTGGCACAAAACAGATCATCGAAGAAGACGAACGGTGAATCATCCCTGCAGTCTCTCTTTGGAGTGAAGATTTCAGAGAAGGAGTTCCCTGCGGCGTCGAGCAGGTCCCAGGAATCGGCAGCGACAGCGAGGGCGGATAGGAGCACCAGGATGTTGAAGAGTGGAGACATTTCCAGAGAGAGAGAGAACTGCTCACAGAGTTGGTCTGAAAAATCACAGGTGAATATGTTGAATAACCCTATTTACATTTACATAAACAAATAATACTACGTGGTCAAAAGATTAAGTGTGAAAAATTATTGCGTATATCGATATCTACTATAAGGATCTCGCTCTCTTGTTGACAAGTATAATACCGCCCACGAGCCAGGGGATACGGCTCGGAGCCGCTCGAGCCATTTCCCCTAGCACATGGGAAATTCTGAATATGCGATATAGGACGCTCTCTAAATTGACAATCCGGGAATATAAGCAAATTTATAGTTATTCGTAGGGTTCATTAATTGCCACTCGATAACCTGCACAGAAATGTATAAAAAAAAGTGTCATTTTTTAACGACATTTAAGTGCTTATTATACCGGAAGAAATGAATGATATGAGCGACATTGCCATTCAGATGAAAGTCTGATGATGAGCAATCATCCCTTTCTTTCCCTTTTGGATTGGAAGGAAATGTCGCCGAAGGAAATGACTAACAATAAGCGGAACTAGGGCAAAGCAGACTTTTGTTTACAAGTGAGAAAAATTGACAGCGCTTCAAAAAAAAATTTATGGACTGAGCAGTGTTTTGATGGTGATGAAGCCATCTTCGAGCATTCCTATTGCCAGAATGACTGTCACTTATTTCTTTTCCAAGATTGATGCATGCGATACTAAAAATAATTTTTTTTAATCACATCCTCGTTCTTCGAATTTTAAGCTTTATCTTCTTCGAATGTTCATTTGTGATGATTAGTGTGATTCTTACGATTGTAATGCTATGGGTGTTGCTGTTTATCCTGGCCCTTTGGAATGCACCAGTGAGAGGTTCTGAAGAGAAAAATTATGGCTCGGTTTTCGTGGTCATCATTAAGGAAACTGCTAGCTAAGGTGACGTTACATATTTCCGGTATTCAAGAAATGCTTCATATGTATATTAGTAAGTCAATATTTCATACGGCTCATCAACTTTGAAAAAAGGAACTGTTGAGGAGATCGGCAAACAGGCCCGCAGCCTTGATAATAACTGCCGAATCGCAGACAGATGAAACAGCATACCCAGTATCGTTAATTTTTGCCTTGGTTTAAAAACGAGCAGTAATATAATGGTTTGCCCGCTAACCCAGAAACCCTCTGTAGACATTGCCTGAAAATAAATAAGCAACTCGATGTATGTAACAGTCCCTCTTGACGAACAACTTTATTACTAAAAGTGTTTTGGATGAATTGATTTATTAAAACAGCAGATGTCCATGATTGCCTGTCGACACGTCTCCTTCACAATGAGGCTACTGAAGAAGAGAGCAAAATGAGTTAGTCGTTCTGGAGCGCTTTTATCTAGTGTGTTTTCTCTTTGTGGAGTCATACTGTACTTACTTCACTGTTTTAGTGATTTACTGAAAACAAAATCCATATTTTACTTTTTTTCTGCTTTACCTTGCAAGATGCACGCGATGCTGCGGCGTCGCAGCGTAAAGTCGCCGTCCTCGCAGCCGAACTCGAACTCGACGCCGCCGTCGCCGTCGCCTCGTTCGAGCTGCTCCGACCAAATGCGCATCGGTAAAAAGATTGTGGAAATTAATGAGCCTTCGTTCATTACTAATTTGCATGAAGAGCTGGCCATATAGTGAATTGGCGCAAGGCAATGGATGAATTGGAACCTAACAATAAGCAATAAATAATAATAAAAAAAATTGTTATACATTTTTTTTATAATATACAAACAATGAACATATTTTAGAATTTCACAGTGTGCAGTCTGCCAAAGTAATTCTCTGTTTAACACTGACATACTAGTGCTAAAAAAAAGAATGAAAGAGAGAGAGAGAGAAAGATAGAGAGAGATAATGAACAGAGCCTTGGGAGGCATGTTGATATTCAAGGTCAAATCTCCCAATCGTTCGTACGTTCTTTTCTTTTTCACTTCATTACTACGTACGGTCGGCGGGAAATCTCATTTTTCTCTTATTTTTTAATGATTAACTTTGACGCAACCATATTATGATTTGTTTATTTTGTGACACTTTTACGCCTGCTTATTTCGCACTTCACGATCTCTCCTGAACTTCCCTCTGATAACTATGATTATTCGCATTATTCAGTCGTCAAATACGGATATACTTCTCATCGCCAAATTACTAGTTTGAATTTATACAAAACCTGGATGAAGATCACCTCAAATGAACTTTTAGACTCTTAACGGAAAGACATGTCGAAGATACTGCCCAAGTGAACAGACGTAATATGCGAAAAGTAAGTTTTCATGCTGTATTGTCATAACCTATTTCCCACAGAAAGAGTAGCATAATATTAATATTAAGATGAGCTCTTAATAAAGCAATTTAAAAGAAAAAAATAATTCCTATTTTAATTTTTTAGACGATCAAATTGTGCATCATTTATTACTCTGTTTCAGTTTCCGAATATGCAAGTAATCGATGGCAAAATGTATTCTGTGAGATATTCGGCCGACAACATAAGGTTAAATTCAAGATTCTCTTTCAGGGGCTAATTTGAAGGCTTACATTTGAATTCTGCTTTAGGGAAAATAAAGCACTGATCATTAAATAATTTGTTTTTTTTTATTTATCTGACAAATTTTTCGCAACCTTCTCTTGATAGATAATAGAAGGTTGCGTGTTTTTCTCTCTCAGAAGTCTCTTGACTATTCTAGAAGTGCGATCGAAATGACATCTCGTCCATCGGATATCTTCGTGTGCACGAACGGCAAGGCAGGCACGACTTGGCTACAGCACACGGTGCATCTCTTGCTCGGCCGAGCACACTGCTATGACGTCATCGGAGAGAAGAAGACGAATTGTGCGTGAAGATCACAATAAGACATTAGCGATAATTCATCACTCCATAGACTCGCATTAAACGAATAATGTGGCTAATGTAGATAAATTAAATGTAAATTAATACATAAATAATTAAATATATACATATATGTAAATAATAACGCAAATTTATTATTCTATTCAGCAATTCAGTCCGTCAGCCCAATGATCGAGTTGTACGGTGCAGCTGCTGCGTACGATCAGCATCCTGATCCGCGCGTGCTCAAGTCGCATCTTTGCTTCGGCGCGATGCCCAAGCATCACGAGGCAAAGTACATTCTGGGAGTACGCAACATTAAGGATTCACTCGTGAGGTTAGCAACAGTCGTTTCCTGAACCCAATTGAGTGTGATGAATTTCGAATTTGATGAGACACAAAATAAGCGTTCAGTTCCTACTTTCATTTCAAGAACTTCAAGAATTTTGAGCACGGAGAGCTGGACGCCTTCGTTCCGTTTTACTTGGAGGAACACGTGAGAAACCAGGGATTTACCTTAATTTTGAGTATGAAAATTGTAATTGAGGACCAGGCGCTTTCTCCGGTCGAGTCCATTCGCACGATTGGCCACTTTCTTGATGGCGACGCAGCTCGTGTGGTTCTCCAAAAGGTACTAATTTTAATCAATCGCGGTAATAGAAAAAAAATGGTAAGATACCCAAATTGTTTTTGTCAAATTGGAGAAGCAAAAGGTAGTTTTAATCAAAGGCGATCACCGAAATAGTTTCAAGTTACGCCCTCGCATATGTATCGAAAAATGTGCCAAAGTGATCCCAATTAAAAAAACACGTATACAATATGTGCTCGTTGTGCTCGAGATTGTGCATGCTGCCAGTTTCGATGAGATGAAGAAGAGGCAATCTCGCTGGGTGGATCAGGGCTTGACGTTTGTATTTCTTTCTCTCAGTTTTGTTTTATTTATTAACTTTAAACTAAATTCTCTAGTTAGCATATATATATGAAAATAATAGAAAGGAAAGAAACTTTTCAGCTATTCAGAGACGTTCATTCGTCGTTGCAAAGTCGGCGATTGGCGTGAACATCTCAGCGAGGAACAAGGCAAGCTCATTGACGAGGTAGAGTAGAAGTATTTTTAATCTGTTTTTGATAATTTTATCAAATTGTCTAAGCTGCTAACCTCTGTGTGTGTAAAAAAAACTGTTTTTAAAGCTTTAAACTGGCGAGTTGTCCAAGGAAATGAAGCCTTATTTCAGCATTATGATGGGGACGTCGGCCGCGAATTGGTGCAGTGGACGCTGCAATAAACAAACGTTTTCTTCTTTCATTATGAATATGATTTTGGAGTTCTTTCGGGCTATGTTTATTTTTGGGCCGTCTTAAGGCTTTTTTCTTACATACATATCATATATTCAAACTTTGAAGAGCATAAATACATCGAATTTACTATTCCGTTGTAGATTATGCAGAAGCATCGCCTAGTTTCAATGTTAAAATAAATATAAAAAATTCCCCCGGCGCAGGCACTCCTCGACTCTTTTAATTTGTCATTATTCTAAAGCTGAGACAAATGTGCTGTCATATACATACATCGTATATGCATTCATACATACATACATACATATGTTCTGAATCATTTAAGTTGGCCGTCGTGAATCATTCTGAGAAGTGACATGTTGTACATATACATATCAGTTCATCCTGCCGAAGCAAATATGTTGATAGACTGAAGCAAAGAGTGGGAGAAAGATAGAGTGAGAAAGAGAGGAAGAGATAGAGTGAGAAGGAGAGAGAGAGAGAGAGAGAGAGAGAGAGAGAGAGAGAGATGAAGTGACCTCTATTTAACATTTGCAGCCACTCATGTGTTTCTCGTCGAGGCTGCTAATACTTTCTTCATTCTTATCCTTTAGTGCAGCCGGTCGCTTGCGAGAAGGCTCTCTTTTCGATGGTATTTGAATTTTCCTGACTATTCTTTTCGCGTCTCTCAAAATCACAAAAGGTGCAATTTCAAGATTGGAGTTTTTGGCTCCTAGAATGCTGAGGCACCGGTTTACCTTTACCATGTTATGTGTATCGTGCTTATTTATTACTTTTTAACGCTTTTACGAGTACTTATTTATTTACTTATTTAATATACAAATTATATTGTGACAACATGTGTATATTATCGAATAACGAGAAATGCGAAGAGAAGTCCTCTACTATACTGTAGACTACTAGCGTTCATTGATCGTCAGAATTACAAATTAATTAATTTTGTCTCTATACAGCTCTCGTTGGATGCGTTTCACTCAGCTATCTAGAAGAAGCTGCACAAGTGGACGGGCGTGAAATGCGAAAAGTAAGCTTTAACACTCCCTTGTGATATCATAATTCCGAAAAGAAATTAAATTAACCAAATATCGGTAAAAATAGAAATATTAAAATCAAAATAAGATCTTAGTAAAATAAACAAAAGAAAAAGTATTGCTAATTTATGGTGCTATAAGATGAAATTGTATGTACATCAATCATCCTTACTCTTATTTCAGTTTCCGGACATGCAAGTAATCAACGGCAAGTTGTATTCCGCGAGATATTCTGCTGACAAAAATCAGGTTCAATTCACTATTCAATTTCAGCGTTAGTTTGATGGAAGAAAGTAGCACCACTCCATAGACCAATGTACAGACAATCTATAGACAACTGGGAACTCGTCTCGCTGTTTATCCAATAGAATTCTTCTTCGCATTCACTAGGCATGAGAGGGAAATCAAAGATAAACGGAGTATAAGACGGAGTGTAAAGAGGGCAAGAACAAAGGAGAAGAAGAGAAGAAAAGACATCAAATAGTAATATGGGCACACCTAGTACAAAGGGAAGCTGGTCTAAGAACGAGTTCCAGTGGGAGAAGGCGGTAAAAGAAAAAGGAGAGAGAGAGAGAGAGCCGACATAAGGGAAGGAAGGAAAGAGAGAGCTTCATGGTATGACGTCAGATATCGAGAAAATATCAGAAGACAAATAAAAAAGCGAGCTGGATCAATTGTGGTGATTAAGAATAATGACTAGTGCATTCGTTGTTTAGGCGACAATTGACCAAAAGGGTTAGAAATAGAACTCTTTTGAAAATGGTCTAATGTAGGCAAAAAATTGAAAAAATAAAAATAAATCAAAAACTAATTATTGGCACACTAACAGTACCGGAAGTGATTTCTAGAAGTGCGATCGAAATGACAGCTCGCCCTTCGGATATCTTCGTTTGCACGAACGGCAAGGCAGGCATGACTTGGCTACAGCACACGGTGCATCTCTTGCTCGGCCGAGCACACTGCTATGACGTCATCGGAGAGAAGAAGACGAATTGTGCGTAAAGATAGCACCTATGTATGTATGTGTGTGTGTGTGTTTTTTTTCAAACTTATTTGAATAAATTAGCAATGATTCAACGCCGTATCACCGCTGCGCCCGATTAAACAAATTTATGTAATGTTCCTAAATTAAATATATATAAAAAATAGCAATTAAATAAATATAAATGAAGGAAGAAATTGAATTTTGTCCGTTTCCAGCAATCCAGTCCTTCAGTCCAATGATCGAAATGTGCGGAGCCGCAGCGTGCAATGCGCTTATCGATCCACGCGTGTTGAAGTCGCACCTCTGCTTCGGCGATATGCCCAAGCATCGCGAGGCAAAGTACATCCTAGGAGTACGCAACATTAAGGATTTATTAGTGAGGTTTGCCAAGCTGCATTACTTGAACTGAATTACCGTATTTTCTCTATTTGTACCCCCTCCCCTTTATTTGAACCCTCCCCCCTCTAATAGTACCCCTCTAATAAAGACATTGAAAAATAAAACCCCTCCCTCTAGTAGAACCCCCCTCCCACTTCAATAGTGCCCCCCTAAGTGTCTAATATCTCAGCTAGAGACGTACCTCGACTGGATCCTGGAGGCATGGGATGCTCTACCCAATGAACTGATGAGAAATTCATTCAAAATATGTGGTAGAATGGATATTCCAGTGATGATTCCAATGAATTCGAGCTATGATTCTTCTTTTTTGAGATGAAAATATTGTTATCAAGCTTTTAGTATCTCACATTGAAAAATAGTATCCCTCCCTCTAGTGGAACCCCTCCCTCTAATAGTGCTCCTCCCACGCTAGGGTATTGAAAAATAGTACCCCCGGGATGCTAATAGAGAAAATGCGGTATGTAAGTTGTACTTGAAAAGTACAAAATACTATGTGTTCAGTTCCTACTTTCATTTCACAAACTTCAAATACTTGGATTGGCAACATGGAGAACTGGATGTCTTCTTTCCGATTTACTTGGAGGAACAGGTGATTATCAAAAAAATTGCAACTATAAATATCAATTGGGAATTTTAATCCATGCAGATCGGTGATATGGCCTACTTTGAACACCTACGAAGCTGGCTGAAGGCATATGAAGACGGTGAGCTACAGATCCTTCTGGTTAAGGTGAATCCATTCGTCGTTGCTTTATAATACTATGTTTAAAACTCACAAAAATGTTTAAATTTGCAACTTTTACAAGCTTTCTATTTTAACAGATGTGACCAATGTTAGAGGAGTACAGTAATTGATTTAGCACTACGTCATTTCTCATTCACTCGTGCCATTTATTACCGATGTATGTATGTATGTTTGTAGCCAAATAGAAATGGTATCTTTTAAATAGCTTTTTTTTCCTTTTTCTTCTCCGGCAATTTGTCTTCTATAAACACAGTAACGGCTCTTTGTAGTACGAGAATATGGTTCTTTCTCCCGCCGAGTCCATTCGCAGAATTGGCCACTTCCTTGGCGGCAATGCAGAGCGAATTGTCAATGATGAAGTGGCTCTTCAAAAGGTTAGGTCGGGAAGGTGGAGGCTTCTTATCTTACATATGTATATGAATATGCCGTTTACCTCACTTAGATGCAGCAAGAGCGTTCAAAATAAACTCTAATTAAAACTTACTTTAGCAACACACAAAGAATATTGTCTTAGACAATAATTGTCTTGAAGCCATTGTCTTGAGATTTGTCTTAGACAAAATTGTCTTGCAGGGAATTGTCTTAACCTGTCAAGACAATTTTCCAAGACAATTAAGACAATTCAGGAGTCGGCGCCGCCACGCCCAATTGTCTTGATTGTCTTAAAATTCCGCTGCCAGGCACGAAGTAGCGATCTCGTCCGATGTGGCAAGTTAGGCAACGTCGAGCGGCGACACTTGGGGTTCACGTTCACATGCGAGCAAAAGTGCTCGAAAAAGACTTTTGTGCACTTTTACATATTTTACATTATTTTCTTTTCGTGCAAGATAATAAAATGTACATTCTTCCGTTAAAATTTTTTTTTTCATTTTGAGCTGTTTCATAAAAGCGTCCATCATTCGCGTTTTAATTGCAACTTCTCTTTTTAGAGAAATGTTTGTTGTGACAGTACGGAACGATTAAATAAAACGGCTCGTTCTCCGATGCTCTCCTCGCTTATCTCACCTCTTTCTGGGTCTTCAACCTCGAACTTCCACAAGACGTGAAGGCTGAAGTGTCGCTGCTCTCCTTGTTCACCAAGTCTGACTGCCGATGCAAATAGGATTTATCAGAAGATTACGGGTTCTGTTTTGGGTTGATTCGAAGAGTTTGATTTTTTGATTACTGTATGATATTTTGTTACGGTAGAAAGCTTTAGCATAGACTATCTTTTGGTTTTATTAATCTTGTCAAATAACTGTGAGAAGAATTCCTTAATATGTTCTAAGACGATAGTTGCTTGCGAATTTTAGACACTTTACTTTGTCATCATTTTGAAACAAACAGTCATATAACGAGTCAATGTGAATAGTTGTAGTGATAAGAGGACCATAGTTGTTGAATAATACTAATTCTGAAAAGTAATTTTAGAAATTTGCTGTAAATTTCCCGTTGTTGTTCTGAAAGTCCCCGTTGTTGAGCTGAATGCCCCCATTTGTTGTGCATTTTTACTCTTTCCTGTGAGTGTTCCCTCTTTTTTGAATGTTTTAAGAAGGCATATATCACATTATGCTTGCTTTTAGTACGAATTCTGCAATTTCTAAGCAAATCGGATGCTTTTAAAAGCATTCTATTTGTTTTATGCCCTTGTGGATGACGTCAGCTGTTCTCATGTTGTTAAACAGAACCTGTTTAATGTAATAAGGCGTTTTGTTTATTGTAATAAAGCGTTTTATATAATGAATACGCTTAAAAAGTAATGATTCGAACTGCATTTGATCCGTGAGCGATCTTGAAGATGAGAAGGGGCGTGGCTTAAGCGCGCTGCGCGATATTGTCTTGAGAGGTCAAGACAATTCTGCGACGCGCAATTGTCTTGACCGGTCAAGACAATATCGTCAAGACAATGATTGTCAAAAGCATGCAAGACAATATTGTCTTGATGGAAATTTAAGACAAATTGTCTTGAGCGATTGTCTTGACCTCTCAAGACAATCTTCTTTGCGTGTAATTTATCTACGGGTATTCGGTTTTTGTCAGAACATTACAATTAGTGAATCAAGTGTCATGATCTGTGCAGATCGTACATGCATCCAGTTTCGATGAGATGAAGACGAGACAGTCTCGCTGGTTGCCCAAGGGCTTAACGTTTGTTTCTCTGCAGAATTTAATTAGAAAAATAAACGGACATATTTTGAAGCTATTCGGAGACGTTCATTCGTCGTGGCAAAGTCGGCGATTGGCGTGAACATCTCAGCGAGGAACAAAGCAAGCTCATTGACGAAGTGGTGTTGGAGTTTCTTTTTTGTTGTATGCCTGATAATTCTATCAAATTGTTCAAGCTGCAAAGTTTCAATCTACAATTTTAGTTCGATTTTAACTTGGCGAGTTGTGGACTAAAAGGTTGCTAGTTATTTCAGAAATATGCGCGCGAAATGATGGGTACGTCGGCAGCGAATTTTTGGCGAGAAGAAATGCAGTGCGAAAGTCCTAAGTCAGGCCATTTTGGCCACCAATGGGCAGGGCGTTCCCGGCACGTCCGACATAACAGCCAGCTGTGATAGGATCTGACAAGGCGAGTGGCAGCTCTTACCATGATCCATAGTCTCCAAGGTCTTGTCCTTGTCATATTATGCAAACAAATTGCTCTAGTGGAATGAAGATACCACAGCAACATGACCATTACATGGAGCTGCCTATCTTTGAACTACCCTACTAACTTTCTCGTGTAAAGGAGAATAACATGTCGGGAATGGCAGCTGTATCAATCTCCTTTAAGGTATGCCTCACGGAACAGTTTGGTTATGAAGGAAAGAGTAAATCTGCATTCATTATGTCCACACCCAACAAAATATTGATGTATAATTCATTTTATTGCACCAAGGTAGAAATAAACAAGGTGGTGCGCATGGAGCAAAGTTAGCACTTGGTAATTTTGGCGGAGCTGCATGAAATGTATGTGAGAGTCGCGTTGCGCGCGATGCCGACGACGCCGCCCTTTGGCTCGAGCTTGAGGAAGGCAGCCTCCGAGAGGTCGACGTGGTTCTTGTGGCATTCGGGGCACTTGTTATCCACCGGGAACACTCCACTGAAAGAATCCTCTTATTGTTAGTGGCTACAGTCGCTTGGAATAACACTTACGTCTTGCCCTTGTACTCGACCTTGATGCAGATGTTCTTGCAGATTGGGTCGTTGAGGATGTAGCGTTTGTCTGGAAGGTTGGACGGTCCCCACTGTGCGCTAGGATTAAATAGGTCGCCTGAGCCGGCCGCCGAGCACGGGGACACGTCGAGTCCGCAGGCGCCGCGTCCCGAGGCACCGTAGAAGGTGAATTTGGAGTCCTTGATTGGCTTGTTCAGGTAAGATGGGCCTCCTCCGTAGCCCTTCGCTCTGAGCACAGCAGACCCCAACGAAACGAGTGCGAGACAGAAGAGGAAGAGGCGCATCCTGTGTCGTTGAGCGGACAAGTGCTAATTGGCTGGCTGACTGAAGATTCCCGAATCCATGTCCGCTTAAGTAGTGGATGTACTCTTCCCTCATTCGTGTCTTTACTGGCCTCAAGCGAGATTATTTGGACAACAGAGCATATTGGTCTGTGATTTCTTTTTCCGTAGGGGATATGATCTGCGTAAGCACATCGTGTGCGTTCACTTCCGAGTTCTGTTTCCATTCTATTTTTAGGGGGAAGGTGTTCAAACAGCTTTTGCACTCAACTTTCTTTGCAATATGATCAAATTTCGATGTTCTTATGTTACGATTTGAGCCGTATGGGTAGATATTCGCATCTTTGTTACAAATTAGTCTAAATCGATACCGCAAGTTCGATTCATTTCTTTCAGAGTACTTTGACGTCTTCATCCCTATGTCGGAGTTTGTAACGTGAACGCATTCACTCTGCTTTCATTTGCGTTTTTCCTGGCCTCAGTCAGGATTGTTTGAACAGCTCATTTCCTGTCGAGGATATGATCGGAGTAAGCCTAACTAATTCGCTTGTACTCTTTCGTGCTCATGTTCCAACAATGAACAGCTCAAAGTGCACAAAAAAGCAACAATTTCGGCAGCTGTTGAGAGAGTGTATGAAAGCCAGCAGCACGTAACTACAGAAATGGAAAGACAGGCAAGAGGAATCCAGAAGAATTCATCAACTCGAAGATTATTGGAGAGGACAACGAGTGAGATAGCAAGTGAGAGAGATAAAGAGAGATGGAGAGTGGAAGAGAGAGGAAGCCCAACTTAAACGATTTTCCCTTTGGCAATTATCTATCTCTAATCCCTCCCAGAAGACTAAGGACGATTTTTCTAGGGCCAACTCCCTCTACTGTAAGGCTGTAGATAAGTATTCTCGTAATATAGAGAAGCACATTATCCTATCTAAGAATATGTCCCTTTTCTACCGCTTTATTAGAAATCGCACTTCCAAGAAGCCTCGCGGAGTTGATACTCTCTCTCGGCCCCCTCTCCCCTACTGCTTCTCTGACACCGACAAGGCTGAGCTTCTAGCCTCGACTTTTGCCCAGTCCTTCACCGCCGACGATGGCACCCTCCCCCCAATCACCACTCCTCCTCCACCCCATTCCTCCCCTTTTCTTCTCATTTTCGCAAGACATGATATTCTTCGAATTATTGAATCCTGGCCTAATTCTACTTCCAGAACCCCGACAACTTTAATATTAGTTTCATTAAGAAAATAGGAATCCCTATCAGTGAATCGCTAGAATATATCTTTAATTATTCCTACAATTCTGCCTCTATTCCGTCTATTTGGAAACGTTCGGTCATTGTTCCCATCAAAAAGAAACCCCCATTTTCTGATCCATCCAATTACCGTCCCATATCCATTACGTGTATGTTCTCCCGCTTATTTGAGAAACTTCTCTGTCGTAAACTTATCAACTGGTTCGAGCAATCCCTCCTTATCCCCGATGAACAGTACGGCTTTCGCCGCCGCCGATCCATTGAGTACCAACTTCTCGATTGTCTAGAGCATTGGACCAACTCTCTCCATAATGGCTATCTACAGATGTAATTTATTTCGATCATTCTAAGGCTTTTGACCGGGTTAGCCACCCTAAGTTAATTCATAAGCTCAAGCACTTTATGCTCCCCCCTAAAGTAGTTAGCTGGATTTCTGAATTTCTCTCTAGTCGAACATTCACTGTACGAGTAGGAAGCTCTTTCTCCTCCCCTCGCCCTGTTCTTAGCGGCATACCTCAAGGCACAGTTATTGGTCCTCTATTGTTTACACTTTACACCGCCGATCTGCCAGAGTTGTCTCCCCTCTCCTCTGTATTGCCCGTTGTTTTGCTCTTTCTCCTCCCCTCTCCTCTGTATTGCCCGTTGTTTTGCTCTTTCTCCTCCCCTCTCCTCTGTATTGCCCGTTGTTTTGCTCTTTCTCCTCCCCTCTCCTCTGTATTGCCCGTTGTTTTGCTCTTTCTCCTCCCCTCTCCTCTGTATTGCCCGTTGTTTTGCTCTTTCTCCTCCCCTCTCCTCTGTATTGCCCGTTGTTTTGCCGATGACTTCAAAGTCTTCAAGTCTTTTAGTAACAACATCCCTCGCTCTTCTCTCCAACTTGCCATCAATTCTGTTGATAATTGGGCCAAAAGCTGGCAGCTCCCCTTGGCCGTTGACAAATGCGTAGTTCTCCATATTGGCAAGCCTCATCCTTCCATTTCCTATACCCTAGATGGTCACACTCTCCCAGTTCTTGACTCTGTTCGCGATCTAGGGATTCTTATCGATTCCAAGCTTAGTTTCTCTCCGCACTGCGCTCTTATTGCTAGAAAGGCTCTCTCTAAAGCGTACCCTATCCTTCGTGCCCTTCGCACTCGTAACAAGGATGTTCTCATTTCTGTTTACACTATTTATATCCGCTCGGTTCTAGAAAATTGCACGTCCGTCTACTCTCCCCGCCTGCTCAAAGATATTCGGGTTCTCGAAAAGGTTCAAAATTACATCACCCGCCTCATTTACCGTCGCTGTCTTTCTTACTCCTCCACCTACACCCTCCCTCCCAGCGAGGAACGCAATCGCACCCTTGGCCTCCCATCTCTCCGTTCGCGCCGTGAGGATAAAGACTTCACTCCCACTCGCCGCCTCATTTTTGGTCACCGTAGGATATCCTCCCGTATCCCACACCACTTCCATTTTCGCCACTCCCGTACTCGCGGTTTATCCTTCAACTTGTTTTACCCCTCTTCTAGGTCCAACTTGCGCCTCCACTCCTTCTTTATCAGGTCCGCTAAGTTATTTAACTCCATCGCCAGAACTTCTTCCCTTTCTGCCAATCAGCTGTCCTCTCCCAACCTCCTCTCTCGCCCCTAGTCATTACTATTTTATTCTACACATGCCATTTCATTGTCATGTACATATTTATCTTCCTCACCTATTAATTTTTCATAATTGCTATTCTACCACGTGCTGATCTTATTCATGCCGTAAATAAAGTAAGTATATCGAGCCAGGGGTCAATTCCCAAAGGAGAATCAGGAGCATGATTCAAGGAAGCGAACATGTCCCGATACTTCGGAGCGTCTCCAATGCGGAAAAAGTTGGCACAGGTAGGTCTTTGGAAGGCGCGGGATGGAATCCTTCCACTTCCATTGGTATTATTTGCCTTCAATGGTACTTACTTGTTACATGAGTGCTTTGTGACACATAAAATGCGATTTGCGAAAAAAAGAATTTAAATGAGTCAAAGCGGCAGTTTACATAGCCAAACGCGACCAGCTTGGAATTTGTTCAAAAGTTCCTTAGATGTGAACATTTGATACATAAGACATTAGAGTGATGCAGAAGAGCTTGAAGGAACATTGGGATGAGAAACACTTAGCTGCTACGCAACGAAACTTCAAGTCAAGGATGGGAGTTCTGAAGGAACGGCAAAAGGATTTACGGATAAGCATTCACTTGCAATTCGACTTCTGTGAGAAGCTTGTGGCGATTCTCATTCAACATAAAATGCATTGCATATTTCTTCTCGCAGGACTCCTTCTTCCAACGATGGTAAGATATTCGCTCGGATTGAATCCAACTCACGCACTGTCATACAAAATCGCTTATAATTTCTTTATAGACCGCAGCAACTTTCACTCGATTCCAGCCGATTGACAAGTCGCAACAAAGCATCATAGCAAGCCACCATACGAGTTGCTTTGAAGCCTGCAAAAATGGAAGTTCACACTCTTATAAGCAATTCTGTTTATTTCTACCCATCTTCAGGCACCCAAATGCTTGGGCGTCGCTGTCGATCGAGGTCTTCCGTGCAGAGTCGTCTTTCACGGAGAAGCGGCAGTGCCAACAAGCTCCGCTTATTTTCAGCGTCTAGAAGGCGGATCTTGCGCGGCGGGGACAGGCGAGGTCTATAGCTTCTACGCGGAGGAGCTACAGACAACCACTACCGCCACAACGGTTGCTCCAGAAGTTATTGATTGACTAGAATATATGTACATCAAATTAATCAACTTTCTGGCATCTCTGAACAACATGAGCATTCATAATCAAGAAAAGGATGGCGATGTTACATTTGAGTGTAGCATGCACACATAGAGGGGCATGTTAAACTCATTGTCAGAATACAAAAACTCAGAATACAATAAAATGCAATTATATGTCATTATCTACATATAATGACATTTTCAGATAGTCGCTGAGCCGTCCACGACAACAACCAAGGCTCAGTCTTCCACGACCACAACGACCGCTAGCACCACCAAAGCTAAGACAACGACAACAACAGAAAGTGTGAGGACTCGCTAATAGTCGCTACTTACTCCTCAAGGCTTTTCAAAACATTTTCTCGTCCATTTCTTTACTTTAAAAGAGTTTTATTTTAAAATAAACAAATCGCATGATCAACAGAGCATAAATAATTCTTTTTCCTGACTGGATTAGAAACGGTTATAGAGTCAACGGCAACTTCAACACAACTGCAGCGGCATCGACGGCCAACACTGGTTTCATTATAGCATTGTGCCCACATTTCGAATAATTTGTCACTCGCATCAATAGAATGATCATCAGAGCATAACTAAGATTAATATTTCATTTTCTAGCCGGATTAGAAACGGCTGTCGAGTCAATGGCAAGTTCTCTCGTCAGCACACCCGCAGTGGAATCGATGATAAAAAGTGGTGACTTTATGTAAAACGCTTGTTATGATAGAGATTCCAAAGATATTCATTTTTCTATGGGTTGTTGTTTTCGGGCCTCGAACCAAGGCGCCACACGCCCAAGTGACCCCCTGGCACAAATTTTATTGCTACATTTTGATTGCTACATTTCAGCGTGCAACCCTGTGGTTTGCAATGAGATAACTAGGGGGAAAGCGTGGGACGGATGCACCTCTCTTCCTTTCGACCCTGAAACACGGTAATTTTGAAGAGATTTTGTAATGTTTGTTCAAAAAAGTACCTTCAGCGCAAGGTATTTTGTCGCTGAAAATACTCTGTCGATGAGAGCTGCCACTTTGTGGAGCAGTGCCAAGGCGACACTTTTGTCATCCGCGGCGACGATAGACATGTATGTCATTATTTTAATTCTATATTTTCATCATTATTTATCGATTTTGTATTTAGGATAAAGTATTATACATAAGCATATGCATATTTGGATTTGAGGAGATGGCAAACTCCGCCGAAATCGAGTGCGTCGGTGATGTTTTGACCTTCGATCGTCAGCCAGTTGTTGGATTCGCATGCGTCACTGAATGAGAAGCGAAAAAGTAAAAAAAAAAGAACAGCCATGAGTAGTGGAGACTGTGAGAGATTTAGTCAACAGGAAGTTAAATACAAAAGTGAGTAGGAATTCATAAACGCGTCGTTCGCATAGATGCTTAAAGAAATATTAGTTGTTTTATACTCCTACTTCTTTGATACTAGCATTTCCAAAGTTTTTGTTTATGTTAAATGTCTTTGTCTACCCGTCGGTGACAGTTTTGTTAATTAATCAATCAAACAGTTTATCATTGTCTAAATCATCCATACAGAAGCTTTTGAACTTTTGAACAAACTCCAGCTTGGAATTTGTTCAAAAGTTCCTTATTCGTTGCATCAGACATTAGAGTCATGCAGAAGAGCTTGAAGGAACATTGGGATGAGAAGCACTTAGCTGCAACGCAACGAAACTTCAGTGCGTGAGTTGGATTCAATCCGAGCGAATATCTTACCATCGTTGGAAGAAGGAGTCCTGCGAGAAGAAATATGCAATGCATTTTATGTTGAATGAGAATCGCCACAAGGTTCTCACAGAAGTCGAATTGCAAGTGAATGCTTATCCGTAAATCCTTTTGCCGTTCCTTCAGAACTCCCATCCTTGACTTGAAGTTTCGTTGCGTAGCAGCTAAGTGTTTCTCATCCCAATGTTCCTTCAAGCTCTTCTGCATCACTCTAATGTCTTATGTATCAAATGTTCACATCTAAGGAACTTTTGAACAAATTCCAAGCTGGTCGCGTTTGGCTATGTAAACTGCCGCTTTGACTCATTTAAATTCTTTTTTTCGCAAATCGCATTTTATGTGTCACAAAGCACTCGTGTAACGAGGAAGTTAAATAGACGGTTAATAGTACCATTGGAAGCGGAAGGATTCGGTCCCGCGCCTTCCAACCCATGCATGAGTCGGACGCTCTTAACTGCTGTCAGGAATGCTCGCAAACACTGTCTTCTCGTTGGCTTCTTAACCCGGCTGACCATGAGCATCCAACATAGACTGGAGAGGACTCCTCCTACCAACATGACGGTTCGCCACATATAACGTCAGATACCATCGAAAGACGCACAAATCATTGGAAAAGCAGGATTCGAAGGGCATGGCTTCCGCCTTCAGTGGAGTTCAAGTTATGAGAACTTTGCATGTTCGACGGCTACGCCTTGCGACGGAAGAAACGCTCGGAAGTGGCCGAACGGCTGTAGTGCGATTGTGTGTGTGTGTCCGTGTGCAACTAATCCTTTTTCTCATTCATTTCCCTCATTCTCTGGCTATTGCTTGATGAAAATAAGCGGTATCCGGAGTATCGGGAAGTGTTCGCTTCCTAGAATCATGTTCTCCTTTGGGAATTTACCCTCGCTCGAAATCTTCGTCGAAACGAAATTCAATTTTTTTATCATATCGGTTTGCCTGCCATGAAACTACTACTCGAGTTGTCTATCGGGTCGCTGTTATTCGAAGAGCTTTTCGGGATGGTCATGGCGTCCTGTAATTGGGAAGTAATGCAAGTGCAATCTTTCTTACGGTTCAACGATAAAAACATTTCGAACTTTTTTTGCGAATATTTATGCGCCTTTGTAATGCATTTTAAATTTGACACCTAGATGAAGACTTTTAACCCGTAAATTAAAGAAGATTTGTCGAGAATCTTCAAAATGCTATTTTTGTTTTCCATATTAGAATTTAAGCATTCCTCATGATTCGTCTAGACGACGGCAATGTAGCATTAGCGTCCTGGAGTTAATGCGTTTACCTTAAATTTTACCCTTAAAACTCTACTCAACTCCTACAACTGTACGAAGACGTCAACATAGTCTGAAACAAATGGATATCGAACTTGCAACATCGAGTGAAGTTAATGTGGTGTGATCGTGATCCTCGAATTTGTGACGATTAAGTGAATGTTCATCCATAGTGCTCATATGCCAAAATGGCCAAACATTAGCGCATTTGATCGCATTGCAAAGGGAACGTTTGCATAAGCTGTTTGACCCGTTTGGTTCTCTAACATGTTACTGAAGGCAGAAGTCGACGCACACAATGTGCTTAAAACGATTCTATCCATGACAAGAAGAAAAGTGAAGCGAACAATGCACGCAATTCAATTCGGATCGGAATTGAAAAATTCCGTGTTGCAACGAAGCGTACACCTCTCTAACAAAGTCGACGCACACAATGTGCTCACGCCGATAAAATCCCCCAACGGAGACTCCTTGACTAATAAGCTCCCAGTCAGCTGTCCAAATAATCCTGATTGCGGCAAGGAAAGACGCGAATGAGGGAAGAGTACATCTACTTTAGCGCATCTGGAGTCGGGATACTTCACTTAGCCAAACAATTAGCCAACTCAAAGCCACAGGATGCAACACATGCTCTTCTGTTTAGCAGTAGTTTGCCTGTGTGCTTCCGCGCTCGCACCGAACTATGGATACCGCTCAAAGTGGATGGATTACAGAGGTCGAAAACGGTCACCAACGTCCGGTGCCAACGGAGTGTCTGTCCAGGTAAAGACAGCCAACTCGTGGCCGGGCGGCACTCAACTCGACATCGTCGTCACCAACAACGGCGCGTCGCAGATCTGCTCAGCGCTTGTGAAGCTGAAGAAGGATGACTCGACGTCTATTGGCAGTTTGTGGGGACTGGACAATGCCGGCAGCGACCAGTACAAGACGCCCGACTATGTGAAACTTGCTAGTGGCGAGGCCCACACCGCAGGGGCGGTCATCAGTGGCTCGAAGATCCCGTCCTTCAGCGTTGTCAGCACCACTCAATGCGGTGGGCTGCGATATCCTGCTCCTGGTCCGGTACCAGCTCCTGGTCCGGCACCAGCACCTGGTCCGGCACCAGCTCCAAAGCCGGCACCAATAGATGGCCCATCCTACCTAAACCAACCAGTCAAGGACTCCATCTTCACTTCTACGGTGCCTCGGGACGCGGCGCCTGTGGACTCGACGTGTCCCCGTGCTCGGCGGCCGGCTCAGGCGACCTCTTTAACCCTAGCGCCCAGTGGGGGCCGTCCAACCTCCCAGACAAACGCTACATCCTCAACGACCCAATCTGCAAGAACATCTGCATCAAGGTCGAGTACAAGGGCAAGACGTAAGTGTTTTTCCAAGCGACCGTATCCACTAACAATAAGCGAATTCTTTCAGAGGTGTGTTCCCGGTGGATAACAAGTGCCCCGAATGCCACCAGAACCACGTCGACCTCTCGGAGGCTGCCTTCCTCAAGCTCGAGCCAAAGGGCGGTATCGTCGTCATCGCCCGCAACGCGACTCTCACATACATTTCTTGCGACTCCGCAACCATTACCAAGTGCTGACTTTGTATCATGCAATCCATCAGTTTCTTGTTTATTTTGACATTGGAGCTATCAAATAAATTCCAGCACTATACCCATTGTCCCCTACTAATAATATTACAGTTTTGGTAGGTTACAAAGTGGTGTGTCCATAAATTCAACTGCTGCGTCTCTCCTGATACGGAAAGGTGTGCTTGTCGGTGGCCAATGCAAGAGCGATGAGGGGTTTATCAAACAGAGAGATTGTAGAGAAGGGTAGACCTCATGCGAAAGAAGTGAGGGAACGAAGAGGAGTGAGTTGGTCGGTTGAACGCGTGGAATGGGCGAAACTGGCGTAAGCTACTATTCAAATTATATTGAAGCGTGAACATAACAGTACTTCGTGACTCATGAAAATACAAGAGGAGAGATAGAGAGTCTCGCAGATTGTACATAACTATGACAATAACGAGACTCTCATTGTAAGAATCGCCATCTTTGACGCAATGAATCTTGGAAGAAAACTGAAACGAGCATTGAGTAAAATATGAACGGGCACACACAGAAAAAATATCCGTTAAATTGTCGTTCAATTGACACTAAATATGCGAGGAAATATCAGGATTCAAAACTAGTTGTGCGATAGTTAGTTGGCAGCGCGCCCGAAATGCATTCCGCGCGTGCTCGTTCATTTTTGCCAGGACAATTTTTTTTGGAATGCGGTTATAACCTACGAATGTTGTTCACGGATAGTGTTACCGATTGGGGGCGCTCTAACTACGGATATTTCCCCCGGAGAAAAAATTACGGTCAAACCGTACTTTATATCCATAATCGTGAACCAATTGAAACTACATGCAAGTATTATGCCGTATGTAAAATGGCTAAACTTAATTCAAATTAAAAAAGAAAAACTTTGTAAAGGTTTAAAAATTCATCCAACAAAAAGTTCATTGAAGTTTGTCAGTGACTTGGGAAATAGTATGTGAAAGTGAGAGAAGAAAAGTTTGCAAAACCTCTTACAAACTTTGCTTCTCTCACTTTTGAACGCTCTTTTCATATCTTTATGACAATTTCAAATGTCATTCAACTACACGTTTTGTGCGCGTGAATAACGGAACTCAAAAAATCATTCACCAGTAGTCGTGCAAGAGTTTTACTGGGAATTTCGAATTCCCTGGTTCTCTCCCCCCTCCCCCCAGGCTAAAACAATCTTTTGTCCGCAATTGTATAAGGCCTATTTTGCATTTTCATTTCATCAATTATCAAAACAACCACTAAATGCCTAAGTACAAATATGTGCAAAAAACAGCTATATATAACCACTATGAAAATATCACCATGAAGAGGAAATTCAAGAGGTCTTCCCAAACTCATGTAACATTTCATTGAAATTTTACTGTGCTCAAAATTAAACCCTCATTAACATTTGCTAAGGTGGTCTCAGTTTTGCCAAGATTAATTGCACGACTTTTTACATTACATGAACCAGCTCCTGCTCTTTCTTTTTCATCAGTGAGAACGAAGTTGTTGAAAGCGTCGGTGCTATCCATCGGGAGGGGTTGACGAGAAGTTGAAGGCATAATTTGAAATGCACCAGGGCATAAAAGCGCGGAGTATCGCAGTCGGTGACCAGGTTCGATGCATGACATGCGCCCAAAGCGAGGGCAAAAAGTGACTTCTTACAATTAGTGAGATTCTGATGGTGAGCAAGAAAGGCAATGTGGCCTTGAACGCACCACACTATTGATAACAGAAATTAGTATTGAACAATGTGTATAATGCAACAATTCATTTTATTATACGAAAGTGGAAATAAACAATAATCTTATGGGGGACACGGAACAAAGTTAGCACTTGGTGATCTTGGCGGAGCTGCATTGAATGTAAGTGAGCGTCGCATTGCGGGCGATGCCGACGATGCCGCCCTTTGGCTCGAGCTTGAGGAAGGCAGCCTCCGAGAGGTCGACGTGGTTCTTGTGGCATTCGGGGCACTTGTTGTCCACCGGGAACACACCGCTGAAAGAATACGCTTATTGTTAGTGGACACAGTCACTCGGAATAACACTTACGTCTTGCCCTTGTACTCGACCTTGATACAGATCTTGTTGCAGATTGGGTCGTTAAGTATGTAGCGTCCATCTGGAAGGGAGGAGGGCACAAACTGGGAGCTAGGATTAAATAGGTCGCCTGAGCCGGCCGCAGAGCACGGGGAAACGTCAATTCCGCAAGCGCCGCGTCCTGAGGCACCGTAGAACGTGAAGATGGAGTCCTTGATTGGTTTGTTCAGGTAGGATGGGCCACTTCCTGGCTTTGGTGCCGGCAACCCACATGGAGTGGTGCTGACGACGCTGACGGACGGGATCTTCGAGGAGCCACTGAGAACGGCGCCAGCGTTGTGGGACTGGCCTTTCCCGAGTTTCAAGTAGTCGGGCGTCTTGTACTGGTCGCCACCGGCCTTGTCCAGTCCGTACAAACTGACAATATTCGTCGAGCCATCCTTCTGGAGTTTCACTCGCGCTGAGCATATCGGCGCGCCGTTGTTGGTGAGGACAATGCTGATTTGAGCTCCGCCTGGCCACTTGCTGGTAGTCTTTACCTGGACAGACAGTCCGTTGGCACTGGACAGCTTCACGGAGAGCTGAATAACTGCCAGACAGAAGAGTACGTGTCTCATCCTGTGGGGTTGAGCTTACAAGTGCTAATTGCTTGGCTAACTGAAGTTTCCCGACACAGGGTCGCTTAAGTAGGTGCACTCCTCCATCATTTGCGTTTTTCCTGGCTTCAATCGGTAATATTTAGACAGCTGAGTTGTTTGGTCGGCGTTATTTCAGGTCGGGGGAGAGGATCGGCTTAAGCACATCGTGATACACAATATGCTTCCTCTCTTTCCCACTCTCCATCTCTCGTTCTCTCTCTCTGCTTCTATTTCACTCCTTCTCCTCTACAAGATCTTTTAGATGATTCTGGAGTTGTCGTTCCTCCAGTGACTTGGTGCAGGCTTTCATCCACTCTCTCCACTGTTGCCGAAATAGTTGCTTTTCTGTGCACTTTGATACTCATTGTTGGAAGATGAGGCCTTGAGCATAGCTTCATTAGGGCTAGTAGACAACGACGATGATGAATGGAGCTTGTGAAGTAGATGACATCATCTTTCATTGATTATGATCCGAGATAAGCCTCGTTCTTTCCCCTCTCTTTCATCCGCTTGCACTCTCTGCTCACATGGACTCGGCTTCCAACATTGAACCTCATACTGCACAGAAAAGCAACAATTTGGCAATAGTGCAGAGACCGAACCTATAGCCAGCAGCAATTGACTACGGGAATGGCGAAAAGTTCATCTAGAAGAATATTGGAGAGGACATGGAATGAGATTGAAGCAGGAAGAGAGAACAAGAGATGGAGAGTAGGAGAGAGAGGAAGCATATTGTGTATCACGAAGTGCTTACATATCCCCCGACCGGAATTCACGCTGGCCTGAAACTCGGCTGTTTAAATAATCCCGATTGCAGTAAGTAGAGACGCGAATGCTGGAAGAGTGCACCTACTTAAGCGACCCTGAGTAGGGAAACTTCAGTTAACCAAGCAATTAGCACTTATAAGCTCAACCCCACAGGATGCGACACGTACTCTTCTGTCTGGCAGTTATTCTGCTCTCCGTGAAGCTGTCCAGTGCCAACGGACTGTCTGTCCAGGTAAAGACTACCAGCAAGTGGCCAGGCGGAGCTCAAATCAGCATTGTCCTCACCAACAACGGCGCGCCGATCTGCTCTGCGCGAGTGAAACTCCAGAAGGATGGCTCGACGAATATTGTCAGTTTGTATGGACTGGACAAGGCCGGTGGCGACCAGTACAAGACGCCCGACTACTTGAAACTCGGGAAAGGCCAATCCCACAACGCTGGCGCCGTTCTCAGTGGCTCCTCGAAGATCCCGTCCGTCAGCGTCGTCAGCACCACTCCATGTGGGTTGCCGGCACCAAAGCCAGGAAGTGGCCCATCCTACCTGAACAAACCAATCAAGGACTCCATCTTCACGTTCTACGGTGCCTCGGGACGCGGCGCTTGCGGAATTGACGTTTCTCCGTGCTCTGCGGCCGGCTCAGGCGACCTATTTAGTCCTAGCTCCCAGTTTGTGCCCTCCTCCCTTCCAGATGGACGCTACATACTTAACGACCCAATCTGCAACAAGATCTGTATCAAGGTCGAGTACAAGGGCAAGACGTAAGTGTTATTCCGAGTGACTGTGTCCACTAACAATAAGCGTATTCTTTCAGCGGTGTGTTCCCGGTGGACAACAAGTGCCCCGAATGCCACAAGAACCACGTCGACCTCTCGGAGGCTGCCTTCCTCAAGCTCGAGCCAAAAGGCGGCATCGTCGGCATCGCCCGCAACGCGACGCTCACTTACATTCAATGCAGCTCCGCTAAGATTACCAAGTGCTAACTTTGCTCCATATCTACCATCGGATTCTTGTCTATTTCCACTTCAGTACAATAAAATTAATTATTGTATTATACCCATTGTTCCCTCCTAATACTGCAGTTTCCGTTGGCTATAATGTATGTATTGCGTCCAAAAATTCAAATGTACGCAAAACTCCATCATCTGATTTCATTGGACAAATGATTGAAGCTTCAAGAGCGGAATACTTAAGTTAGCTATCTTTACGGCGTGAGGAATATCAGCACGTCGTGAAATAGGACGAACTATGAATAGATGCAAGCAACGTGGCATGCCTTCCTGAGGCCCGGTGGCTTCTGCGGCATCACATCCCCAAGGGCGGCGATCCTGAGAATGGTGGTCCACACCATCAAATTGTCCAACACACCAGAAACAACTGCTGCCCATTCCTGAGTTCTCTCCCATATTTCTTATTGCTTTACTAAGACCAATCCTCATCTTCATTCTCTTGCTTCCCGCCACGGTGCATCTGCTTAGCGGTGTTGATAGCGAGGGAGAGAACATGATTAGAGGAGTGAAATCGGTATGGCTACAGTTTCTTATGTATCTGCAACAAAAGAAGGAAAAAGCAGACCATACAATTTACAACTAGTTCAAGAAAAACTTGCCAAGATTGGACAATCAATAGATCTTATCGGACAATGTGAAAGTTCGACAAGGAAGTCCTCTATCCCTCTCTTTTTCTTCCTCTCTCACATTCTCCATGTTTTCTTGTTCCGCTCAATCGTTCGCTTCCTCTTTCTCTGTCAAATATTTTGGAAAATTATTTTTTTTGATAGACATAAAATTGACCCATGAGAACTCAATTTTCTTAATCCATCGACAATTCCTATTTGAATATTATAATTTGTTGCTTCCTTCTGGAAAGAATTGTTATTGTTTTTTTTGACAAGGTCTCGATCAGTGTTAGCTTTGCGTTTCCGGGTGTGCCTCTGGTTTTGTTTTATATCTTCCATGAGTTTCGCCTTTCTGCCATTCACAGTCGTTGTTGGCAATTTGGTACATTGTATGCGTTCAAGCGGGGTAAACCACGGAGAACGTTTTCGGTTTGCGAGGGATGTTGTGTATTGAGAAGGGGAATTAATATTCCCTTGGGCGAGTCTCGGATTGTATCTGTCTCCCCAACACTTTGGTGGCACCCTTCTGATGTTGCTCCGGTCACTGCGCGAAGCGTTAAAAGGATTTATTCCTAAAAAAAATTCTGATAGTCTCCATCACAACACAATTTCCCTCGCATGTGCTTTCCCCTCCCTCTCTGCTATTCTCTCTCTCTCTCGATCAATGTCTGTCTTCCTCTTTCTTTCTCCTAATTTCACTATTGCCCTTTACTTTGATTCTCAATCTTTTGGCCAACGATCGCATCTTTTATGTATTTAAGTCATAGTGATAAGAGACGAAACCTTAGGAGTTTCACCTGGCAAATTATATATAATACTATAATATATTTACATTCACTAGAGCGATTCTATCTGCAAAGAAATTAGTTAATATAGATAAAGAGAAATAGCGAGAGAAGGATGGACAGAGGAAGTTCGGCAGGTGATGCGGCTACAAAGTAAAAAATTTAAGCATGAGATGGAGCAATGAAATGAGTTGCAGAGCTGCATGTAGGATCGCATGGTCGTAAGGTTGGTGTCGCTCAGTGGTAGAGTAGCCGACTTGAGTAGGTGTTCCGGGTTCGAATTCAGGTGATTCCAATGATCTTTGAACCTTTCGATAGTGCCTCTTCGTTGCAAATATAGATAGAGGTACTCAGACGTTCGTCACGCCAGGCTATTTCAACCCTCGCTCTCTTTCCTCCTCTCTCTCTTGTTCTCTCTCTCACTCACGCGTTTTTCCGGATATGTTAGTTTGCATGTCAGAAAAAGTAGTCGCATCCCGGGTTCATCCCCCATGAAACATGACGTCATCTACTTCTCAAGGTTCTTTCAGCACCGTCGTCCTCTTCTTGCAGTCATTAAGCCACGCCCATCTCCGAGCCTTTCTTTCGTCATCAGCTTCTCTGCACTTTAAGGTTCATTGTTGGAAGATGAGCTCACAAAAGGCTCATCTTCCAACAATAAACCTCAAAGTGCAGAGAAGAGCAACAAGTTTGGCAATAATGGAGAGAGTGGAATGACGAATCCGGAAGATCTCTAGACGAATTTTGGAGAGCACATGAGTGAGATTTGAGGGAGAGAACGAGAGACGGAGAGTGGGAGCGAGAGGGAGCATATTGTAGGGCTTTTTGAATAAGATGTTAATTTTTCGCGTAGTAAGAACTGCCAAAACAAATTCTTAGCAATGAACTTTGATCGTTTTGTGAAGGATGTGTTTGAAAAGGCTGTTTGAACACCTTGCCGTTAGGCTCTAGAGGAAAAAATTCGACACACCATGTACTTCGGCCGAACATATCCCCGACAGGAAATAACGTAGACTAGAACATCAGCTGTCCAAATATTCCCGATTGAGGGCAGAAAAGACGCGAATGAGGGAAGAGTACGCCAACTACTTAAGCGGACATGGGGTTGGGAAAAACGATCTCTACGCCACAGGATGCGCCACATACTCTTCTGTCTTGCTGTCCTTTGGCTGGGAGCTTGCGCGCTCACACCTAAGGACCCGCCTTATGGACAGCTCTCCGTGAAAGGCACGCAGCTGGTGGGCGCCGATGGCAAACCCGTACAGCTCATCGGAATGTCGCTGTTCTGGTCGCAGTGGATGGGACAGTACTTCACCAAGGACACCGTCGACGCACTCGCCTGTCAGTGGGGCGCGAACATCGTGCGTGCCGTGATGGGCGTTGAGAAGGACGGCTACCTCAGCAACAAGCAGAGGGAGCTTGCGAAGGTGCGCGCCGTTGTGGAGGCGGCCATCGAGCGAGGCATCTACGTGATCATCGACTGGCACGACCACGAGGCACACAACCACAAGCAGGACGCGATTGATTTCTTCAAGCAAATGGCCACCGACTACGGCAAATACCCACACGTGCTCTACGAGACCTTCAATGAGCCTCTCCAGGTATGTCTTTGAGGTGGTCTCTTCGCGCCTACAGCAAACACTGCAGGTGGAATGGAACGCCGTTCTGAAGCCCTACCACACCGATGTGCTGAAGGCGATTCGCGCCATCGACCCTGACAACGTGGCCCTGCTGGGAACACCGTCATATTCAGGAGCCTCGGGCATCGTCGATGCCAAAAACTCACCTCTGTGTGGTATGCACAGGGCGCACACTCCACTCACGTTCTATTGTATGTAATTTAGGCCAGACCAACGTGATGTACGTGCAGCACTTCTACTCGGGCACGCACCGCGCCATCGCTCAAATTACCTACTCGAAGGCCGCAGCAAAGATCCCAGTGTTCATTTCGGAATACGGCATCTCCGAGGCTGACGGCGGCTCGAACGGACAGATCTACACGGAGGAGGCAAAGAAATGGTACACATTACTGGACGAAAACAAGGCCTCCTATGTGGCGTGGTCGATCTGCGACAAAAACGAAGCTTCATCGGCGCTCAAGCCTGGCACCCAGCCCAACCAGGTCGGCAACGACGCGCAGTTGTCGGACGCCGGCGTCTTCCTGAAGAGCATGATCAAGTCGAAGAAGCTGTACACATGCGACGACTACGTTCCGTCTCCTAATCCTAGGCCTAAACCAGCTCCAGGTCCAGCTCCGGTACCTGTACCAGGTCCAGCACCTGCTCCAGACACGTCGTCCTGTTCCAACGGACTGTGTCTCCAGGTTAAGATTACCAGCACCTGGCCATTCGGAGCTCAACTCGAACTCGTCTTCACCAACAACGGCGCGTCGACTGTCTGCTCTGCGCACGTGAAACTCCAGAAGGATCGCTCGACGTCTTTTAGCAGTTTGTGGGGACTGGACAATACCGGCATCGACCAGTACAAGACGCCCGATTACGTGAATATCGCGGGTGGCCAGACCCACATCGCTGGCGCGATCGTTATTGGTTCGAAGATCCCGACCTTCAGAATCGTCAGCACCAATACCAAGTGCTAACTACGCTCCATGTCCACCATTGGTTTCTTCTTAATTTTCACTTCAGAAGAATAAAATTAACTGCAACATTATACACGTTGTTCCCTACAAATACTAGAGTTTCAGTTGATTACAGTGTGTGTGTCCAAAATTAAAATAAACTAAAAACACTATCATCCGAATTCATTGGACGAATAAGAGAAGCTTAAAGAGCGAATAAGTATGTAAGCTAGCTTTCTCTGAGACATGAAGAATATCGAAGAATATCACCGTGGTGAAATGGATGCGGTAAAAACGTAAGATAGAGTAAAATGGAAGTTTAAGCGAAGTCATGTACCCTGGTCACTGCCGCAGCCTGAAAAAGTTCCCAAAAATTAACACTTTTACGATTCCTCTTCCGCATAAGAAATCCCCATTCGATTTTTCAATGTTTGCGGCGCCAATTGTCTGAATTAAGAAAATCGTTAACCTTTCATTAATCCGATGGATAAATACAATCGGTGAGGAGATTTTGATCATCATTTCCGTTATCTACTCGACAAGGGCTTGCAAACCAGTTTTAAGCTCATTTCAAAACCTCGAGGAATTCTAGACTATTCTCTTGCTAGGTTCCTCAGGCGCCATTGCCCAGCGGGCGGGCCTTCGTAATCCTCGACTGAGAATGGTGGTGGGCTACATCTTATTGCTCAACACACCAGAAACAGCTACTGTCTATTCCTCACATCTTCCTTGATTACTTTTACTTCACTGCGACCAATCCTTGTCGTCGTTGTCTTGATTCCGACCCACTTGGAGCATTTCTTTGCCGTCTTCCACTCGAGGGGGGGGAACACTACAACTCCAAGTGCTTATTACAAGATTATCTACTAACTAGTTTGTACTTTCTACTCTTCCTTTAAATCTATATATCTTACACGAAATTGAATAACTCAAACCAACATCTTAATGTTTGCCCTCTAACTCGGATTTTGGACGCGTGTTTAGACCGTGATAAAAAAAATAGGTTGTTGAAGCATAAAATTTTTTTCAGGTCATCGTTGTGCACGCTTGGCCCTCTCATTGGGCACTGCACTCTATCCCTTCTCTTCTGTTTTGTATTGTGTGTATTGTGGAATCAGTTCATTTATTTTTCTATGAAAAGCAATCATAGTTCTTAATGCTCATTTGATTAAGGGCTCCGCTGATCTTTGTCATATCGTTATCATAAAAGAAGGAGATGAAGTCTCGAGTTTCTTGCTCGGCGCGTCGCAACGCAAGGGGAAGCAAAGGGGAAGGAGTTGGACGGCTGTCCTTTCATGCAACTCCTCGACCCTTGTAGGCCCCGTCAGCAGACTTATAGACTCTGGTTCGCCACGTCTCAACATCTGCACGGCGAACGGCCCGTTTTCTCTCAGTCTATAATTAATTAGAAGCATTTCAAAGTGTTACTAAATAAAATAACACTCGAATTTAATGAGAAATACTAACCGCATCCGATCTCCAACATGCCGTGCCGTAAGGGAGTTTCTTCGCTGTCCCCAATTATCCATTCATGGTCGGAAAATCCTCTCTCCACCGTAGCTGTCGAGAGTGGAGTTGAGAATATTCCCTGGATTACGTGTTGAAGATGATGATCTCTGCCTCTCGCTCTGGTCCGTGTCAACCGTGCAGACCGAAGCGCCCACTCGTCGTGTCGCTGCAATACTTCGTAGAAGACCGTCGTGGTCACCACGGGTGCGTTCATGAGGTCGTCTGCAGCACGATACTAAAAAAGTTCAGCGCCCTGATTTTTTGCTCAAGTTGTTATTGCTCAAATGGTTTTCGCTCTGATTTTGTTTTCGCCCAAATTTTGTTTTCGATTTTCCCTCTAATTATTTTCGCTCAAACTGTGTGCTTTATGGAATGATGTGATTGTTGTGCATTTTCTTCAAATGAGGTATTATAGTGAACTTTTATCAGAATTAGGATGAAAGCACGAGTGAAAGTTAATAATACACAGAAACTATCACACCAGCGAAACAGGATATTAACAAAGTAAAAGAAAGGTGCTAAAAAAACAATAATTAAGCGTGTTCGCAGGTATTCGTTGTCCATCTGTAGATAGAAATGAAGCTCAAGTCGATTCTGCCGGGTAGAATACGTCGAAGTGCACGGCCTCTAGCAAGCTGCGAGCGACGTTACCGTAGTGGAGAGGGTATATTTCATTCTCTTCTGATTGTGCGGAACCTCAGTGGCGCAATGGTAAAGTCTGGCTTGTTTCGTGGCAATGGCTGCGGTTGGGAGATGACGCTGACAGGCTGTGCACGGAAGTGGCTGTGTTGGTCATACATACATACACTGACACAATGAAGTGGTCGGAGAAGTATCCGTTGAAGCCCTTGGGCAGTTCCACTAACGGTGTAGTTCTGACGGGGACTGACTGAGTCAGGGATCGAATGACACTCGAGCCATCGCATGTGGTTCCAACACTTGAAGAGACAGCAAGAAGGCTTCGACATTGAGAGAGATGTCGACTTCTGTTGCAAGGGTAACGCGAGAAGTTACGGTGGAGCCATCGGTGTTAAGTTGGCCGGCCGGAGAGACGGTTGCCTCGGGCGAGACTGCGGCTTCTGCAAGGGATCCTCATGTATGTATCTCTCGTCACTAGTCCTATCGTTATTCTATACTAACTTTTACATATTAGGTTTTTTTCATTTGTCAAACCATGTCCTTCCTCTCGTTGGCATTTAAAGGAACTGTCCGGGGAATCTTTCAACAGTAGTAAAAGCTGCGCGCTTTGAATGCGCACGCTCACGCTGCTCGTTGATAAACGGGAGAGAAAGTGAAAGAGGCCCGAGTAACTCACGCCCTTCCCAAACTCATTAATTTGTAGCCAGTAAACAAAGCTCGCTCCGCCGTTCAATGTAGTTCAACTCTTTTCATTTTTGCTCAATTTTATTTGTACTTTTGACAAGTGTCAAAAATACAAAAAAAATGCTTCATTTGAGCAATAATCATTTGAGCGAAAATCAGGACATCAAAAGTTCAATAGATTCACAAGTGTCTGCGCTAGCACAGACTAGAACATACATGTTATATGTATAAAGGGAAATATGTAACCTTTTGAAGGTAATGTACCGAGTAGACAACGCATTCTCGGTAGAAAGTCGATGGTGTGCTACCTGAAAGGAATATAATGACTCATAATTAAGTCAATAAATTGATAAATTCAATGTGATGAACATCAGTCATATCTTCCAAAATGATGCACCTATACTACCCGTACCATACACTACCCCTCCATCTAATGGTGGTACAGTAGAGCATATGTATAATAGTACAGTAGAACCTCCATCTACCTATTATGTATGCATGTAATACTACATGCGCCGCAGCCAAATGTGTCTCGTGTTACAGCATTTAAATGTCTTATTCTTTTAACTCCATGTACTTCCATATCAAGTGTCAAATAAAACAAAAATACCCAAGCTCTATTGCTTTGAAACATACATGCATATTAATGCCATAATTTCACGGTTAGAGACACCTGTTCTGCCTCCTCCCACTAATCCTTTCAATAAGAAATCGAATGGCTTTGTATCAATTTCGGTTCCATAAAGATATCCTGTGTTAAGAATAACGAGATATCTATCTTTATTTTTAATCATCTTTTTCCCAAAAAATATCTTATATTCCCATGTTGTTGCACAATAAGAAAACTAAACAGCGCAAGTTTTACACTTATGTTAAAATCACCATGAAATTATGCCACACAACGCTCCATTACGTGTTCAATACATACAGCGCTGAATTGTACTGAATCATAAAGAAATTAAAGGGGTTTAAAGCTGCGAGCAAAGCATTCATAAATATCTCCATTTTGTGTTCAATACAGATAGGTATGCAGGCTCTGAATCATAACAAATTGAAAGGAATTAAAAGCAGCCAGGAAAGTGAAAAGCAGCACTTTTTGGGTGATATCACCAAAACATTCCAGCACTCATCCCTGTGGAGTATGTTTAGCGTTTCGTATCAAATATCGTAGATGAATTGAATTGAAAATTTCATTGAATTCCGCCCTTAACGGAGCGGACTTGGATTGATCTGGATTGAGATCACGCCATGAGGTTGATCAGGCTTCCTATGGTTAGAAAATATGATTGTTCAAGGTGGTACGCACTATTTTCAATTATCAAATCATTAACTAAATAAAAATAAATTAAATATTCATATAAGTATATAATATAACAAAAGCATAAATAGAAATAAATTGTTAAATAAGAAGAAAAAGATTATTTCTATAATCATGATTCTTCAAGAATTTCTAAATATGTATGTAAGTATGTATGTACAAGAGTACTCACTGTTCGATTGAAGAGCAATGGCTTTTTGTTTAGCAGATGTATGCTGCTAGCCGCTGTAGAACATTCGTATGTACGACGAAAGTAGAGGCACTGAAACCTGAAAAAGAAACAACTTTATACTCAATCTATGTACATAGCAAGGGATACACTGAAATGCGCACTTCATTGAAGAATAAATGGAAGATAAATTTATTGCTCAACAAAAAAAGGAGGGATACCAAGGTACTCAAGCTGCATAAAGAGTAAATATGATGCGAACAATTCTTCGACACGTTCTTGATACATTACATGAACAACTCAAAGAATCTGCCTATTACGTGCGTGTCATAGCCACTCTAACAGAATACAGTATGCCTATTTTCCAGTCAGGATTTTCTGCGATATGATACACAGCAGGGAAAGAACGAGGAAGATGGAGAGAGTGTTCATAGAAAACAGAGAGCTCGGATTAATCCAACGAGTGTAGGTTGCGCCAAAGAGTCTGCTACTGCGATGAAATATCATGCTTCGGTTTAAACCCAGTTACTCAAGGTATGCTTGGGATTCCGACCAGTGAAAGCTGTGTCTTGAACCAAAGTTTTTGGCTCGCTTTTCGGGGGTTCCCGAGGAGCAAAAGTATCCACTGACATAATATGTGCATATGTATGTATGTCTTTAAAGAGTACTCGCGTTTTTATTTCATGCATATATTTCAAACATTTGAATAATAAAAATGTCAACAAGCTTTTTCTTTATCTTTTCTACATGACATGCAGTGATCGAAAAATCCAATCTCTCCGGGGGCGATTGCATCTTGAAGCTACAAGGAAAATATTAATACAAATAAATTCGTATGTATGAAAAGATTGCAGATCTGTCTCTACTCACCATAAAGATCCTGGTTGATACTCATTGTATCAGAATAGTTTGTGGTGTCTTATTTTAATCAAATGGTTCTGCAACAGATAAGATCTGTTTTCCCTACACCCGATGTTTCACAAATTAATAAATTAATGTGTTTATCTGTGACTCGTTAATTTTTGTAGCTGCTCAAACTTTCTATTTCTTATATTTTCTCAAACTTTTTATCTCTAACTATGACATCAAATACAATTAAAGCTCAAACGAAATGGCCATATGGCTGAGAAATGAATGTGCCTTTGATTATTCGCCTCTAATCGAATACAGGGCGGAACGATGGTTCTTCACCATGTTGACAGTGTGAATCTGTCAGCGAAGCATTGGTTACAAACTTCTGAAATTTGAAGGTGATCGCGTCAGACTCCATATGTTCCTTCATCTTCCTCACGAAAGACTTCATGTGATTGAAATGAATCTGATGGGCTGCTTCTTTGAGACTATTGGGAATCCTCGGCACTTGACTATCTCCTCCTTCACCCTTCCGTCGTCAAGTGTGACTGTGTAGGCGTACGCCTTCGGCCCTTGAGATACAAACTCAAAATATTCAGCCCCAGCCGACACCTCAGAAATCAGCTGGCTCGTGGAAGTCGAAGCAATAACGCTAGGGGGCTACTAGCTTTGAGAACTTTGATTTAGTTGTCCTCCTGCAATATGCATATAACAAAACTGTAAATGAAAACATGAAATTATAATATAGGAAGAAAAATTACTTTCATTAATTAGAAATTTTAATAAGCAGAGAAAAATGTTTCTGTAATATAAGAATAAATGTACATACATATGTATGTACATAAGTATGAATGTATGTATATAAATGCATACTCATTGCGAGGCAGAACAGAAATGCAGATGTATGCTGCTAGTCGATGTCGAACATTCGTGTCTATGACGATAGGAGAGGCGCACTTGAGCCTGAAACAGAAAGTACTCATAACACTTAAAATAGCAAGAGATGCACTGCATTTTTTGTTTCATTCAGGGATAATTGTATGATAAATTTCATGCGCAACGAAAAGGTATCACTGTAATAAAGCTGCATAAACACATAAACAGACCTTCTGTAATGACAGAGAATATTACATATACCATAACAAAACTTGAGCAACAATATGAATCTGTGTATGCCTTACATAGAAACATTTTTCCGAGCGTCATCACAGAGTACAGTATGCTAACATTCCATGCAGGACACTCTTTGATAGGATACACAGCTGGGAATGAAGGCAAAGGATAGAGAGAGTGTTCATAGAAAGCAGAGAGCTTGGATAAATGCAACGAGTGTAGGTTGCGCCGAAGAGTGTGCTACTGAGACGAAACAACCTGCTTTGGTTTTAACCCAGTTACTCAAGGTATGCTTGGGATTCCGACCAGTGAAAGCTGTGTCTTGAACCAAAGTTTTTGGCTCGCTTTTCGGGGGTTCCTGAGGAGCAAATGTATTCTTCGATGTATTTCTCGTTCAATTTTTTATATTTTTGGAGAAATCTTTTGTTACTCTTTACTGTCGAATCAAGTTACTAAAAACTATGGCGATATCAGCACTATCCGCGATAACAACCGAACTTCTCACCAAAATCAATTTCGCTTTCGACTTTATGAGATGGATGCTAAAAAATTGTTACACTTATACATGCAAACTCATGAAAATCATGTCGCTATATTTTGCACTTATTTCTTTATTCACTTGTGTTCTATGATACATCGGCACATTTCATAAATCCTAGTAGCGAAAAGTCTCCTTTTTTCTAAAGACGAGTTGAAGTGTAGAATGCATAGACGTGCAGGCTCACTGCGATGAAAGCCAAGAGGTTCGACGCCGAAACAGCGGCCAAAGCAACGTAAATGGCCTTGAAGAAACAGAAATTAAAGCCTTTTATAACCATGGAAGAAGAAAAACCCAAGCTGTCCGGAATTAACAACGTGATTTCTTCGCTTTGCATAGAAGGATCTTGGGAAGCCGAGTCGGGATCGTTGGTGGACTCTTCCTGAGAGCGCTGATTCTGCTTGACTGGTTCGATGGTGGTAGTTGTGGCGTTCCCGAGGATCTTCTCGAGCTGCACAATACACGGCCATCTTTCTCATAAGAATATACAATAATAGTCTTTATTTACAGCGTGCGAATAATGTTAGTACTGCAGTTGTACCCTCTCACCGTTTTGTTCTAACGTTTTTCTGCTACTACTATTCACAGATAGTTTAATATTGCAGTGCGAATTCATCCCTACCGTCATTCAGGTGAACCGTATCCCAAATCTTTTAAATATTTTACTTGCTACCTTCGGTATCCCAGACCTCTTCAAAAGATAGCCGCATCTCCCCATTTGTTTGGTTGTTCAATGGCTGCTCGATGTACGCTTCGAGGAGTTTGGGTGCGTCCGGGTGATCTCTGATGTCCAGCCGGCAGTCATCCAGCTCACTCTCGCAAACGCACCGTGCCGATTCGAAACGATGACTCAGCCAGACTTCAAAGAGGTACGGTATATGAACATGTCGGATTTATCTGTCTCTAAATTTGAGCTTTTCTATTAAGAATAATAAAAGTACAAAAGTAATTAAACTTTAAAAAAAAAATAAAAATTTAAATAAATAAACCACGTTGACAACTTTATTTAAAACTAAAAATTAAAAATTAGTAAATGAATAGACCAATTAAGCAGCCGATCTCCTCGAAAGCCGTGCATGTCTGCAAAGTGGTGCCATTCTTGTAGATGTAGTGTTCGCATTGCCGATCAACATTGACTACTGATAAGGTATTTTCGCAGATCTCCGTGCACTCGGTGTTGTTGTCCCAGTTGAAGCATTGCTAAATTATATATATATATATATATTTTTTTTTTAAATTAAAATTTACATACTTATGTTCAGCAGCAACATGAATGTTCATATATAGCTGATTTTTTAAAAAGATTTATAAGACTCACTTGTCAAGCATCTGATTCCAAAAATTAAGCCAAAAACAAACCGTATCAGGTAATATATAGTTACTGCGCTCGTGACACTCGCCAGCGTCTGCGAACTGGAGAAGGCGGAGGGCGCCGATGGACGCCGGCAGTGCACCCGAACATGGGTAGGCCAGGAAAACAGCGGGAAGAGGAGAGCGCGGAGAAGAGCCGACCACACTCGGGCACTGCGGTACGATGAAGTGGCCGAAATGAAGTACCAAGGAATAACTTCGGCGCATTTGAAGGGAATATTCATATTATTGATCACATACAAATTGCATTAACTCTTTTTTGTTGAATTCTCCCTTAGGAAAACATTCGTACTTTCTAGGACACACTTTATTTCTTTTTTTATATTTAAGAATATTTTTAGTGCTCTATAAGTGAATAATGTTTATTTTCTATCGTGAACTTTTGCAACTACTACCATGAGAGAGAGCAACATACATACGTGCATATGTTATTGAGAATGTCACTCAGGAAGGCGCGGCACATGCAATAATGAATGAACCTGTGCCTTACAAATCTATTAAAAAGATTCTCTTTTAGAGAGCCGTTTATCAGAGTGCGAGATAACGATTTCCAATCTGATTCTTTTGCGCCTCAAGGCAGTGTCTTAACACCAATCCTCTTCAACTTATATATTTCAGACGCAACATCTCTTTTATCACCACTGGGATGCATATGCTGCCAAGAAATCATTCGCGCGCTCCTCTCTTATCAATCGCTTGACGTCAGGAGAGACATCGATGGCTGATCCGTTGGCCAAGGCTACGGGCTCATCCGCATTTGTCTTCTGGACGTCTTTCCATTTTCTTCCATCATGCAACGGTTGTTATCGAATGCCTGGCTCAGTCTTGCTCTTTTATCTATAAATACAAAATTAAAATCGAATTAATACACAACAGATGTAATTATTTCGCAATAATTCACACACAACTAATTATACAGCTATCAGTACTCGAAAATCCTTTGAAAGAACAATGCCAATTTCGAACTATTTACATATCTTGTCGCATTCACCCAAATTCCGAAAGATTATGGTTCGTTGCAAAAGTACGTCAGTGTTTCGACTTCGTTCGGAACAGACTTCTTCGATCTATTCTCTCCATGCTGCCACAACGAAAGGCATTCATCATTTTCTGGCCCCTCTGTGTCTGATTCTCTTTCTCACTTCTTTGTTCTCCTCTGTCTTCCTCCCTCTTTTCTTTCTTCATCTCTTCACCATCTCATAGTCATGTCCTCTTTCTCTTTTCTTGTGCACTCTGTGCAGACATATTGATTCTATCTGTCCTCTACTTTCTCCTGTAATCATATAGTCTCTCTCTCTTTCTCTCTCTCTCTCTCTCTCTCTCTCTCTCTCTCTCTCTCTCTGTGTCTTTCTGCAATGAAAAGAGAGCTCTTTTCGTGAGCATATTTTTCGCTTCCTTCATTGGGATCACTGAAAGGACAGACAGGTGCATGATCATATTAATCATTAAAAAAGCTCACAATCAGTGATATATTCTTTCAAAAATAAGCAACATATTCATATAGTTACATATGTGTGTACATACGAATTGTGTGACTTGCTCCTTTTCTCTGCCGTCGATATCACCGAGTGAGGATGATTTTATCAAAGGTGGAAATTTAATAGTAAAATAAAATGCATAAATTACCATCATGCGAATTGACTGGTTGAATATATTTAAGAAATAGCTCTAGTTGGTCGAAGTAAGCTCTCATGTCACTTGCGAGATTGTTCTCTTCCATTCAAATGGTCGCCCTCCTGTTGATATATCTCGTCATCTATCAGCCACCTGAAGTTTAATGCTCTTGTGGAAACCCAGATCGTCGGCCTCGGGAAGGTTGCTCAAATGTGATCCTCCTTTGGCGCTACGTCCAAGTGTTGCTCTCGCCGTTGTTGAACTGGCCATTCAGTTTGAAATACCTGAAAGAAAGCCGTGGAGGCTTCCTATCACGCTCGTCATCAGGTAGTTCCTGAACTGAAAAACTAATTGTAATAAAGGACGAAAAAACCAGCATTTATTAGTAGATGAAAACTGCAAAAAAAAGAAATTATCATTAATTAAATCAAGAATATACTAATTATGAATGTATATACATATGTACATGCATACTCACAGTTACTTGGAAGAAAAATGTATATTCGTAGCAGGTGTATGCTGCTAGTTGGTGTAGAACATGTGTATTTACGACGAGAGTCCAGGCATGGAATCCTGAAAAATAAACTACTCTTCACAATTACAAAATAAAGGGATACTATAGATGATACTTCAACAACAATTTGAATCTGTGTACGGCTTGCACACAAACATTTTCTGAGCCTGTCATAACCACTCGAAAAGAGTACAGAATGCCAAAATTCCAGGCAGGAAACTCTTCGATAGGATACATAGCTGTGAATGAAGGCAAAGGATAGAGAGAGTGTTCATGGAAAGCAGTGAGCTCGAATTAATCCAACGAATGTAGGTTGCGCGCAAGAGTGTGCTACTGCGATCCAACAATTCCTTCGGTTTTAACCCAGTTACTCAAGGTATGCTTGGGATTCCGACCAGTGAAAGCTGTGTCTTAAACCAAAGTTTTTGGCTCGCTTTTCGGGGGTTCCTGAGGAGAAAATGTTTATTTCGATGTCATCCGTGGTCACTGAGGACTATAATGATTATATCTTCCTAGACTTCTTATGTTCCCCTTATCTCTCGGCTCAAATGAGACTGATCTCTCGCCTTTATGAATTGGATAAGTTTTTAAACATTCGAGTTCGTACTTAAGTGTGCGTGATCGCTTGTGTAATAGTTCCCAAAAAATCCCTTTATTTCACCCATCAAAATGGGAGGCAGCGTCGATTAGGAATGTATTTTTCTTCTTGAAAATTTACAATACCAATGCACGTAAAGTCATGCTTTTCAATTTGCACTTTTTCCTTTATTCACTTGTATTCAATGATACTACCTACATCTATTTCATAAATCAAAGTAGGGACGAGTCTCATTTTCTATGCGGAGTTGACGTGTAAACTGCAGGATCGATGCGATGAAAGCCAAGAGGTTCGATGTCGAAACCGCCACCAAACCTACGTAACCGAGGCCTGGACGAAGCAAAAATTAATGCAAACTCTGTTTTATGCTTTACTTCATGGAATAGAAATCTGTTGAGCAATAAAAAAAGAAGCTGACCGGTCTTGACCACATGATTTCCTCGGTTTGCATAAAAGGCACTCGGGATCAGGGGTGGCCGGAGATCGAAAATACTGGCCCCGATCCTTGCCCCGGGGGCACCCCTGCTCGGGATCTTGGTGGACTCTTCCTGAGAGCGGTGATTCTGGCTAACTGGTTGCTGAAATGTTTCAGAGTTCTTCATACAACTGTTAGAAGTTGTTGGGTTTTCTAACACTGCGATAATGACTATAAGGAGAAATACCAAAGGAATAAAAGGAGGGACGATGCCTTCATATGTATGTAGATGGACGGATCGGTTGGGGGGGGAGGGGTGCATTCTGTGTATATAAATTTTGCGAGAAAAACATTGAAAGCCAAATTACTCCCTGTTCTAATCAAACAGTATTTCTCTCTATACATACATATATCTCTCTTTATGCCTTTTCGTTGGCATATTTTAACCAAAAGATAAATTCATCTTCATCTAGCCCAAAATGCTTATCACACTCCACTTTTCCTAGCCAAAACGTTTATAATATTACCCTGAGCGTAAGTAAAATCTTCTTCTTTTCCAGAAAATGAAATTGTTTTTTTAATCTTATACCTATGTATTCTGTAATGAATAATTGGGCCAATTCGGCTAAGAACTTTCCTTTCCTTTTGAGAACTTTAACATTCCGGATGGGGGATTATTAAATATTGTTTTTTCTCTTCAAAATCACCGTAACTGTTGAGAAGAGCCGCGGCGCAGTCGTCGCTGTTTGGACGTCTATGTCCATGAGTTTCTGACAATGAGTGAGAATAAAAAGACACAGCTAATTAAAGCATTGTAAAACCGCTTACACTATCTCTCTCTCTCTCTCTCTCTCTCTCTCTCTCTCTCTTGATCCTTCTCACACTTTGGCTTCTTTGTTGCCCACTGTATTATTCTTTGATTCTTTCTATGAAATTTTTGTTCGACGCATTAACCTGGAACTCGCTCCCGGACATGAGGAACGGACCATCTTCGTCCGACTTGTCTTCGGCGAGGAGATTGTTAGGGCAAACTATAAGAGATCGGACCTTTTTTTATTAGGGTTTTTTAACTTTATTTTTTCACTGGAAGAATGACATTTGTCTGCATTTAATTAGATACAGAAACTGGACTGGGCAGAAAGAGAATGGTGTCAAAGTGTAGAATCGGACGAATTGAGTGAAAAGAATTATTCTGTAAAAATTTAATTAGATTTCGAATGGAACGGAAATGGGCATTCTTGTCATGTCTGTGGAAATACCCTTATAAAAGTGGTTCAACCTTTATGTGAGTACATTTTCGTCTACAAACGTTAATTAAATAGGCTGTTGTTGATAAAATATTAAAAAATATGAATTCTATCTGTGCTATTCGCTCACGAAAATTCTTCACTCATTCAGTTCCTCACCGTCCTATCCTCTTTGCACTCTCTCTCTCTCTCTCTCTCTCTCTCTCTCTCTTTCCCTCCCTCTCTCTCGCTTTCTCCCTCTGTCTCTCTCCCTCCCTCTCTTATTCCATTACATTTCGGTGAGCTTATATTAAATAGAACATCACATAGCTATGTTTTGTATTTGATAAGAGTTTGGCTTGCCTTTATGTAATGGAATTTTGAGAGAAAAAATCGCGTTTAGGACGATGAGCGGAGTGTAAGGGAGTCGCGTTTATGGCGACAGTTACATATGTATCTGAAACAGAAGGAGTAAAAAAAAGGTTCTAAAATTAACGATTATGCAAAGAGTTGAAAGAAAACTTGCGAAGAGTTGAAAAGCAACGGAAAAGATGGGACAATGTAAAGGCTCGACAACTCTCTCTCTCTTCTCTCTCACTCTGTCTCTCACACTCTGTCTCTCTATCTTGCTCTCTCGCGCTCTCTCTTATTCTCACAACTCTCTCTCTCTCTTCTCTCTCACTCTGTATCTCACACTCTGTCTCTCTATATCTTGCTCTCTCGCTCTCTCTCATATTCTCACTATTTCTCTCTCTCTCACTCTGTCTCTCTCTCTCATTATCTTATAAATGGTGCAAATTCAAGAATTCGAGCATCTTTTTCCCTGATTAGTCATTTGTCAAAACATTTCTGTGAAAAAGGGAATGTTATTATGTTTATGTCTTTCGTAAGGTGTCTAGTATTCCAGACTACAAATACAGATCTACGTTGGTACAAAAAAGTATTTGTATCGCAGAGTAGCTTCCAAGATAGCATCTTCGCTGACCACTCTCTCTGTCTCTCCCACTTGCATCCCGCAACGAAATCCCTAAGCCCTAATACACCTTTACATCGATATAAAAAAAGGATTCGTTTCGCAGAGCAGCTTCCAAGATTGAAAAAAAAGAATTCCATCTTCCCTTACCCGCAACAAAGTTGACGTTCGGCCCCGTGCAAATCGCAAGATCAATCGATTAATTTTTCCTTAAATTGTTTTGAAATTTTCCAGAATCGTGAGAAGATGTTAATGCAGAATGCTAATAGTCAATATTTCAGTTTTTATGGTTGGATGCAAAAGCACGCAAGAGTTTCGACTTCGTTCGGAACTGTCCAGGTAAGGCGTACTCTCAGCGACGCGACGCAGTTTGTCAATTATGAATTTCGTCGAACTTGAATATATTATGATTTATTTGCATACTACTTTTTAGTTACCATTTTTAGTGCAAACTGATGAAGGTCAATTGTCTTTCCATGTTTATCAATTTTACATCAGCAATGAATGCTATTAAAAAGATAAGTAAGATTATCTGGATATTTGTATATTCATTACTTTCACCGCTCAGTTTCTATCTGTCTACCACAATCATTGCAGCATTGTTGATAGCGGAGGATGTCCTCGATTTCTTTCGCCACGCTTCCTGCGGCTGCTGCGGCGATGAACCTCTACTTTTGAGATCTTCAACATTCCGGATCGGGTGGAGCGGTTATCAAAAAAAAAATTTCTTCAAATATCACTTGCCGTCATGGGAGAGACAAGAGCAGTGATCGCGTCTTAAATCGTAAAATGGCGCAGTTTGCCTAGTTCGGCAATATCGATAAGCTTCTGAAAAGGAAGAAAGACACAACTATTTAACTGTCACTATCATCACACACGCACACTCTCTATCTCTCCCGGCTTTTCTCTATCTTGATCCTTCTTGTTGGGCACGGTCGCCTTTCCATTGGAGTAACTCTTTTTTTTGTAATATAATACAGGAAAGGTTATGTTTTTTAAACAAATGTATTATATAATCACTTAAACACAAAAAAAACAATTGAGGGTCAAGAGTAATTGTGAGAGACTTGAGCTACACCTCAAATGGAAGCTTGATCGTTCCAGTTTCGAAGCACTGCGAATTCGAACTACTAGTAATGTACCTGGGAACATAAGAATACATTGATTGACCTTAATTTTCGGGCGTCTCGCCTCAGGACCGACAGAGTCGGCACTGTCGACAACACTGGCTGCACGGTTGCGGGCTCATAAGTTGTTCTCCTCCTGCACGTTTTTCATGTTGTCCTCGGCTCTAGATAAATTTTCGTTCGACGGACTCACTTCGTCCTCGTATGACGAATGTATTATCTTCGCACGACTTGTCGACGACGAGGAGATCGTTGGGGCTAACTGTAAGAGTAGGGAAAAGAGAGAGAGAGAGAGAGAGAGAGAGAGAGAGAGAGAGTTGGGAACTATTTACGTATGTACATGTTCTTTCTCGAAACCCGCGCCGCGTCTTCAGTAGATCTCGCTTACATTAGCATTAGCTGAAATGCAGTTATTGGTCGTCTTCAAACGTTCGTTGAAAAGGCTATTGTTGATTAAAAAATATATATTTATTTCTTTATTTACTATTGTTCATATTTGAAAAAAATATGTATATTCAATCCAGACTAATTCAGTGGTTGGAACAGAATGCTCTTTTCTAACTCTTCTACGCGTTCACAAAAAGTCTTCACTCATTCTCCTATCCTCTTTGCATTCTCTCTCTATTTATATTAATTGGCGTTTAATAGAACAATATGTAATTATATTTTGTAACATGAAAAAACTTCGGCCTGCCTTTATGTGGAAATGAAGTGAAAGTCGACATCGCGTTTATGACGATGAGATTCGTTAAAAGGGAGTCGCATGTATGGCGACAGCTTCATTGTATCTGTAAAAAAAGAAGAAGAACGATCAAAGCAAAGCACATCATTTGCATACGCAAACTGCTGAAGGAAAAACTTGCACAGAGTTGACAACCAATGGAACAGATGGGACAATATGAAGGCACGACAACTCTCTCTCTCTCTCTCTCTCTCTCTCTCTCTCTCTCTCTCTCTCTCTCTTTCTCTCTGTAACTCTCTCACACTCTGTCTCTTTCACTCTTCTCTCTCTCTCGGTTGTTCGCCCTCTCCTATCTTCCCTTTCCTGTGCCACTTTCTCTCTCTAACTCTCTCTCTCCCTCTCTCTCTCTCCCTCTCTCTCTCTCCCTCTCTCTCTCTCTCTCTCTCTCTCTCTCTGTCTCTCTCTCTCTCTGATCACTAATCGAGATGTGTGAGTCTTCTTATTATCTCAACCTTGAGTAATTAAACATTAACAATAAAAATGAAACAGAATTGAAAGTGTGAATGGTGAAGGAAGTCAACATCCTCGCCTTATAAATGTTTCCTTGCGAATATTCAAGAATTTTAGCACCTTTTTCCATGATTAGTCATTTCCAAGAGTCAGCATTGTCAAAATAATACTGTGAAAAATGGAATGTTATTATGTTTATGTCCTTTCTAACTTCCTTTCTCTAATTATTCAGCTACTTCGATTCATTCTCTCCATGCTACCACAACGAAGGGCATTCATCATTTTCTGGCCCCTTTGTGTCTGATTCTCTTTCTCACTTCTTTCCTCTCCTCCGTCTTCCCCCTCTTTTCTTTCTTCATCTCTCCACCATCTCATAGTCATGTACTCTTTCTCTTTTCTTTTGGACAGTCTCTCCGACTCCACTTATCAATCCGTTCTTTATAGCGGCACTCAGCGCGGACATATTGATTCTATCTGTCCTACTTTCTCCTCTAATCATATAGTCTCTCTCTCTCTCTCCCTCTCTCTTTGCCTTTCTGCAATGAAAAGAGCGCTCTTTTTGTGAGCATATTTTTCGCTTCCTTCATTACGATCACTGAAAGGACAGAAAGGTGCATGATCACATGAATAAAAAAAACTCATAATCAGTTATTTATTCTTTTAAAAATAGGCGGCATATTTATTTACATACGAATTGCGTGACCTCATCCTTTTTCTCCGCCGTCGATATCAAAGAGTGAGGATGACTTTATCAAAACTGAAAATTTAATGGTAAAAAATACATAAAATACCATATTGCGAATTCACTGGCTGAATATATTTTTAAAAAAAAACTAAACATTAGTTGGTTAAAGAATTCTCCCATGTCACTTGCGAGATTGTTCTCTTCCATTCAAATGGTCGCCCTCCTGTTGATGTATCTCGTCATCTATCAACCACCTGAAGTTTCATGCTCTTGTGGAAACATAGATCGTCGGCCTCGGGAAGGTTGCTCAAATATGATCCTCCATTAGAGCTACGTCCAAGTTGCTCTCGCCGTTGTTGAACTAGCTATTCAGTTTGAAATACCGGAAAGAAAGCCGTGGAGGCTTCCTATCACGCTCGTCATCAGGTAGTTCTTGAACTGAAAAAAGGAATTGTAATAAAGGATGAATAAACTTAAATTTAGTAGAAGACGAAATTCAGAGTGCAAAAAAGAAATTAATATTTATGAAATCAAGATTATAACTAATTATGAATGTATGTATGTACATACATATATGCATGCATACTCACAGTGAACTGGAACAAAAATGCATATTCATAGCAGGTGTATGCTGCTAGTTGGTGTAGAACATGTGTATTTACGACGAGAGTCGAGGCATGGAAACCTGAAAAATAAACTACTCTTCACAATTACAAAATAAAGGGATACACTGGATACTTCAATAACAATATGAATTTTTGTATGATTTGCATACTAACATTTTTCTGACAATGAGCATAACAATAACCACTCGAAAAGAGTACAGTATGCCCAAATTCCAGGCAGGAAACTCTTCGATAGGAGGGTATACAGCTGGGAAAAGACGGAAGGATAGAGAGAGAGAGAGGGAGTTTATAGAAAGCAGAGAGCTCGGATTAATCCAACGAGTGTAGGTAGCACCAACGAGTGTGCTACTGCGATGAAATATCATGCTTTGGTTTTAACCCAGTTACTCAAGGTATGCTTGGGATTCCGACCAGCGAAAGCTGTGTCTTGAACCAAAGTTTTTGGCTCGCTTTTCGGGGGTTCCCGAGGAGTAAATATATGTTTACTTCGATATCTTGCGTGGTCGCAGTGGTGTATAATGATTATGTCTATCGAGATTTCTTATGTTTCACTTATCTCTCGGCTCAAATGACTGATCTCTTGCCTTTATGAATTGCATAAGTTTATAAACAACCGATTTCGTACTTAAACATGTGTGATCGCCTGTGTAAGACTTCCTATAAATATCCCTTAATTTCAGTCCATCAAAATGGGAGGCAGCGTCGATTAGGAATATATTTTTCTTCTTGAAAGCTTGTAATAAAAATGCACGCAAAGTCATGCGTACCATTTTACACTCATTTCTTTATTCACTTACATATATTCTATGATATAAATCCTAGTAGCGGCAAGCAACCTTTGTCTAAGAACGAATGGAAACGCAGAAGGCGTATGCGTGCTGGCTCATTCTAATGAAAGCCAAGAGGGTCATAGCCGAAACCGCCACCAAAGCAGCGCAACCGAGCCCTAAAAGAAGCAAAAAAATAAAGCAAATTGTAAGTTTTATGTTTCACTTCATGGAATAGGAATCTGTTGAGCAAAAAAAGGAGCTGACCAGTCTGAACCACATGACGTCATCGGTTGGCATAAAAGGCACTCGGGATCAGGGGTGGGCGAGGGCCGAAAATATCCGTCCGCGACAGCAGCCCCCAGGGTCGGCCCCGGCCCCGACTCCGGCCCCGGGGGCCGGGGTCCGGGGCCGGCCACCCTTGCTCGGGATCTTGGTGGACTCTTCCTGAGAGCGTGATTCTGGCTAACTGGTTGCTTTAATGTTTCAGAGTTCTTCATACAACTGTTAGAAGTTGTTGGGTTTTCTAACGCTGCGATAATGACTATAAGGAGAAATACCAAAGGAATAAAAGGAGGGAGGATGCCTTCATATGTATGTAGATGGACTGATCGGCTGGGGGGGGGGGAGGGGTGCATTCTTTGTATATAAATTTTGCGAGAAAAACATTGAAAGCCAAATTACTCCCTGTTCTAATCAAACAGTATTTCTCTCTATACATACATACATATGTATATCTCTCTTCTCACTCTAACTACAGTCTCTCTCTCTCTCGCTCTCTCTCTCTCTCGTAAAGAGTCTTATTGTTAGCCAATCAATAGGTTGCTGCTCTGGTGGTCGACACCGTCATAGGCATCGAGATAATCGTGGATGACCCTTGCCACCTCCAGATGAGGAGGCGACGAAGGCGATAACGATGAGAAGGACGCGCGTCATCGTGCTGAGGGAAGAGAAGAGAGAGAAGAGCAAGGAGAGAGAGAGAGTGAAGAGAAAGAGGGAGGGAGAGAGATCTCACAGAGATCCTAAAGGGATGACTCAACATCAAAGCCTGCAGTATAGAAGTTAGCATATTTCTCCAAAAAAACATCTTTCCTCTACTTTTGAGATCTTCAACATTCCGGATCATGGGTGGTGAGATATCAAATATTTTTTTCTTCAAAAATCACATACCGTCACTATAGAGTCATAGTACTGATCGCGTCTTGAACAGCAATTCGGCGAGCCCCTCTCATTGTCAGCAATGTCGAAAAGCTTCTGAAAATAACATACCATTTAATCTCTCACTCTGCCCTTCTCTCGTTTCTTTTTTTGTCTCTCTCTCTCTCAATATATTTCACGCTTCTTCTCACGCTTTCGCTCATTTTAGCCACACTCTCGTTTTCTTTGGTTATCCGACTATCCATGGAATTTTTGTTCGACGAGAACACCTCGTCCTCGCTCCCGGCTATGAGGAAAGCACTATTTCTTTCGATTTATCCGCCTCGACCAGGTCGCTGAGGATGACTATATGTGTAGGAAACTTTTGTTAATAGTAGATTGTTTTAAGTTTTGCTATAAGAGAATAATGTCCAAGTGTATATAGGAAGAATTTAGAAATAAAGAATTATTCCCTAATTCTTTATTTAGGGCTTCTTGTCAAGGTGTTTTTTTTCTTCAAATTTCACGAATTTCAAAGAAACCGGACCAAAAGAAATAGGATGCTTTCATGGAACTGATCGACTGGGCCGTCATATTACATAGACTTTGCGAGAAAAAGTTGGAGGCAGCGACAAGAGAAAAAAATTTTGATGATAAAAAGAAAGCATTCATGCGTCTTGGCAACTTTTTATCAGAGCTCGCATACCATTAGCTAAAAACGACATGCAGTAATTGGTAGTCTGTATGCGTTAATTAAAAAGGCTACTGTGGATCAAAATATATACTAATGAATATTGTTCCAGCCATATTTGAAAAAAATACAATCCAGAATTATTCACTTGCTGGAGCAGTATTCTACTTTCTAACTGTGCAAAGTGCTCACAAAAAGTCTTCACTCTTTCAGTTCCTCATCGCCCTCATCATCCTATCCTATTTCCTCTCCTTCTCGCACTTTCTCTTCTTCATCTTGTACCAAATTTCATCCTCTTTCTTATGATGTATGTTTGGACATGCGTAAAGTTTTTTGAAATAGTTTTTTAAGCCTTCTAATTATACAGAAGGTAATTTCCCATATAAATCAAGACTTTTAAATAAAAGTATGTATGTAACATTTGAAGATCTCCGTAGAGCTCTTAGATGATATGCTAACGAGTTTGTAATATTAACATTGAGCGTAGTTATGGATCGATGAATGCGCTTGCACGGTGCCCCGGCGGCTGAAAATGCGCCGTTTTGACCGACTCGCGCCCATTTTTCGCGTGCTACCGTGCTTTTCCGGAAAGACTTTAACTTTAAGAATAATTATTATAGAGGTAACAAACCACGCTCTTTCACGTGGTAAGTTCGGTTTTTAACATGGAGGGGTTCCGGTGCCCGAAATGGACCCTCAAAACACATTTTTGTCAAAATGACCCTATAATGAAGATTTCAGAAAAAAAGGTATCTTTTTGTGCCCCATCAGACAAGGAATCGAACAAATGTTTCAAAATTGAGATTGGTCGACATTGAACGGAGTTACGCTCATTTGAATATTTTTGGTATATCAGGGTATACTGTTGCATACCTGGGAAAAAAATTTCTGAAAACGGTTTTGGGAAGCCATTTAGGTACTATACACGCTGTATTTAGGAAACTAGGATCAAATGGTACTTTTGTTCCCAGTCCTCTTACAATGGGGCATGGTCGAGCCTCTCAGATTGGCTCTCTTAAGGTCTTCAATAAACGTCAGGAAATTCGTACAAGTCTTCGATAAACGTACGTCGTTTCCATTCTTGTTCTACCTGTCATACCAAGCGTTTTCTTCCGAGTTGTTACACTATTATCAGTGGTGTCTCCTCATACGGCGATGTCTTGCATAATATTCAATTATTTTGAATAAAAGAGCTTACTAACCGAACAATATCACTCCTCTCACAAATGTGAAAATTGGTGCCTTTTAAAGTCTTCTCCCAGCTGAAATAACTGCAAAATTTAGCAACTGTGATACGCATGAGTTCAGCGGCATTACAATTTTTTAAAGGATCTTCTTTATTTACTACTATTTTGACGCCCATTACATGATCTGTTGATTTGATTGATTGATTAATTTATATAAGAAAGGGCGCGAATTCAAGATTGTATTTTTTACTTCTTATGGAGGAAAGCATAAATTGTTGTTCTGTCGCTTTTGTGTTCAAGTTTGGATGACTTCCCCGTCGTATATTTTTGCTTACCTCAAATTGAATGTAATCACAGATTGTCACCATAATTAATGGGTTAATACTCGTTAGGAAAGTGCACTGGAAGAAGAGGAAATACAATTGATTATTGTGCAAAGAGTCGGAAGAAAATTCTTGGTAGGGGAGATGGAACAAGAATGGAAAAGACACTCATTTATCGATGTCTTTTCGTTCATCGAAGACCATAAATGTACTCAGCTATTTTTTCTCGCCGTAGAACTGCTCGAATGTCGCTGTTTCAGGAGAATAAAAATCTATAAGCTTTTTATTCTCCGGAAACAGCGACAAACAGCGACATATGCAGATGGTAACTCTGCTTGCGCGCTAAGATGATTGTTCTCATACCATTTTCCACACTTTGAGTTGTACTCTTGATTGGATAAAAATCCAGAAGCACAATAGGACGAAAGAAGTTGAGCATTGAAGGGATCTTAGTCAACTAGAACAATCTGCTGAATAACTGATCAATTGTACAAAAAATAATGAAGAGGCAGAATTTGAAATTAAGGTATTTTTGAGCATTTGTTTGGTTCATGTGCCCTTCCGTTTAGTCATAAACGATGGAAATGTTTTGCGGCAGAGAAGAAATGGACGGGAAATTGAATAACACCACCTTATTCATCATAATCATCGGAATTCACTCCTTTGTTTACTTTTAATAGTCACCTTCTCTCCCTTTATTCTTTCCTTTCAGAGTTTTGCATCATTCCTCCCATTTTCCTCCCGTCCTAACAACATTCCGGTTCTTCATATGTAACTCGACGTTGTTTTATTCCATCATTATTCAGTGTGGATTGACGCGGAATGAACTTCAGAAATCCGTTCGCCGTCCTTAATTCTCATGCCGTTGTCTTGCTCGGTAAGTCATAGTCATAAAATTCGACAAAACATTTTAATATTTAGTGATAATTATGTCACGAATTTAATGTTTATTCATCAGCAGTTCATATTGGCGGGGCACTGTCCATTAACTATGACGCCGTTACGACAAGCTTGGGATTTAAAGACATAACAATCAACGGGACTGTGTTTAAGGTATGTATGTATGTCGTTTAGAAAAAATTGAATTATTTTTTTAAAATGTCCTTGCCAGAACCTTTTAATCCATTAATAAGATATGTTTACCAATTCCAATTTAGTCCGTGTTAATGCTTTTAAAAACCATTTGCTAGAATGAAATTTTATTTCGCACTTAAATGCGCTAGTTGAGGATGTGGAATTCGTTCTGCATGGAGACGACACAAATCTATTTGGAAGATGCCCAGGCGATTTTGTTCTCGCCTCACAAAGCATTCTCCCAGTATTCACAGTATTCACGGAGCAAATCAAGGACGAAGATATTACAGTATCTTGTCTCATTGGAGTGCGACACGAAGCGAACTTGAGTGAACCGCTGTTAACTGCGGAGGAGGCCAGCAATGTTACTTTCGTTATCGAGAGGATCAAGAAGCTTGACTTCTACTGGTCAGTCACGTAATATAAAAACTGGATACTTTTTTTCTAATAATAAGAATCATAGCTCGATTTTCAGATGAATCTTCACCGTAATTTACAGCAGCTTTTGAATGAATATGCATTCAGTTCATTGGGAAGAGCATCCCATGTCTCCTGGACCCATTCGAAGTTCTTCTCGAGCGACTATTAGGGGGCACTATTGGAGGACATTGTCGGGGGCGGTACTATGTTTTTGAGGGGAGAGGGGGTTGTAATAAAGGGGTACTTATAGAGGAAATAGGTATTCGTTATTTTCAGGCAAAACTGAAACCTGCCAAATAAAATATTAATATTAACATAATAAATCATTCTAAAACCCATGTGGTGGTAAAAAAATTTTTACATATATATTTCAGGCAGCTGAATGGAAAGAGTATCGAGCTCACTAATGTTGACGATGTTGACGAAAAGATCTCTACCAGCAAAGACACTCGGCTGCTCCAGCGGGCATACAGACGCGCTATCGAATCTAAACTGCTGGATGAGAAATCCCTTCCTCCCCGCTTCCCGACGAGCTCCATCTTATCCCGAATTTCCGTCATTTGGTATTGGTCGCCATAACGTGACGATCAACGGACATCTATTCAAAAATGTGCCCTATGTTGCGACAGTCGAAATTTTCTGCCCGTATGGAATGAAGGATGCTATGGTCACGGTTAAGGTGAACAGCTTTGTTACACGTCTTCTTGTGATGATTAGTTAAGATACTGTCTCTAAAAATACCGATTCCGAGTAAAATAACAGTTATTGTACTAACAATTACATAGGCCTTCCCGATTCGCTGCCTCGTGTCCGTCGCCTTCGTTGGCAGTCCGCTTCTGTTGCGTGGCGAGGATCCGAACGACATTAAAGTGAAGAGAAGTCGCTTCCAGTGGATTATCGACGGCAAGCCCGCTGGCAACATCCCGGACGAGCTTTGGGATGACAAAGAGCCTTATCCGAGCTTTGAATCCCTCCAAAATGCAACCATTTGGGCCAGCGAAGATGGCCTCTATGTCTACCGTCATACGTATAAACTCTGCTGCATGGACCTGACGCAGGAAGAGAACACTTCTACCACTACGAACAAGCACTGAGGTTTTCATTCAGCTGAGCATTTTCTTGTTTTATCAATTGTTTTTTTTTCATTTCGAGGGTTACATTTTTTGTTCTGTTAAGAACAATAGTGATTCTATACAGATAACCTCGCCGAATTAGGCCGTCCGCCTCTTCGTCATCTTCGCCTTTCTCTCCTCTCCTCTCTTTCGGGCTTCCTTCGCTCGTTTCTAGATATTCATCATGCATAAATGATTGTGCTCACGTTCTGTGAAGACGCAGACTATTAACAAAAAAGACAAGAAAGAAACGGACGAAAAATAGAAATAACAGCGCCTTACCATTAGTCATCAAGTCTCGGTTCTGTGGCTAAACAGCGGGGTTCTGACATGAGGCTAATCTCTCTGTGTCTTTATCATCAAGAGCTACTCTTTTTGTCTATGCACGTCACCTAACATTTCGAATGATATGATCTCGTCGTTACCGTTAGGAAGCAAGATGAGGCTATCACGAGACTCACTGATCAGCCCTCTGAAGGCGAACAGCATCCGCTCTTCGAGGAGTATCTTCTGCAAGTTCCCGAGGTGCAGTTGATCTATGAAGTATTTGAAGTCATGGAAAACAAGAATAATTTTCAGCTGGTCGTACCCTTCCTTCGAATAGATGTCAACGAAGCTGCGTGTACAATTGTCGAGCACACCGAATTTCCTTCGTTTGTCCAATTTATTCGACTCCTCAAAATGCTCACTGTGATCATAAAGGCCGCTAGAGATACTTCTGTTGTACACCAAAGGAACTACCCATGCGATTCGATGGATACATACAGGTTAAGTTTACTGATTTTATTTATTTTGACTCTTAATTTATACCGTTGAAAAAGCGCAAAGTGCCTTTACCAGGCGTCAAGTGAAAATCCTGGAGACATCAAAAGGACGCTCTTTCGACACCAACTTCTTTGGCTACTATCGACTCCGCTTCAGTAATGAGGCGCATTAGCGCATTTTAAGCTTCATAAATATTATTCTACAGCCGAGAAATTAGTTGATCCTTCTCATTGAATTCGTATGAAGATAAAATTTGCATCAAATTAGTGCTATCTTATCATAATTACCATACGCCATATGTATTCAATAGTTTAATCGCATATTAAATTTTATATTTTTTAATTGTATTTTTTTGGGGTGGCAATTAAGCAGTTGACGTGAGCGCTTTATTACAAGTCCATTGCGTATAAAATTAGTTAGCAAACAATTTAGTGACGCCTTTTCTTGCGCTCTCTAATATCCTTGTACTCCACCGAAGCCAAAGATCTCATAGCAGTTGCAATGCGCGAATCTGAAGCAGAATAGTTCATCGACGAAATTTTGAATAATATACAGGTCCTCATATAAAATAGATAATGAATTCCACACAATATCATAGAATGACATTATGTTTCCTTACTGAGAGATGGACTTGCATTCGAAAGCAAAAGAAAAATCTAAATTTCACTTTGATGTAATCAAACAGTTGCAGATAAGAGAGGCGAAGTTGCAGTGAACCAAAGGTTGGACGACAGGAAAGCATATAACCAAAAGACCGCCGATGATTAACAGCATTAGCAGAAGGAACAGAGTCATGATGACGGTTTTCCATGTCGGCAGCCATGTCTGCAACCCGGCACCATTCTGTCCTATTCCTCTCTCTGTTTCTATCTCTTACTTTATTTCTCACTCTAACGCTGGTCTCTCTCTCTCTCTCTCTTAAAGAGACTTAGCCAATCATTAGGTTGTTGTTCTTGTGGACGACACCGTCATAGGCGTCGTGGTAATCTTGGATGGTCTTGGCAAATCCCTATCTGCAGATGAGGAGGCGACGAAATCGATAACGATGAGAATTACGCGCGTTACTGTGCTGAGGGAAGAGTAGAGAGAGAAGAGGGAGGAGAGAGAGAGAGAGTGAGAGAGAGTTGGAGAAAGAGGGACGAAGGGAAAGAGATCTCACAGAGATCCTAAAGGAATGACTCAACATCAAAGCCTGCAGTATAGAAGTTAACATATTTCTTTTAAAAAACATCTTTCCTCTACTTTTGAGATCTTCAACATTCCGGATCGTGGGTGATGACAAATCCGACGAAATGGTGCGTTCCTCATAGCTGGCAAGTCGTTGGGTGATGACTATAAGAGTAGGGAAGGTTGTTAATCGTGGTGTTTATTTTAAAGTTTTATAGGACTCAAAAAATTATACTTGCGAAAATTTAGTCAGACACAGTAAATGGACTGGACAGAATGAGAATTGGGTCAGTGTTGAAAGGAAATCGACTGATCGACAGGGGCATCATTTTTTTTACATAGACTTTAAGATAAAATGAAGGCTAAATACAGCGATAAGAGAAGACAAATTTGAAGATTAAAAGAAAACTTACGTGCTTCATTTCCACATCGTTAACAGAACGCGCTTACCATCAGCTAACCATTAGCACGATATATAGAAATTGCTTATCAAAAAGCCTTGATTAAAATGGATACTGTGATAAAAATCCTTGCATCATGTAATTATATTTGTACGATGATAAAACTTTGACTTGCCTTTATTTTACTTCATTTTGATGAAAATGAAGTAGCAGTCGACATCGTGTTTATGACGATGAGAAGGGTTAAAAGAGAGTCGCGTGTATGGCGACAGATTCATATGTAAATATCTGTAACTAAAGTTAAAGAATAGTCAGACCATACAATTTATGCAAAGTAAAAGGAAAACTTGCGACGATTTTAAAATCAATGGAACGGTAATAGCAATATGAAGGTCATACAATGAAGACCTCTCTCTCTCCTTCTATTTTTTCCATTTTTTCTTGTGCCTCTCAATCGCTTTCTTTTTCACATTGTTAGTCATTTCCAAGAGTTGACTTCGTCAAAACATCTCTTAGAAAAAAGGAATGTCATTATGTTTATGTCTTTCGTAAAGTGTCTCTTTTTAGGATAAACATAAGACTATTGGTATGAAGCTACTCTCTCTGTATCTCTCTCTCATCTCTATCACCTCTCATCTCTCTTATGTCTCTCATCACTCTCATCTCTTTCATCTCTCTCATCTCTCTGATCTCTGATATCTCTCTATGTGTCTCATCTACCTTACCAATCACATGGACGCTCGATTATCCTCTCTGCAAATACCACAATGGCTATCAGTTGAAATCAGTTTTGTTGACAACTCATGTTGTCCCCTTCTACACACAATGTGATTGAGCATAAGTGGAAATGAAAAGAGAGATGTACGATAGCCATCCTTTTTTGGAGCCGCAGAAGTTGTTGCGGCTCGGCAAGAAGTTCCTGCCTCTCAGCAGGGCCACTCACCCCATCTCCGCCGTTGGTGTACTGGAGTGGAAATGGTTCTAATAGTTCCTAAGTGAGAGAGAGAGAAAGAGAAAGAAAGAGAGAGAAAGGGAGAGAGGATATATCATGTCTTTGTACGAATTCCTGGATGTGTATTGAAGACATTAAAAGTGCTCAGCCATTTCTTCTCGCAGTCGAACTGCTCGAATGTCGCTTACTGTTCTCATACCATTCTCCACATTTTGCGTTATGCTCTTGATCGGAAGAAAAGCCAGTCGCACAATCAGGCGACAAAAGTCGGGTGTTGCAGGCATCAATATGATAAAATCTGGCGCAGTGCTGCAAACCCGGATTTAAAAATATGATATTTTGAGCATGTTCGCTTCATTTACCTTTTCGATTAGTCAGAAACGATGGAAATGTTGGGCGGAAGAGAAGAAATGGACGGAAAATTGAATAACACCACCTTAGTCACCATAATCATCGGAATTCATTCCTTTAGTTATTTTCTATTAGTCACCTTCCCTTTATTATTTCTTTTTCTCAATCACATTCCATTTATTATTTCCCTTCAGTGTTCTTCATCATTCGTCCCGTTTTCTCTATTGCCAACATGCCGGTTCTTCCTATGTATACATATGTGGGACGCTTTTTTTAATCCATCTTTTTTCAGAGTGGATTGACGCAGAAGGAAGTTCACGAATCCATTCATAGTCCTTATTTCTCACGCCGTTGTCTTGCTCGGTTTGTCGTAGCTTCTTAATGTTTAATGATAATTATGTCACGAATTCAATGTATATTTTTCAGCCATTCATATTGGCGGGGCACTGTCCATGAAGTATGATGCCTTCAAAACAAGCTTGGGATTTAAAGACCTAATAATTAACGGGACGGTGTGCAAGGTATGAAGTTTAGAAAAAAAAATAGAATTTTATTTCTTTATTAAATATGTCTTTGCCAAAAGTGTTAATCTATTTATAAAATATTTACAAAAACTCCCATTTACTCTGTATTAATGCTTTTAAAAATTCTTTTGATAATATGAATTTTAACTTCATACTTAAATTCGTTAGTTGAGGATGTGGAATTCGTTCTGAGTGAAAACCGAAATGGAAGTTGCCCAGGCGAATTTGTTCTCGCCTCACAAAGCATTCTCCCATTCATCCCGAAGGAGAGCAGGGACTATTGTTAGTCTCCGATTCTCTCTCTCATCAGCTTCTAAGGAACAGTTTCAAATTCAAATTAGCTCATTGTCAAGTGTATAATTCGGGTGCATTATTATTTGGTTGTGACTGAACATTATAATTAGAGAAAGCCAGCCACTGTAAGATATCTTTCTAAAGAAGTTGTTACACGGCCTTGTCGCATTGGAGTGCGACACGAAGCGAACTTGAGTGAACCGCTGTTAACTGCGGAGGAAGCCAGCAATGTTACTTTCGTTATCGAGAGGATCAAGAATCTTGATTTCTACTGGTCAGTCATGTAATATTCAGTCGTCTGCTGAGTCTACTTATTTGTCATCTTCAGATAAAAATGAATATTAAATCATTCTGAAGAGCACAGCCCATATAAATTTTATAGGCTTCAAATATTCTTTTATTTTAGGTACCTGAATGGCAAGAGAATCGAGCTGACTAGCCTTGACGATGTTGACGAAAAGATCTCCACCCTTCATCCCGAGTTCCATCTTATCCAGAATTTCCGTCATATGGTATTGGTCGCCATGACGTGACGATCAACGGACATCTCTACAAAAATGTTCCCTATGTCGCGACGGACGAAATTTTCTGCCCGTCTGGAATGAAGGATGCCATTGTCACAGTTAAGGTGAACAACTTTGTTCAATATTTTCTTGTGATTCCAAAAATAACGATTCCACCCCTGTCAAACAACAGTTTCTGAATTAACAATTAGGACTTCCCGCACCTCTGCCTCGTGTCCGCCGCCTTCGTTGGCAGTCCGACTCTGTTGCATGGCGAGGATCCGAACGACATTAAAGTGAAGCGAAGTCGCTTCCAGTGGATTATCAAAGACAAGCCCGCTGGCATCATCCCAGACGGGCTTTGGGATTATTTTGAGCCTGATTCGAGCTTTGAATTCCTCCAAAATGCAACCATCTATATCAGTGCAGTTGGCTTCTATGTCCACCATGAATCGTATCAACGCTGCTGCATGGACCTGACGCAGGAAGAGAACTCGAGTGATTCGATTCAGATAACCACGCCGAATTAGGCCGTCCACCTCTTCGTCATTTCCGCCTTTCCCTCCTCTCCTTCGGTCTTCTCTTTCCTTTTTTGTATTGCTTTCTCTTTCGAGCCTTTGTCGATTTACAACGAAACGACACTTAAATCACACCTTCGTTTTCTCACTTGCATCTACATTATAAATGTTAGCAACTAATTTTTTAAAAGAGAAAACATTCGCATTCTTTCAATCCGATCCTCTGTGCAGCTATAAGCAATAACGAAAATATTATTCGAAATAAAAAGTAAAATTTTAAGACTTTTTATTTGAAAACATCTTCTTCCTTTAATGTCGAGATGCTCACATCGTATAAATTTAGTGGGCGTTTGCGAGAATCTTCGTTTCAGCTTCATCGAATCATAAATCTTGAGGCTTCATAGTATAATTGTGATGTGACATCAATCAGGTTGACGAGGGCATAAACTTGCCTTGCAATAATGTGAGTGAAAGAAACACAAAACATTTTTGATAGCAGTTGCTTCCGAGGATAGCCTCAATATTCCCATCTAATTATATTTCAGTCACTATTTAGCCCGGAATCGGGGATCAAAGGCCTTAAGTCATGCCTGTAATAAATAGAAAAAAAGATGTCAGTTCTTGAAAAACGGCAGGAATTACTGACCTGATTCGTTTCGGAAATTTATTTCCAAAAGAACACATTCGATGCATGAAGTGAGTAAGTTGATGTATGCTGCCAGTGAACATGAAGAAGTATGAGCGAACTGCAAATAAACATTTAAAAACGATAAAAAGAGCATATTTTAAAAATAAATGACGCTAATAATAGAGTATAAAAGTATAATAATGAAAAGGAGAAGAACATGGCTCCTCCGCTCGTTCAATCAGAATCGATCTGTGAGTATGCCATATCGGAGAAGGGCCTATGTATGGCGTTCTCTCTCTCTCTCACTTTCTCTCTCTATCTCTATCTCTCTGTCTCTCTCACTCTCTCTCTCTCACCCTCTCTCTATCTCTCTCTCTCGCTCTCTCTCTATCACCCGTGTCACTGTTTCTCTCTCATCTCTCTCAATCTGTTTTTATCTCTCCCTAAAGCTCTGTCTCTCTCCCTCACTAATTTATTTCCCTCTTTCTTTCGCTTTAACTCTTTTTCAGTTCTCTCTCTCTCGTACTAATTTTGTATGGGTCGAAATATGTATTCCTATAGAAATGTTTGCACAGAAATGTTTTGACGACGTGGAGTCTTGGAAATGACTAATCATCGAAAAAGATGCTCCAATTCTTGAATATTCACCGGGGGACCCTGCTTTGTAACGAGCACCGTTTTTAATGCAATCATATTGAGCTCCTTCAACATTCACGCTTCACTCTTTTTGGTGTTTCATTTGTATTGTTCATGTTTAAGAGATGAAAGTACTCCCACAGCTCGATTAGATTTCAGAGGCAGAGTGAGAGAGAGAGAGAGAGAGCGAGAGAGAGCGAGAGCGAAAAAGTGATGCAGAATGAGAAGATAAGAGAGGGTGAAAGACAGAGAGAAAGAGAGAGAGGGAGAGACGGAGAGAGACAGAGAGAGAGAGAGAGAAAGCGAGAGAAAGAGAGAGAGCGAGAGAGAGAGAGAGAGGGAAAGAGAGAGTTGTCCAACCTTCACATTGTCCGATCCTCCATTAATTCTAAACTCTATGTAAGTTTTCCTTAAACTCTTTGCGAATGTAAATGATATGATAGATAGATTGTTCTTTTTCTTTAGTAACTGATAAATTTGAAGCTGTCGCCATACACGCGACTCCCTTTAACTCCTTTCATCGTCATAATCGCGATGCCGACTTCTCCTTGACTTCTACTTCAATTTGGTTTACTCTCCTTCACGTAAGCAAACCACTTATGTATATGTATATCATCTTACAAAACTGTTTTGCCCGTTTTTCGTATATCTGTTTATATTTACATAAAGTTCTTGCATAATACATATGTTTTTGTACCAGTTGTGATCTTGACGAGTAGTCAAGTATTCTTACGAGATCACTGTTTAAGAGAGCCTCTCTGTAAGGCTCAAGCAGCGCTCAATGGGCGCCTGCCCCGGGGGAAAGTGTTGGATTTTGGTAACCAAAATTTTATGAGGAGTACCCCCTTGCATTGTAAAAGAAATAATGGGGTCAAATTTGTTATAAAAAATTTTTTATTGCCAGTGGGTACAAAAGTAAGGTAAATATTTGAGTGTCCATAACTTCCTAAAAACTTAATATTTTTCAGTTTTTTTTTGTTTTATTTGTCATTCAAATACACACAAAAACGTAATAGGAAGTGTTTTTTGAAAATTTCATTCTTGACCAGTTTGAGGCATTTTTCTGTTTCCGAAATTGTTTTTTTGGACATTTCAACTATTTTACGGCATGAGCACGGGCCAATGAATAGTTTATAAGAAAGAGGAGAAAAAACTATACAAGATGTGTTCTTATGATGCTTAAAAAACTATTTTACAAACATTTCTGCATTTCAAAACATACATCATAAGAAAGAGCGTGAAATTTTCTACAAGGTGAACCCCTTTCAATAAACTTTCAAGTCTATAATGTTTTGTTATAAGTTATAAGAATAGGGCATCAGCTTACCTTAGCACAATTCTTCAACGTAAAAAATTATTGGAATATTCTAATTCGAATAACCTAAACAATGAAATTCTCGGGCTAAAGGATAGCGACGATACTTTACCTATTCTTATGACTTATAACAGAACAATATAGACTTGAAAGTTTATTGAAAGGGGTTCATCTCGTAGCAAATTGCACGCTCTTTCTTATGAAGTATGTTTTGAAAAGCGGAAATGTTTTTAAAATAGTTTTTTAAGCCTTCTAAAAGTACAGAACGAAATTTTACATAGAAATATAAATATTTCAATAAAAATATGTATGTAGCATTTGAAGATCTCTGTGAGAGCTCTTAGATGATATACCTATGATTTTCTGATATTAAGATTGAGCAAAGTTATGGATCGCTGAATACGCTTTCGATATCATGGGTCGTTTGCATGACGTGGAAAGACTTCTATATTGATAGAAAAAAGGAAATGTATATCCTTCAAATTCCATGAAAAGGGAATATGTTATGCAGAATTCTTCGCTCTATCTTATGATATGGAGAATTGCTCCGGCTGGCTACCCCTGTGGACTAAAAATGAGGGTTTCATTAGTTATCATTGAATTATTTTTTTTCCGAAAAACATATAATTGCATTCTCTGAGTCCCAAGGTAATACGTATATCGGTGATAGATACCTTTTCTGGTAGAGAATTTAATGGCGAATATATCGACATCAATATTATCCCAAAAACAAAGCTTTGAAAATAATTATACAGTTTCATCCCAACGAGCAAAAACGCGTGTGCACCAGGTTCAAGTCAAAATTTCGTAAAATGTATATCCTTCGATTTTCTTCATAATAACATATCTTGTGTAGTTTTTTCTCCTCTTTCTTATGAACTATAAATTGGCCCGTGTCCGGGCCGCGAAATAGGTTAAATGTCCAAAAAACCAATTTCTGAAATAGAAAAATGCCTAAACCTGGTCAAAACTGAATTTTTCAAAAAACACATCAAACATCTTTTTTGTGTGCTTTCCAATGACAAATAAAACAAAAAAAAGAAAACTGAAAAATATTAAGTTTTAAGGAAGTTATGAACACTCAAAATTTTGCCATACATGCATGCACTGAGAAGAAAAAATTTTTTAAAACAAATCTGACTTCATTATTTCTTTCACAATGCAAGTGGGTACTCCTCATAAAATTTTGGTTACCAAAATCCGACACTTTCCCCCGGGGCAGGGCCACCTCGGCCCTTACGGAGAGGCTCTCTTAATATCAATTCAATCGACTTTTTAAATTTTTTTTCAGAAGTTTATTGACATCGCTGAGCTAGGCGTAATGAATCGATCAGTGATTCAGAGCGTGATCATGGGACTGGAAGCGCCATTCTCAACAGTGACAGTAAGTGATTTTTGCCCCTCCAATCCGGAATGTTGAAGATGCCAAATGTCTTTACTTGCAGTTTTAAAGAGAGCTTTGCAAATGCAATTCCTACATTTAAGGAGACTCTCGGACGTCCAAAGTGGAAGTCTCTGTAAACGATGAATCTTTCACAAGTTCTTCAAGCCAGACATCTCGAACAATCCTCTGGACCCCCAGTGCTCAATCTGCCACAACTGCTCATTTAATAAATTCGGGAAAGGGCTCACTTGTATATTGTCCTGATTTGATGATAAATTCTTCATTCAAATGTGACATGAGTGGTTATTTTTGATTGAACCGCATCAGCATTAGTTTAGGTCCGCGAGAAATGGAGTATGAGAGATAGAAAGCGAGAGATGGTGAGTCAGAGTAGCGAAGCATCCAAACATTCAAGCTATACACCATGTACATTCATGAAGCGACCGATTGAAAGGCATCAGAAATGACGGAGAATGCGAGAGAGAAAGAAAAAAAAGAGAGGAAGAGAGAAGACACTTCTCAAGTGCTGTATAGGAATGACCCATCCCTCTGTCAGTTGTTCACCCCGCTCTCCATAATTCACATGCCAGGGGGTTCAGACTGTTGCTAGCCACATGCTCTCCTCTCGTTTTACCCTTTTTTCATTAGTCTGCACCGATAGAATGACGTGGAATTGTATTTGTTTCAATATGCTTTCACTTTTTGAATTGACGTATGTATGTAGATATGAATAAGAAAGAGATGCCAGCCATCCTTCTCGAGCTTTCTCACTTTCCGCCGCTCTCTTTCATTGTTACAGTTTCATACACATGAAGCTGTCGCCATACACGCGACTTCAAACCACATCAAACCTTTTGACTTTACTGCGAACGTTTCATCGAGGATGTGGGGACTAACTTGTTAATTGTTAATAACTATTCTGCGTCTTCACAAACAGGCGTAGACAGTGAAGCGAGTCGAGGCAATATAATCTGGGAGAATGCACGGCAGATCAGTGAAAAAAGTCGCGTGTATGGCGACAGCTTCATGTGTATGAAACTGTAACAATGAAAGAGAGCGGCGGAAAGTGAGAAAGCTCGAGAAGGATGGCTGGCATCTCTTTCTTATTCATATCTACATACATACGTCAATTCAAAAAGTGAAAGCATATTGAAACAAATACAATTCCACGTCATTCTATCGGTGCAGACTAATGAAAAAAGGGTAAAACGAGAGGAGAGCATGTGGCTAGCAACAGTCTGAACCCCCTGGCATGTGAATTATGGAGAGCGGGGTGAACAACTGACAGAGGGATGGGTCATTCCTATACAGCACTTGAGAAGTGTCTTCTCTCTTCCTCTCTTTTTTTTCTTTCTCTCTCGCATTCTCCGTCATTTCTGATGCCTTTCAATCGGTCGCTTCATGAATGTACATGGTGTATAGCTTGAATGTTTGGATGCTTCGCTACTCTGACTCACCATCTCTCGCTTTCTATCTCTCATACTCCATTTCTCGCGGACCTAAACTAATGCTGATGCGGTTCAATCAAAAATAACCACTCATGTCACATTTGAATGTACATTTGAATGAAGAATTTATCATCAAATCAGGACAATATACAAGTGAGCCCTTTCCCGAATTTATTAAATGAGCAGTTGTGGCAGATTGAGCACTGGGGGTCCAGAGGATTGTTCGAGATGTCTGGCTTGAAGAACTTGTGAAAGATTCATCGTTTACAGAGACTTCCACTTTGGACGTCCGAGAGTCTCCTTAAATGTAGGAATTGCATTTGCAAAGCTCTCTTTAAAACTGCAAGTAAAGACATTTGGCATCTTCAACATTCCGGATTGGAGGGGCAAAAATCACTTACTGTCACTGTTGAGAATGGCGCTTCCAGTCCCATGATCACGCTCTGAATCACTGATCGATTCATTACGCCTAGCTCAGCGATGTCAATAAACTTCTGAAAAAAAATTTAAAAAGTCGATTGAATTGATATTAAACAGTGATCTCGTAAGAATACTTGACAACTCGTCAAGATCACAACTGGTACAAAAACATATGTATTATGCAAGAACTTTATGTAAATATAAACAGATATACGAAAAACGGGCAAAACAGTTTTGTAAGATGATATACATATACATAAGTGGTTTGCTTACGTGAAGGAGAGTAAACCAAATTGAAGTAGAAGTCAAGGAGAAGTCGGCATCGCGATTATGACGATGAAAGGAGTTAAAGGGAGTCGCGTGTATGGCGACAGCTTCAAATTTATCAGTTACTAAAGAAAAAGAACAATCTATCTATCATATCATTTACATTCGCAAAGAGTTTAAGGAAAACTTACATAGAGTTTAGAATTAATGGAGGATCGGACAATGTGAAGGTTGGACAACTCTCTCTTTCCCTCTCTCTCTCTCTCTCGCTCTCTCTCTTTCTCTAGCTTTCTCTCTCTCTCTCTCTGTCTCTTTCCGTCTCTCCCTCTCTCTCTTTCTCTCTGTCTTTCACCCTCTCTTATCTTCTCATTCTGCATCACTTTTTCGCTCTCGCTCTCTCTCGCTCTCTCTCTCTCTCTCACTCTGCCTCTGAAATCTAATCGAGCTGTGGGAGTACTTTCATCTCTTAAACATGAACAATACAAATGAAACACCAAAAAGAGTGAAGCGTGAATGTTGAAGGAGCTCAATATGATTGCATTAAAAACGGTGCTCGTTACAAAGCAGGGTCCCCCGGTGAATATTCAAGAATTGGAGTTCGACTGCGAGAAGAAATGGCTGAGCACTTTTAATGTCTTCAATAAACATCCAGGAATTCGTACAAAGACATGATATATCCTCTCTCCCTTTCTCTCTCTTTCTTTCTCTTTCTCTCTCTCTCTCGCTTAGGAACTATTAGAACCATTTCCACTCCAGTACACCAACGGCGGAGATGGGGTGAGTGGCCCTGCTGAGAGGCAGGAACTTCTTGCCGAGCCGCAACAACTTCTGCGGCTCCAAAAAAGGATGGCTATCGTACATCTCTCTTTTCATTTCCACTTATGTTCAATCACATTGTGTGTAGAAGGGGACAACATGAGTTGTCAACAAAACTGATTTCAACTGATAGCCATTGTGGTATTTGCAGAGAGGATAATCGAGCGTCCATGTGATTGGTAAGGTAGATGAGACACATAGAGTGAGATCAGAGATCAGAGAAAGCGAGAGAGAAGAAGACACAAGAAAGGATGGAGAATGCGAGAGAGAAAGAAAGATGAGAGGGTCGACCATTCCCACAGTCCGCTCTGTTCCGTTGATAGTCAAATCTATGCTAACATATTCAATACTATAAATATAAGTAAAATATGAATCTCTAATAATAGGTATCGTTAAATATAAATTTTTAAAGAGGACTGATGTATGTTTGCGGTGATCGCGGTCTCGGTCGGAATTGTCTTGTTCTGATGTCTCCGCCAGAGAAATATCAAGAAGGGGCAGCAGTAGGGCGAAGAAAGATGAAGAAGAATCACCGATCCCCGGTCCCTTAAGGGAAAGAGAGGAGAGCGGTATCGGCACAGCGTATATATCCTTTGAAGTTGAGCGTACTTACCGGAAAATGCAGGAAACGCAATAGCGCACCGAATATTTTCAATGTGATTCAAATGTTTTGCTTTTTATTCTTTCTCGTTTTCACTCTCCCTCTCCCTCTCACTCTTCCGTTCTCTCTCGCTCTCTCTCTCTCTCTCGCTCTCTCGCCCTCTTTCTCTTTTTTCGCTTCCTCTTCATTCTAATAACTGCAAATTGTTCTTCGCTGTCGATTCGCAGTTATCAGAATGAATCGAGAGCGAACGCGAGAAAGAAATATATAAAGAGAGGCAGAAAGAGATAGAAGAAAGAGAGAGAGAGAGAGAGAGAGAGAGAGAGAGAGAAAGAGAAAGAGAGTTTCTACTTCTCTCTTCTCGAAAGATTCCGCAGTCCGATCTCTTTTTCCGACCCCGCGGCATTCAAATTCCGCATAATCCATCATGCTGATCATATATTCATTGCTTTTTATTATGCAATATAATTCGTTTTTCTACAATGTAGCACAACATTTTGTTGAAGGCCGTAGTCTCTGATCATACTCTCGCAGATCATTATTGCACTTTCACAGTTCATTCAAATTTGGCGAAAGTCCAATTGACGAAAGGTAAGTACCTTTCACGGTAGACATAGCTTGAGCAACATTATCTCTTTATTCTAATTACTGCGAATCGATCTTTGCTATCGATTCGCAGTTGCTTGAATGCAAAGAGACACATCTCTGCAGAGAGAGAGAGAGAGAGAGAGAGAGAGAGAGAGGGCAGTGAGAGAGAAGGAAAGAGAGAGAAGGAAAGAGAGAGTAGACCGAGAGAGGGATAAAAACACAGAAAGAGAGAAAGTGAGAGAGAGACAGTAAAAGAGAGTGAGAGAGACAACAAAAAAGAGAGTGTGGGGGGCGGAGACAAGGAGAGAGAGAGAGGGACAGCAAAAGAGAGAGAGAGAGAGAGAGAGAGAGAGAGATGTGTGGAAGAAACAAATAGAGATTGGAGAGGTAAAGAGACAGAGTCAAGGGAGAAGTGGCAGAGAAATTAAGGCTTGTGAAGGAGAGAAAGCGCTGCAGGGCCCTCGAGAGTGGAATGTTACGCTGACCCGAGCATTGCGTCGAGGACCGCGCAATGTTGTAACATTCCGCCCGAGGTCAGCGTAACATTCGGCGCCAGCGGCGCTGCCGGGGGAATGTTCGGGTTGGGTCGGTTGGAATGTTCTGCTCAGAAGAACATTCAAAAAAACATTCATGCCGAGAAGTGAATGTTACGAACATTCCGGTTTGTGTGTTCCACTCAGACCCCAGAGACTGAAAAATAAAGAGCGCTTGGGGTATTTGATTCAGACCGTGCACCATAAGAGACTGAACAAAGTTGTTTAGAAAAGGAAACAATACCATAAAAGGATGTCTTCGGACGAGGTATTTCGTCATTTTGTTAACACTAAATATGCAGAAAATTGTTAGTTTTAAGACCATTTCATAAAACTAACAATTTTCTGCATATTTTGTGTTTACAAAATGGCGAAATCTTAAACTAAACAGCATTCAAGTATATTCAATATAAAATTAACCTGCAAGGAAAGTCTTGTGCTTGTGGAGCATATTATATTCGCCGGGTTCTCAGTGGCCTTCGTGGTCCCAGTGGAGGAAGGAGCTGGCTTCGGGCTGGATTTCTTGGGAGGAGGCGGCCGATTCGATGACTTCTGCAACAAACCCACATGTCCATGATGTCAATTCCACTTTTCAAAGTAAACCTTCTTCGATTTGAGTGGTGGCTGAGGAATTTCGACCTTCTCCTTTCGATTTATAAGTACATATTTGTATAAAAAAAATTATTTGTTTACTCAATTTGTGCTCGTTATATATGTATGATTGTCTTTTTTTAGTCTTCGCAGGCAGTGCCGCGAAATCTTGCGAAATTCGAATTATATTTAAATCGCAATTTTGTAATTTCTTAAATTTCTAGCAGTCAAAGTATAAAGGAACCATGTCATGAATGATTCTACAGTTGTAGATCAAAGGCATTTCGAATACTCGCCCACAAATATTTAACACTTTTTCTGCTCAACGACCGTGTGAAATAGAAGAGTGTGAAGAATCTACAGCAAACAAAATTTGGCCAGCCATATTTTGTTACTATGTAATAAGCGGAATTAATTTTTCAGACTTCTATGAACTTGGAAAAAGTGAGCGGTTCCTTTAAGATGATATCGGTTGTGCCCTTCCCGTGTAAGGGAGGCGTGCCAAACGAGACGCCCCATTTGAGCCTTCTGCATTTGAGCCGACGTGCCATTATTTATATTAGTAAATTATGCAGCATTCTTTTTATTTCAAACCTAATCGAATAATATGTAAGATATTGTTATTTAGATAGCGTATATCTACATATAGAAAGTAAAGTAAACAAAAATATGAAGGCTACACTAATCACCAAAGTAATTCAGCCTAGAACAAGATGTACTTTTAAAAATTAATTAAGAAATTCTTTCAGGTAACTGGGTCGGGTGAGGCCGCATCTGCGAGCGGCTTTTATGTTTTCACTCTCTGCGCTAACATATTGAAAATATATGCGGGAAAAAAATCACGAATTCGCGCCCTTTTGCATCACAAAAGGACGAGAGAGCATATGATTTTGAGAGACCCGCCAAGAGTGGTCAAGGCAATTCAAATATATTACGATTAGAATATATTATTAAAATATTAAAATATTATTAATATTCAAATATATTATAAGTATATCATTAATATATTACATATATATTACTATATTATTCAAATATATAAATATATTCAAATATATTGTAATAACTTCTTTCAGTTATAATTAGATCTCAATTTTTTAAGTAAACTGCTCTACGTGGTGACTGAAAAATAAAGAGCGCTTGGGGTGTTAGATTCACACCGCGCATCATAAGAGACTGAATAAAGTTGTTTCGAAAAAAAATGCCACAAAAGATGTCTTCGGACCACGGACGTCTGAAAAGACCACTTTATAAAAGAATAAAATTCTGCATATTTATGGGCATAAGGGCGAAATCTTAAAGTAAAACAGTATTCATACTATTTACATAAATATGTATGTACACTTTTTATGATGGTTGTTTATGATTGTTTTGTTTACTCTTTTTATGATAGTTATTTATTATTGTTGTTTTTTTCGAGTTGTGCCCACGAAGTTAATTATCTTATATATTACGATGTGGTTCTACTTTCATTTCCTTCCCCGTTGCCAAGCGTGAACTGACGAAGCGTGAAAATGGAGATGCGAGCTCCGTCAAAGGGAGGAAGGAAGTGAAATTAAACTATTTCTGCGGAGATTTTTTCCCATTCGAATTAAGGACGGGATTTTGTTTTAAGTGCTTACGAATTGTTTTTTTTTTAAGTCTTACCTGGCAATTAAGCGAAATGTTCCGTAAAGTGAATTCTTCTGCCACCGAAGCCATGTAATTTCTTGAATTTCTTACAAACAAAGGTTAAAGGAACTAGGTACTGAATGATTCCACAGTATGAATTTGAATGCTCGCCCTCAAATATTTGGTGTTTTTTTTATTCTCAGCGAGCGTATGAAATTGTAGAGTATGGAGCATCTACAGTAAACAAAATTTGGCCAGCTGCCGTATTTTGTAACTTTGTAATAAGCGGAATAAATTGTTCAAACTTTTGGGAACATGGAAAAAGTGAGCGGCTCCTTTAAGATGATATCGGTTGTGCACTTCCTTGTAGGGGAGGCGTGCCATTATTTATATTAGTAAATTATGCAGAATTTTTTTTATTCAAACCTAATCGAACAATATATAAGAAATTGTTATGTAGATAGCGTACATCTACATACATATATTATACAAATTTAAAATTAGAATACTTAATTACGTGAGCTCACCTCACTTCGCACTCCATTGGCATTTCAACTCTTCTCTCATTCTCCTCGCGGTGGTCTTCACTCCCCTTCTCTCTTCCCCAATAAACATTTTCCCGCCTCTCCTCGTCTCCCTCATGCTACCCCTTTCTCTCGCTCAGATGTAGGGGACTATGTGTACATTTGACTCTTTCCCTTCCACAATGCACACTTTCTATATAAATGATTTTTTTGCGGAAATCAACCCTCTCATAAATGTTTAAATGTCCCAGCACGCGTGACATTTATTTCTTAAGTTTAGCACTGTGATGTAAATCTTGTTTTGTCTCACCTCAGCGTTGTCTTGTTTTGAATTTTGTGTCGCTTTTCGGAGAGCTTCCAATAGCTTGTTTCGGAAACAGGGTAAATTATGACTCTTATTGGTAACCATAAATTTATTTAACAACATATTAGAATGTTCTCGCAACTGTTGGAATGTTTATAATTCAATTGTAGTATGCATAAACATAATAACAGAAGAAATCTTTGAAGACATAATAATTACATTTTGCAATTTGCATAAACATAAATTGTCAAGTGAGCGAACGTGGGAAGTTGAACTCGCAAAAGTGCGTTCTTATTTCAAAATAGTTCGTGAAATCTTCTTCGAAACGTGGGAAAAGCCCTTCTACATGTTTGGAGTGGTCATTACCATAGTATAATTTGTACTTTCAAAGTGTATTTCGTGAAAAAAAAGTGCAGCCGGAAAAAAACGTATAAAAGAGCGATCCGTTGAGGAAATACCATCATTTCATTCTACTTTCTTCATCGTGCCGGGTCGTCTCTGGAAGTGCGTCACCTTTCTCCTCCGCTTTGCCTTCCCTCCGCTTTCACTCATCCTCCGCCTGGCCGCTTGGGGCTTTCCTATTCCTGACCATTTCATCCGGCGGTGTATCCCTTAAGAATTTATGCAATCTCTCCCTATTCCTAACTTCTATATGTAATCACTTCAGGGCAGTCCTATAGTAAATAGTCGTTAAAATGGGAGAATTTACATATATGTATAATGCTATTTAGATTTTCTAATTTATATGAAAACAAAAGGGCAATAGAATTATCTATAGTAATTTAAGAAATATGGCATAAATTACTTCTTCAGTCATTCATTAATTGCAGGAAACGGCTCGGAGTGGGCACCATGGCGAAAGTGACCGGCAAAGTTCGTATTGAAATAGATTTTAACAGATTTGTCATTATTATCCTTGTCTTCTGTCGAAAGTGTGTGAACTAAAGTAATTTGAACGATAATTACTAAATAGTTGGTGTAGCTACTCATTCTCACTCCTTCGCTTCAGGCATGTTGGCCACTCGACTTGAAGGCGAATAAAGTCTACTGCACGTCCGGAAAGCAGTCGTGTGTGGCGTCCTTCAAGGCAAACAGCACTGGTTCCGATCTGAGTCAAGTCTACACACATGCCGTGAAACGATCGAAGATGGTTGCCAAAAACCCTCATTTCCTAATGGGGAGTTCGCGGTCAACTGCTCTTGTGTCTCGGATGTCATGCGACCATGCAATGATCGTGAATGGCTCGACAATCAGAAGAACAAAGCCTACGAGTTGTATAAAGAGGCCACGAGCACCACGACGGCGGAGTCGACGCCCACCGCCATCTCGTCGAGCCAGGTCTTCAGCCAAAGGAGCAAAATGGATAATCTATTAATGGATATGTAGAAAGTAAAGTAAACAAAAATATGAAATGCTAAATTTATTTCCAAATTAATTCTGCCTGGAACAAGATGTACATTTAAAAATTAATTATTATATTCTTTCAGGCATTCATGTATGCGATGCTGGCAGTATCCGTCCATCTGGTCGCTGTCTCGGCTGGAATACTCTTGTTCTGCTGTCACCGCCAGAGAAACATAAAGAAGGGGCAGCAACACGGCGAAGAAAGATGAAAAAGAATCACCGACCCCTGCCCCTTCCACCCAGAGCCCAAAGACTGAAAAATAAAGGTGTATTGGGGTGCATGATTCAGACCGTGCATCATAAGAGACTGAATAATGCTGTTTTGAAAAGGCAACAATCATTCCAAACGATGCCTTCGGACTGTGATCGTCTGAAAAAAAAAACCAATTTTATAAAAGGAACAAAATTTATGCATATTTATGGACATAAGGGCGAAATCTAAAAGTAAAACAGTATTCATACTATTTACATAAATATGTATGTACCCTTTTTATGATAGTTATTTATTTTTGTTTTTTTTTTCGAGTTGTGCCCACGAAGTTAATTATCTTATATATTACTATGCTGTTATACTTTCCATTTCCTTCCCCGAAAAAACGTGACCCAGCGAAGCGTGAAAATGGAGATGCGAGTTCCATCGAAGGGAGGAAGTGCGGGATTCAACTACCTCTGTGGAGGTTTTTTCCATTCGAATAAAGGACGGGATTTTGTTTTCTAAGTCTTATTGTTAGCTGGCAATTAAGCAAAATGTAGCGTAAAGTGAATTCTTCTGCCACCGAAGCCATGTAATTTCTTGAATTTCTTAAAAACGAAGGTTAAAGGAGCCAAGTAATGAAAAGGCCATGCTCACCACGACGACGGAGTCGTCTCGTCCCACCTCCATCTCATCGAGCCAGGTCTTCAGCCAAACGAGCAAAATGGGTAATCCATAAATGGATATGTAGAAAGTAAAGTAAACATGAAAATGAAGGATACAATATCACCAAATTTATTCAGCCTAGAACAAGATGTACTTTTAACAATTAATTATGAAATTCTTTCAGGCATCTGCGTCGGGTGATGACACAGCTGCGAGCGGCTTGAATGTTTTCACTCTCTGCGTATTCAAATATTCAAAATATAACATATTCAAAATATATGCGGAAAAACCTCGAATTCTCGCTTTTTTGCTTAACAAAACGACGAGAGAGCATGTGATTTTGAGAGACCCGGCAAGAGTGGTCAAGGCAAAGCAAATATATTACGATTAAAATATATTATTAAAATATTAAAATAATATTAATATATCATTAGTATATTACATATTATTATATTATTCAACTATATTATTAATATATCATTTACAATTATAAATTATTATATTATTCAAATATATTAATATATTCAAATATATTATAATAACTTTCTTCAGTTATAATTAAATCTCAATTTTTTTTAAGTAAACTGCTGTACGTGGTGATCCCGATCGCGGTCTTGCTGGTCGATGGCCTCATCGGAATCGTTTTGCTGATCTTTTGGCACCGCCAGAGAAATAAGAAGAAGAAGTCGCAGCAGAAGAGTGGCGATGCCGACGGCAACAGGCACAATAAGACCCCGCCAGACGACACTCAAGGCGATGGGCCTTCCTCCGTCACCACCGACGCCATCTGCGTGTATCAGCCTGATAGTCAGCTCACCCGTTTCTCACCCCCAGAGTGCTGACAGAAGGTGTCGCCCTGAAAAAAGATGGCTCTCTATCACTTCTGCCTGATCTCTCTTTCTTTCTTTCTTTCTCTCTCTCTCTCTCTCTCTCTCTCTCTCTCTCTTTCTGTCTCTCTCTCTCTACCTCTGTACAGGAATTAGCAGATTGTTTTGAGTACTGCGAGTTCATTTGTATACATTTATAATTATTGCAGCAGCGACAACTTCTGCCGATGACATCAACACTCAGCGCAGTCAGCAAAATAGAATGGTGGAAGAGAAGGCAAAGTGAGCAGCAAGATGATTCACTATAGATGGAAAAGATGGAGAGAGAAAAAGAGAGTGAGAGAAAAAGAGAGTGAGAGAAAAAGAGAGTGAGAGAAAGAGAGAGAGAAAGAGAGAGAGAGAGAGAGAGAGAAAGAAAGAAAGAAAGAGAGATCAGGCAGAAGTGATAGAGAGCCATCTTTTTTCAGGGCGACACCTTCTGTCAGCACTCTGGGCAATGAGGAGAAAATATCGGAGAGAGAGAAGGCAAGGTAAGCAGAAAGATGATTCACTATAGATGGAAAAGATGGAGGGAGAGAGAAACAAAGAGAGAGAGAAAGGGAGAGAGAGAGAAAGAAGGAGAGATCAGGCAGGAGAGTGAGACATCTTCTTTCAGCGCGACACCTGTCAGCACTGTGGACAATGAGGAGAAAATATCGGTGACAGAGAGGGCAAGGTTAGCAGAAAGATCACTATACCTATGTACATTACAGATCATGCAGAAGAGTGAGAGAGTAAGAAGGAAAGAAAGAGAGAGAGGACATTGATATCTTTGAAGGAAACAGGGCCGATACGTGATTCCGGCCAGGGATATCAGATACGGCGGTAATCTGAAAATACTGCCACGTGTCCATGGCAACATGGTCAGTCTAGTGGTAGAGTGGAGGGAAGTTGCGGGCCTTATCTACATTGATAGGTTTCACTTACGACACATTCCTGTTGGAGGTTCACGTGGAGGACGAGACTGGGACTGGAGGAACGGATACCGAGACTGGGACATTCAATGTCACCTTCGACCCCAAGCTCAATGTCGCCTATGAATGCGGAACCGATGTCGACGAATACGAGGTTTTTCTTTATATATAGCCTTTGTTTAAGTAGACCAATGTTCAACATCTTTATATATGTAGACCAATTCACTTTAGAAAACGACCGGGGCGGGAACCACAACCACGGGGACGATATCGGAGTTCTTCAAAATAGACGACAAGTTGGTCATTCGGCCGGACACGACAGACAGGCAGAAGAAGTCGAAGAAACCATCAAAGAGACCATCGAAGAGACCATCGAAGAAAACTGAAACGCCGTCGCAGCCCACGAAATCGTCGAAGAAGAAGAAAAAGGAGAAGGGAGGCAAGGATGTTAGCAATCACACTTTTTGCTGATGATGAAATGTCGATACATTTTTCATGAAGTTTGCTTGACATTTAGCATCGAAAGGAGAAGATCGCAATTCCTCAGCCACCACTCAGCTCGAAGAAGGTTTGCTTTGAAGAGTGTAATTGACATCATGGACATGCGGCATTGTTGCAGAAGTCATCGAATCGGCCTCCTCCTCCCAAGAAGTCCAGCCCGAAGCCAGCCCCTTCCTCCACTGGGACCACCAAGGCCGCGAAGGCCACTAAGTCCCCGACCCCTTCCACTAAGAGCCCGGGTCATTCGACTCAGACCTCAAAGACTGAGAAATAAAGAGCCCTTGTGCTGAAGAAAGTTGTTGTTAAGAAATGGCAACTCCCCAACTACATATTTCTAGACGATCATCGCCTGAAAAGAACATTTTGTAAAACAAACAATTTTCTGCATAATCATTTAAAAAATCGCGAAATCTAACAATAAAAATAATACAGCATTCTGCTATCATTAACATATTTTAACACCACAAAATTAGCAAAATTATAACTCCATTGCATTTTGCATTTTTCAGCCTTCACGGTGTTCCAAAAGAGCATAACCGTAAGAAAGAATACTTTTGCTCCTCGGGAACCCCCGAAAAGCGATCCAAAAACTTTCCTTCATGACACAGCTTTCACTGGTCGGAATCCCAAGCATACCTTGAGTAACTGGGTTAAAATCGAAGGAGTTGTTGCATCGCAGTAGCACATTCTTGGGCGCAACCTACACTCGTTGGATTAACCTGAGCTCTCTGCTCTCTCTCTCTCTCTATCTTTCGCCTTCTTTCCCTGCTGTGTCTCCTATCAAAGAATATCCTGCCTGGAATTTTGGCATACTGTATTCTGTTCGACTGCTAATGACGCTCGGATAAATTTTTGTATGCTTGGCGTACACGAATTCATATTGTTGTTCAAGTATTAAAAAAAGGCCGAATATAAGCTGTTATTACATAAGGACTTTCTGGACTTTATTAAGGAATGCTACTTTATTGCATTGGTATCATTAATTTTTGTTTGTGCAATAAGTTTATCATCCAATTATTCCTGAATGAAGATAGCAAATTCATTGGCATTGCTATTTCAATTGAGAAGAGTAGTTTATTTTTCAGGATTTATCCCCTTCACTCTCGTCGTACATACGAATGTTCCACATCGACTAGCAGCATACATCTGCTATAAATATGCGTTGCTCTTCTATCGCGCAGTGAGTATTCATTTATATATATATATACACATATTTATGATTACAGAGGTATTTTTTTATCCTTTATAACAATTGCATTTTTTTTATGCTTTGCAATATACATATTTGTTTTTCATGATTTAGTAATAGAGCAATGCGTGTCACCTTGAGCAAGTCATCATTTGTAACCATACATAGAAGCCACGGCGGTCAGCCTGATCAATCCAGAGTCCGCTCCGTATGGGGCGAAACTCAATTCAATTCAATTCATCTATACGACATGTAGTAATACATATGTACAACACCTCCGACCGGAGAGAAACGCTCTATTTCGAGCCACGAGAAGTGGGAAGATATACAAGTGCGGCCAATTTGCAATGGTTGATGGAGAGAAGCCCGCAGACGGCCAGCAGTGGAACAACCTCAACCTACTACTCTTCACAACGAACGTAGTCCATTGGAGCCTTCAGAAGCGACCATGACATCGAGACTTCGCCAACGACTTTACCGATTTATTCACTTATTTTGTCTTAGTTATGAAAAAAAACATAACTTTATTTCTTTTTTTTTTGTAAGGCAATTATATACAGGAAATAATGAGTTGTTTACAACACGTCTGTGTCGAATAAACATCTTCTCGTTTTATGTTCTTGTTGGATGAAGTCGAGTGGTCTCGTATCACGTGAATGTCTAGTTTGTGAGTTTTCGATCGGGATTTCGGTGTTCGCCTCTTCTTCGACCTCGCATAACTTGTCCTCTACTTCCACTGATAAAACTTATCCTACTGCGCACCGGGAAGCACCACAAAGAGTCTTCGACCCGAGTAAGGGTCGTACGTCATTTTCTTCATGAATACACACTCTTTTTTGCACTTTGAGCTGCTGTGATACTGAAGAGTAGAATTGATTGTTGGATAATTAAGGCTTTATTTTCTCTACATTTTGGATCATTGGGGCTATATAATTGATATTTCAAATTGGGTAATCAAAGTCGCGAAAACCCAAGTAAAACACATAGAAAATAAGGGTTATATAGAATTCTTTAAGTAATTTTAAAATTCCATAAAATAATCTCAAAACGTTGATATCTAATATAATATACTTAATGAGATGCTTACAATTCTAAGGTAATAGCTTCAAAGACATCCATAAATATAAGAACTTCGGATTTTTTATCCTGTGAGCTATGAATAATTTTCAAACGGCACTTGTTGCCCCTCGGGAACCCCCGAAAAGCGAGCCAAAAACTTTGGTTCTAGACACAGCTTTCACTGGTCGGAATCCCAAGCATACCTTGAGTAACTGGGTTAAAACCGGAGGAGTTGTTGCATCGCAGTAGCACACTCTTCGGCGCAACCTACACTCGTTGGATTAATCCGAGCTCTCTGCTTTCTGTGAACCCTCTCTCCTCTTTCGCATTCTTTCCTGCAACGGATCATTTCGTAGAATGTCTTGCGGGGAATCTTGGCATACTGTACTCTATTTTTGATGTACATACCTATCTATGTATGTTTGTGTGCACGGAATCACCATACTCTTTGAGTTGTTTATGAATAAAAAAAAGTTGATTTTGTTTTTCATGCATAAGATGATCAGCCGAGAAGGACTTTTTGTTTATGCTACTACATATATATTAACTTTGCATCCTTCCTTTTTGTTATGCAAGAAGTTTATCATCCCTCTATTGCTGAATGAAGCAAGCAATTCAGTGTAACCCTTCCTTTTTTTACTAGTTCTGAAGAATAGTTTCTTTCTCATGTCAGGTTTCCGTGCCTCTTCTCTCGTCGTACATGCGAGTGTTCTACATAGACAAGCAGCATACACCTGCTATGCACATATATTACTCTTCTGCCTTCTGCATACATTCTAGTTAGTTACCTATGTACTTCATTACAGAAATGTTAATTTCTTTGAAAATTAGGCATTTCCTCGTCTAATAAATTTAAATAATTTTTTCGTCTTCCTATAGTCTCGTCTGGAAATGGAGCGGCGGCAGGGCGAAAACAAGGAAGAACGAATGAACGCCCGAATCCCATGTACAACGGGAAAGACAGCTTGCGGAATACAAGAACAAAGAAGAACTCGTACATAGCACTGATGTGAACAAGACGACAGCTATTATCACAAAGTGAGAAGCAATGAGTGGAGCTCAGATAGTGGTGGGTGTCTACCTTTTATAAGTCCTTTTTCTTTCAAATCAATAAGGCTTTTTTTAATTAAAATTTTCCCCCGCCTAATTGTGTATTTTATAGGAATTGTAGACACCTCGGACTGCGATGAACCCGTCGGTTATCGTTTTTATGTTTCTTTTGTTTAAAATAAATTTTATCCTTTAAAAAACGTGACATTATTAAATGAAATGAATTGCAGCTTGTGTAAATATGCGGTGTAATCACCGTCACGGCATTCTGTGTCCATAGGATATTGAACTCATCCCTCGTTATCATCCCATATGTATGTAGTACATCCCCATTGTCACACAACAGCAACAAAGCAACACTTTGTTCAATTGCAATTTCAATTTGTGCTCATTTTTAGAGGAATAAATCACTGTGTTTCTATGATTCAATATGTGACCATGCACCTGTATTTCGCCTCTGCCATTCTCATCTGTTTTTCTCCCTTTCAATGATCTACTATTGAAGGCAGTCAAAAACCAAAAAAGTCATGAAATTGGCTGTGGTTTCATGGAAGAAAAATACTTTGTTGTGATTAGAGGAGAGAGTAAGCATGATTATGAGAGAGAGAGTTGGAAGAGCTGCATTGTGGGCCGGCACAATGGCTACCTTTCGGTTGCTGTTTTCACGCAACATACTTTAATGACTTTGAATGTGAAAATGTGCATAAGAAAATGATGAGCGTGTCAATCTGCCTTTTTCTGTCCTATAAGAAATTTAAGAATTCAGATGGATGGATGCTTTGATAAGTGTCAGTTCTTCAAATCGATGAGTGTTTCAATGAGGAATTTTCACAATTAGTTGACGGATTTGGAAGATGTTTACTGATCGGCAAGGAGTGGATAAACAGCAGCGCTTGCAATCTTGCACATGTTTCCGTCGTTTCGGGACATTCTCACGTAGCCCTAAAAAAGTACAGTAATCTACATTAATCTTTTAAAAAAGAAGTAAAAAGAAACAAAAATATATTCAAAGAATACATTTGAAGCAACACCATGGTGAAGGTATAAAAACTGCAATTATTAACTAATTATTTAATTAATTAAATAAATTAATTAAAAATTAAGTAATTAAAAATGCAAGCATACATCCTCGCCCCAGTCGTCGCCCCAGCAGTTCTTGATGAGCCAGTAGTCCTTGCCGTTCTCCGTGCCGTAGCCAACGATGAGAACGCCGTGATTCGGTGAGAACTCGCCGCAGTCCTTGTCTTCATAGATACCTGGCACAAGGCAGACAGCGAGAGAAATCAATGAGTGTGTATTTGTGCTACATATATATTTTTTTCTCATTAAGAATAGTGTTTAGAAGAAGAAAAAGAAAAAAAAGAGATTTTTTCTAATCTAGAACTAGCTTTGTCAAACTTGAACTACTGACCACTCCTGTAGCGTGCAAATGTTTCCCTCACGGTTACTGCAGCAGCGATCGGGCCAATCTGTAATGTCGTGGAACATGCAAAATTAATTAAATTAAATTATTAATCAATTAAATTAAGGGAACTGCACAGAGAGGGTGTTTAATTAGAGCTCGCTGTCAGTCTGACAAGATGCAGAAATCGTCAAGCATGTGGCCAGGGGATCCGCTGGATTCTCGACGAGCTGGCCGGATCAACGCTACTCTACGACTCTCGAATAACCCTTCCGTAACCCGTATTAGCCCACTTTAAACGTGAAGAAGGTCCGGAGAAACAAATAAGGATTTAGTACCTTTGCAACTGCTTGCTTCAGTGCCTCCTCATCGTTCAGCTGGACTTGCCCAAAGCCTCGGGGCTTTACGAGAATATTGTCCTTGTTGAGCCGGCAGTCAGAACCCTCCTACTGATCAATCAACATACAGCGAGGCTTACAAAGGAATAGTCAATAGACAGATAAATGTTTCTATTCTTTGTCAAATGAAGATTGTAACTTCTAGTGAAGCTAATGTGTTAGCAAATGTGTTATCATTGATGTAGAGGGAAAGAGACCTTTTTCTCGTACGGATAGTCTGACTCGCTCACGATGCCCGCTGTGATGGCGTACTCAAAGGCGTACGCCATTCTGCCATCGGAGCAGCCCTGTCAAAAAAAGTCTCAGTCAGGCTCGGAACAAACGAGTTAAGGAAACAAAATGTGAACCTTATCTGACTAATGCCAACTCCTTCATTATTTCACGGACCGAATTTAAGGCTTATTGTTAGGAGAAGTGTAGAGAACTTCACAAATTAAGGCTCCGTTGCAGAAAACTTCACAAATTAAGAATCCATTGCAGAGAACTTCACATGTCTCTCGAACAAGACAAAAAACACCCTACCGCATTGCCTTGATCGGTCGAGCAATCGAGGAGCTGCTGTACCGAGAGGGCGCGCAGAGTCGTCGCATTCTTAATGCTAAGCTGGCTCGCGAGTGCATCCGCAGCAGCGAACGCCCAGGATGAAGCGCATGGACCCTGGCAGTCAAAACCAATGTTCAATATTTCGTAAGCTTCCTCAGAAATAATTTCATCATTGAATTTCATCATCAACTGCCTGGTCCTCAACGGGCGTCACGATGCCCTGCGTACGCCAGTCGACCGTGGCAGGCGCCTCGTAATCGGGCGATGCCTCAAAGGTGGCATTCGGGATAGGGACCCGGTCCGCCTGGAGGCGATAGCCGGTTCGAGACGACTTGATATCTTCCCATTGCTGTAAGAAACGGACTTGTGATAAGGAAATGACTAGTCCCAGCAGTGAGTAATCATGGGTCGGCATCCGGGTCTGGGCCGCCCTCGGGGCCGGAGGCCGGATATTTTCCGGCCTAGACCACCCCTGCGAGTCTCCTCCGTACCATGTGCGTGAATTTGTTGATCGCCTGCTCGTACGTCTTATCCCCCTTCAACTGGTGTTCGTGCACCAGTTGAAATACGTTGCAGAAACGCAGCCTTACTGCCGCCTCATCATCTTCATCAACAAAGGTGAGGTCTAAAGTTATTAGAAGTAATACAAAAATTTACAACTCAATTATTGCAAAACTTGAATAGGTCGGATGTATGCACTTATGTACATACATGAGCCATTAAAACTGACTTTTTTCACTCTTATAATTCTCGAAAATCTTTTCGCAAGCTTCCGGATTTCTGAAAGATTTAGATGAATTAATCAATATATTTAAATAATTCTCATAATCTCCATGCGAAGCCAAAATATTTGAATGAGCGATGTGAAACACCTTTCATCATCTTAACACAAAATTGTCATGGAGATATGAAATGGTAACTGTTGCTCTTGTGATGCTCCGCTCGAGCTGCCGCCGGCATCGATGACGGCGAACCAAGGAACGGAACACCAGAGCAGGAATCGAAGCAGCATATGCGAGAGGATGAAAGAGGAGAACTAACTGAAAATAAATTAGAGAATAAATAAGTTGTGTGCAATCATGAGCATGTGATCAATAGGATACACTTCTGAAAGCAATTAAAAGGACACTGTTGAACGGGAACAGAGAGCACTAGGCGCAAAGTTGTAAGTAACTATTAGTAAAAGTGAACCGTGTTTGTACAAGGGGATGTTGGAAATTGTACACGAATTTGAGAGTTATTTTTCTAGCGCTTCTGAAAGAAGGGCTATTCTATAACATTCATCGAACATGCTCTATTTGAAGAGCGTGATTGAGTGATTCAGCGCAACCTTCATTTTCTGCCTTCTCCTTTCTTCTGCTTCTCCGCTAATTCCGCTCTTTCCATATGCCACAAATCGATCATGCAATGTATTTGTCATTGCGGAAGGAAAATGCGTGTCGGCAACAATTTACTCATCCTCCTGTTCTCTTCCCAACTGTCGGGGTGCTAGCAGTAAAGCAAACATTAAAATCATAAGACATATTCCGAGGAAATGCCGCAAATCGACAAACGCAATTACATTCTATTGAATTCATGAGTATGGAAATTATTTACGATGATAAAATTAATCATTGACGATGATAAAATCGATATGTACATGAATAGTCAACGAATACATACATACATTCCAAACTTGGGAACCTGTACTTTTGAACTTTGCAATAGTTCTCTTTACGTTACTTGCTCAAGTGCAAGTCTTAGAACTTGAGTCTTTTCAGTGTGCACTACGGAAAGGATTCTTGTTGAACATCACTCGGCGATCTCGTGGTCTAGTGGTTATCACATCTGTCTAACACACAGAAGTTCGAGCCCGCCCGAGATCATACTTTTGCAATTATTTTGTCTAAAGCATCCAAAAGTGTTTCTGATTTGGAAGAAGGTAGGCATTAGCATTTTGATGTATTTTGAAGTGTGAGTCAGAAAAAAATCTTTCTCTCACCAAGAAATACATGGTGCGAACACTCCATAACAACAGCTGCATTTTGTAGAATAATATTCGCAATAGTTCGAAAGACGGACTATCAAATTTTCAATGAAATTCTTGATGGATTTATTCCCAAGTTCGACGAATTATTGGGTTTTACTTGACATTCTCTTTTTACTTTATTTATGTCGTCGTGTTTTATTTAGGTCATTACTCTAACGTTACTTCCGTTGCAATGTAAGTCATCATAGAACCCCGCTCGTTCACGCAAAGGTCACTTTCACTCCGAGAACTTTTCTTAAACATTTTTTTTTGCCGTCGTTTCTTTCCATATTTTTTATTTATATAGCGTTGCAACATTTTTTTCTTTTTTTTCTATGCGTAAATGGCGTATTTGCTGTTTGTTAGTTCTAAAAGTTGACTGCATCAGCTTTTCATTTTTATTTTTTTGAAGCTTAATCTAAATCTTGCGAAATTCCGATTTCATCATTTATTTTACTTTCAGAGTTTTCTCCAATAAGGTTTTATATATATATATATGCATATGTAACTTTTTGTAATTCAAATCCAAACCAATAAGCATTCCTTTGCAGACATGGATATATTTTATTGTGCCATGCCGTAACTCACAATCAGTTGCCCGATCATTTCTTTTCTTCTTTTTTTTTGTATTTCGATGCATCAACGGCGGATCTTGAAGTTTAAAATGTTGACTGCATCATCTTTAAAAAAAATATTTTTCCGAGGCATAACCTTGCTATATTCCCATTTCATCACCTTTTTTTACGGTCATCTTTTTTTTAAATATAATGTCGCGACGAAACTCAGTTGCTGAACTAGTTATTCCGGATATGCCTTTGGTTGTTGATCAATTGATCAATATTTATTCAATCTCCTTAATCGTTCTAGTAATATTTTCCTATGAAAACATCCATACAATCATCTTGTAGTTGGCTGATGGCCGGTTTCAATGTTTCTCTGCTTTGCGCACGATCACAATCTTTCCTGTTCGCTATTGATGGCTGAAAAATGACCGCTTCCAACTGCTTCGCGAGCGCGCATCTGCCTTTGCTGTCTGCCACGAGGGTGATTCTCTCTCTCTCTCTCTCTCTCTCTCTCTCTCTTTCTCTCTCTTTCTCTCTCTCTCTTTCTCTCTCTCTCTCTCTCTCTCTTTCTCTCTCTTTCTCTCTCTCTCTCTCTCACTCTCTCTCTCTCTCTCGCTCTCTCCCTCTCTCTCTCGCGCTCTCTCTTCTCTCACATTATTATCCCACTCCCTTCTCTTCGCTCGCAAACTGTTCTTTGTATCGTTGCTCTCTCTCTCTCTCTTTCTCTCTCTCTCTCTCTCTCTCTCTCTCTCTCTTTCTCTCTCTCTCTCTCTCTCTCTTTCTCTCTCTCTCTCTTTCTCTCTCTCTCTCACTCTCTCTCCCTTTCACACACTCCCTCTCCCTGCCTATCTTCTCCCTTCGTGCGGTCGATATTAGTGCAGCGCGTGCTATTCGCACGGTCAATAGTCGTCACTCGGGCAAAGCAGCTCGAAATTTCCCGCGTGTTCATGATATATAAATCGCCCATGTATCTTTATATTTTGTTTTCGTCTTTCAATCTTTAATTATGAAATTCTTTGCTAATTATGTCCATATTTATTATACTTTAGCGGATAATATTTCTAGGTTTTTTTTTCTGCCATTGCGCTGAAGTATGATTCATTTAGGGTCTTTGCGTTTTTTTAAAGTTCTTTAAAATATATTTTTGGTAAAATTTTTAATATATTTTTCTCTCTCAATTAAGGTAACCACCGATGGCCGCCGTGCCACCGATTAGGCCTGCTCGACATCAGGCGCGCCTAATACCGGCGCCTGCGGTATCATCGACAAGATTCTCGACGGCGGCGGCGCCGTCCTCTTCCAGGATTCCGCCGCCGCGTCCGCTCGCAACATCAAAGGCGCCGCTGTTCGCGAGATCAAAGGCGCCGCGGGCGCTGTACGTCACGTCAAACGCGTCGGCGCATATGTACGCCAAATCAAAGGTGCCGCCGCCGCTGTTCTACACGACATCAAAGGCGCCGCTGTACGTGAGATCAAAGGCGCCGCCGCCGCCAGTTACATCAAGGGTGGCCGTGCCGCCGCCGCCAGCTGCCTTTTCAAGGACGCCGGCGCCGTCGTCTTCCGGCTTCACGATAACCGTTCGACGCACGTGCGTCGCATGCGGCGACATGGTCTATGACCACGCGTCGGTGCCCTTCGTCAAGACGCAGCCATCGGTAAAAAAAAATTATATATATATATTTTTTTTAAATTTAATTTAATTTATTTATTATATAAATAAATCTTGATTATTATTATTAATCCTAAATATAAATAAATGTCATTGAAAATTATATCCTTGGACAGCGTCTTTCTAGTGGTTTAAAACCCAGTTTTGTCTGCGTAAAAGTACCGTATTTAGTTGTCGTTTTTTAGTTTGTTGATTCAGTGAAAAAAGTTGATTAGTTCAATCATTCGCAACAAATAGTTTCCAAGAACGATACTTAGCCTCGAACGGACGTTTGCAATTGCATCATTTGGAATTTGGTTTTATTGAACAGCGGCCACTTTGGATGTGCAGTTTTCGCTTTGTTCCTTTCAAGAAAATCTCTGGTTTTATGTGTATGGAGAAATAAAATAAATATGCCCATATTTTTAGCCTTTAAAAGGGGTTTCTTTTTGTTTTACAAATTGTTTTTGACAACTTGTTTAATTCATCTTTTTTTATAGCTCGAAACGTGGTCTCGCCTCCTCACCAGAAATGATTGCGAGGCGCTCGATCTCATGCAAAAGGTGATTATTTGAGAGTACAATCTTTAAGCTCCTTTTTTTGTTCAATTACTTTGACTTTTTTTCTCTGCCATCTTTGTCCCCTCTCTCCCTCTCTCTCCCTCTCTCCTCTCTCTCTCTCCCTCTCTCTCTCTCTCTCTCTCTCTCTCTTTCTCTCTCTCTCTCTCTCTCTCTCTCTCTCTCTCTCTAAAACTGTGCTCTCTCTGTCTTAAGGTTCGCAAGCAGCAGCGTCCCGTGCTGTGCAGGACACACTTTGCGCCGTCGAACTTCATCGGCGATCAGCTCAAGTACGGAGCCACGCCACTACGACCGGTAATTAATTAATTAATTAATTAAGTTCATCATCCCTTATCTTCCTATCTTTCACTTTCTTCTTTAAATAATAACTTTGCCCAAAAGAAAGAAAAAGGTAATTAATATTTGAAGGAATAACAAGCTCAACAAGAGAATTCGATTTCGGGAAAAAGGATGAATTTTGAAGGCATTAGGCCGTTCTTATTTTAGTTAGACTCGCACTCTTTCGTCAAATGTAGAGATGAGAAAAGAAAAAAATCACTGGCATATACATATATTCATTTCCTCCTCTTCTCCTAGATTTAAACACCCCCCCCCCCTCACGTGCCTGCATATATTTCTTTCTTCTCTCACTGCCCTCTCCCCTCTATTTTGTTGCTCCCTTTCTGACTGCACACCATCACTATTCCAGCTGCATTCGATCACTTTCGTATCTCTCTCTTTCGTATCTCTCTCTTTCTCTCTCTCTCTCACACTCTCTCTCTCTCTCTTTCTCTCTGCCATCGCGCCTTTCTCGATTCCTTTATCGTCGCCGTCTCTTCTTATCTCATTGTCTCTCTACGCCCTATCGCTGCCGCTCGCTCACAATCAGTCACGCCCGGCAAACAGAAAGACACACTCGTATTCTCTGTTTCCCGCCAGAACTCTCACCTCTCCTCGCTTGCTCTCTCTCACTCTCTTTCTTACACACTCTCTCTATCTCTCTTTCTCTCACTCTCTTTCATACACACACTCTCTCTCTCTCTTTCAATACATCTGTCTGCCTCGCACCTCTCTCTCTCTCTTACTCTCTCTCTCTCTCTCTCTCTCTCTCTCTCCGTCATCACTGCGTAGAATGGAATCGATCACGGGCCCTTGTCGCACGCTCCCGCACCCGCATTGCGCTGCTCTCCTCTCCCGTCTGTAGACCAGAGAGTGCCGATTATCGAGTAGTTGGGGCGAAGTTTAAGGAAGGCAAAAGCAACCGCTCGAAATGGGAGAGTTTCTAAAGAAATTCCCGTGATGAGGCCGCAATGTGAAAGAGATGCTCAATGTAGAAATCGAGTGATGAGGATACATAATTTGAGAAAGACATGGAGATGATATCAATGGAGACTTGTCTCATACTCTGGCTACATCTCACGGTGGGCTATCTGATATTTGGGAAAAGTGATGAGAGTTATCCAGAGTGTTCTCCAGATGTTTTCACGTTTATTGGCTAAACAAAGTAATAGCAGAAACTAATGTAAAAAAAATTAATTGAAGAATATTGAAGAGTCTTTCCTTTTTTGAGAGAGAAAGAAAATTAATAGCTTTTTTCGCTGTGCAGAAGCCCCGCATCGTCTGGGTGAATCGTCAGGGTGACGTCGTCAAGGTGAAGCAAGTCTACCAGAAGCAGCCGACGCAGTACAGAGTTGTGAGACCGGTGAGTGCTGCTTCTTCATCGTCATACGTTCCGGCTCCAGTGGTAAATTATATATTTATCGTTATATATAGTTTATATATATATATATATATATATATATATATATATATATATACCTTAAGAAACTGTCCAGGAACTTTAAAACTACCGTAATCCGTATGAAAAGAGTATGCAAGCAAAGAGACACAAACAGGAAAGTACGGTAGATTTCAAGCACCCTATGGACAGCCTCTTTAATATCATTCATATCTGAGGAGATGTAGAAAATTGAAGTGTTAGGCCTTTCCCTTGCATTATATAATGGTTCATGAAAAGTTTAAAAAATATCTTTTGATCATATTTTGAATTTGCTTTCCCCCGCCATAATTCATAATTTTCATTTTCCCTTCCTTCTTACGCAGAAAGTCGACAGCGTGAACGAGTCCGTGCTGAGGCTGCTGAATGGCGCTTCCGCCGAGATGGCGATCATGGAGGCAGCAGCATACGAGGAGTGCGAGAGTGAGAGGTTGGGTGGAGAGAGAGAGAGAGAAAGAAAGAAAGAAGGAGAGAGAGGGGGGAGAGAGTGAGAGAGAGAAAGAGAGGCAGGGGAGAGGGATAGTGAGGGGGAGAGAAAGAAGGAGAGAGAGAGAGAGGCAAAGGAGAGGGATAGGGAGGGAGAGAGAGAGAGTGAGGAAAGGGATAGAGAGGAAAGAAAGAGACAGAAAGAGAGAGAGAGAGAAGAGAAATAGGAGTAACACTATAAGGAGGAAGACCTTGCCAATGTTTCACATATGTCGTTATTGATTTTGTTATAATTAAGAACTTCCATCTACCATTATCTTTATCATATTTATTGCTGACCTCAAAGTAATTCCTCAATTATTTTTCCCATCTTTCCAGCCAGCACGAACACTCCTCTCCTGGCACATCTTCTGGTATGTCCTTTCTCTCTTATTAAATATATTTATCGACACCCAAATGCTATTTCCGCTGTTTTATCTTGTGTTAGTCCTTTTTCTATCATATAACAAGGCGTTCTATGCTCGTCTTCTAAAAAAAAAGTCTTAAAGAAATTTTTTGCCGAAAATACGTTCTAATGATCCTACTGTAATGTGCATTCTACCGTATCCAGCCGATTGCGTTGCAAAGACGGAGAAGGAGACGGCCGAATCGGCTGCCGCTGACAGTGACAAGCCTCCTCCGTGCAGAACCTTTTCTGGTTCGTTGTTAGACTCACACTTCTTATTCGTAAAAGAAAAAAAATCCTTGATTTTTGCCATTCTTTTAAATTCAAAGTCTTGCTCTCTCTCTTTCTTTTTTTCTCTTTACAGTGATCAGTTTTTTTTCTGACCATGAGCAGCAACAAAAGTCTATGAGAAATGACAACAAATGCTAGTCAATGAAAATGGGGGCATAAGATACGGTGGTAAACAAGTTGGCTTCAAGAAAAGCTTTTCGCATTTCTAAAGTTTGTTAGTTGGCCTGCTTGCAGCGAATACAGCAGCAGCCTCTGCATTTCAAAGTGTTATTGCTCTTTCTTATCTCTAGAATGCTTAGTTCTTTTTTTTCTTGAGCCGCAACAAAAGGGGTTATTTCACAATAAAAAAAAGTTGATTCCGCATAAAGATAAAAGTTGTCTAATTTGCAGCAAATGCAGGAGGAGCCTCTTCTTCTGCTGCCACCGGAGGAGTAGCTCCGTCCTCTTCGCTCTTCCGCGCCCACCACCAAGTCGGCGGCGAGCTGTGCAAGCTGGAGGACGACGACATTGGCAGTGCGTACTTTATCGGCGGCAGCAGCGTAGCCGCACACGAAGAGCAAGCCGAGGACGGCTTCGAGCTCCGCGTCATCCCTGACCCCTCCGAGATTCCACGGCGGCCGCGCGGCAGACCGCGCAAGCGTCCACTCTCCCCTCGTCGTGCTCAGCAACAACCGCCGCAGAAGAAGCGAGCAGTGCACGTGGAGGAGACACCGCAGCCACCAGGTGCGCATTTATACCGGGCCGTAAAATGGTATAGACCGGTTTCCCGGACCGTGAAATGGAATCACCAGTTTTCCGGGCCGTGAAATGGTATAGCATTCCGAGCCATGAATGCAGGATTACTGTAATGAACACGGTCGTTAAATGGTGTAGCAGGATTACTGTAATGAACAATGACTGTGAAACAGAGGGAAAAGATATCCGAGAAAACAAAAGAAAAAAAAAAAGATTTTTTAACATCTTAGAATAAGAAAATTTCCCTTTTACGGCCATATCATTGATCATATTTTTATCCCCGCTTCAGAGCCTGCCATCGACTTCACTTCCACGCAGATCATTCTTTCTGCAACAGACACAGCGACTCAAGTCAAGATGGAGGAGCCGGACGCAGATGAAGTCGATTCGTCTGTTCGGCATTCCGATGTCAGTGGTTGATTTGTTTTTGTAAACATTATATATATATATATATATACATATTTATTTATATATTTATATATTTATTTATTTATTTATTTATTTATTTATTTATTTATTTATAGTATGAGTCGATTTCTCAGGCCGTTAAATGAAAAAAATATAATGTATTATATATATATATATATATATATATATAATATAATGTATTATATATACATATATATAATGCATCATATATATATATATTATTTATAGAAAAAAAATTTCATTAATTTTCAGCCTCATCGCTTCTCGATTTCATCGGAAAGAACCGATACTGCAAGTCCTGGGGAGGGCTCACCTCACGGTAGTTATACGCAGTATGTTCTCTTCCATTATTCTCGATTGGTGTAGGCTTCATTTCGAAAGATCAAGATTAAGTCATCTGAATAATGTGCGGGGAACAAGGTATGACTACAGTAGCGACAATAACATTAACAATGGTGAATATGAGGAGTATAGCTAGAAGAATGATGCGGCATACTGCAATTGCAGTGGAATAGCGCGTGATTCAGATTATATGCAATACAGTAGGCACAATCATTGTTGTTTTATACTTTATTGAACATGTATATATATATATATATTTATTTATTTATTTATTTATTTATATATACTAATATTTATTTAGTAGTTCTTAGTTAGACTTTTTCATTTGCTTCAGTCACTCTCGCAAGACGCGCCACGAGCCAGATGAGCCGTCGCCTAGCTCAGACGACGTCTTCTATGGCATAGAGAACGGCAGCGATAATGGTAAGTGGCTCCGTTTCATAGAGGGACAAGAGTAGAGTTGTATAGGCATATAAGGAATAGGAAGAGGGTACACGTATCTGAACTACTACTTATATAGTTAATATTATAACAAGTACCTAAACTACATACTTTTATAGTTCATATTATTATAACAAGTACATAAACTACTTTCTTATATGGTTAATATTATAACAGGTACCTAGACTACTTTCTTTATAGTTAATATTATAACAAGTACCTAAACTACATACTTTTATAGTTCATATTATTATAACAAGTACATAAACTACTTTCTTATATAGTTAATATTATAACAGGTACTTAGACTACTTTCTTATATAGTTAATATTATAACAAGTACCTAAACTACCTACTTTTATAGTTCATATTATTATAACAAGTACATAAACTACTTTCTTATATAGTTAATATTATAACAGGTACCTAGACTACTTTCTTATATAGTTAATATTATAAGTACCTAAACTACTTACTTTTATAGTTCATATTATTATAACATGTACATAAACTACTTACTTGTATTGTTAATATTATAACAAACAAAATCTAGCCCCCGCCTTCAAAGTATGCTGAAAGAGAACTAACAGAAGAACAACTCTTTCAAGGAAGAGTACCATTCGTTCCATTTGAAACCCTCCTCTCTGCATCTCTTCAGATCGCCCCGCCTTCTACTACGACAGCTCAGACGGCGAGCCGACGCCACGACGTGGTCGAGGAAGACCGAAGAAGGTATTTGATACCATCTCTCTCACCACTCTCCTCTCTCTCTCTCTCCGTTCTCTCTCTGTCCTCTCTCTCTCTCTCTCTCTCTCTCTCTCTCTCTCTCTTTCAGCATCTCTCTCATCCCTCTCCTCTCCTTCCTCTCTCTCTCTCCCTCTCTTTCTGCATCACTCTTTCCACTCTCTCTCTCTCTCTGCATCTCTCTCTCTCTCACCTCTCCTCTCCCCTATCGCTCCCTCCTCTCTCTCTCTCTCTCTCTCTCTCTCTCTCTCTCTCTCTTTTTCTGATTCTCTCTGCCTCTCACCCCTCTACTCTCTCCCTACCTCTTCCCCCCCTCTCTCTCCCCTCCTCCTCTCTCTCTCTCTCTCTCTCCTCTCTCTCTCTATCTCTCTCTTTCTGCATCTCTCTCTCACCCCTCTACTCTCTCCATATCTCGTCCCCTCTCTCTCTCTCTCTCGCTCTCTCTCTCTCTCTTTCATCATCTCCCTCACTACTCTCCTCTCCCTCCTCTCTCTCTCTCTCTCTCTCTCTCTCTCTCTCTCTCTCTATCTCTCTCTCTCTATCTCTCTCTCTCTCCTTCCAGGTGGTCGCTCCCCGTGAGAGTCGCCAGCTGGGCTACGGCGAAGCGCGCATTCTGAAGAAGGCGTACGCCGCCGGTCTCGCCGAGTACAGCCGAGTAAACCCACACGTCGCCAAGACCATTCTCTCTAATCGTCAGTATTTAATTAATTCATTAATTAATTAGTTTAAAAAAATTAAATTAAATGTACAGAGGTTAATACAGTGTAATTATTGAACTAATTAATTAATTAATTAATTAGTTCAATAATTACACTGTATTAACCTCTGTACATTTAATTTTATTTTCAATCAACTTATTAATTTATAATTCATTATACATATATTCAGATTTATTGTTTCTTTCAAAGAATTTTGAGAGACATTTCGATTCCTTACGGATTTAGACAGTTATATAAATAATTTTTGTTCGGGAAGAAGTCAATAATCATAGAAGCGTAAAGTGAATACAAAGTGAATAATCATTATATAAGTAATTTTAGTGCAGGATGACGTCAATAAAATAATGATATAAATAATTTTAGTGCGCGAAGAAGTGAACGATATGCGCGGCTCGGGCGAGGCGCCCCTCTCGGAAGACGAGGATGAGGCAGAGCGAGAGCTGCCACTGTTTGGACCGACCATCCAAGAGGAGGAGGAGGAGAAGCCGGTCACTGGCCAGAAGGAAGGCGAAGAACAGAGGGTTAAGCAAGAGGTAAAGAACTAATTAATGAATTAAGAGAAAACAATATACATGGCTAAAGATGCTTACCATTAGATGAGATTATGATTGAGACAGAATGCACTATATTATCATAGAGCTTAACGAAGCGTTGCTATATAGCAATCGTGCTGCGCAGTACCACCGGGCTATATAGTTTCGCCTTCGCGGCTATATAGTTTCGCCTTCGTGGTTTTGCCAAGCACGAGTGTGACATAGAAACGCTCGTTAAGCCCCTAATTGTAAGATGATTCAAGCACTTTTGATATGCGTTAATTTTCGATATAGTTAGAATGTAAACAGATTAATCTTACGAGAATTACGGGAGAGTACTGGGGAGAAAAGTTTAGCAGATATTAGCTGGTCTGAGACGATTATAATAGAAAGTATACGGTACGCAGTTCTGACATAAAAGGTAATTCGATGTTGTTTAAGCTGCTCGGATTTTTTTTCTAATTATAGAATAATTATAATAATTTGTATTGACAGCCTCTTGACGAGGAGGAGAAGGAGGAAGAGTCCATGGTGGCGGAGAGATCTACGAGTGCCGCCAGCATTGGAAGAGGAGAAGAGGGAGCAGAGAGAGAAGAGAGAGCAGAAAGAGATGGGAGAGAAGAGAGAGAAAACAGTAGTCCTGTTGCGACCTCGGAGGAGACCACTACCGTAGCCAGTACCGTAACCGATCAGCTCCCGCCCGGTGTCGAGATATCCAAGATCACTGGCAAGATTAAGAAGAAGTACAACGTCAACAAGAAGTTCACACTGCCGACAAAGACGACATCGGGTTTGTTATGGTTTTATTTTTTGGTTTTGCAATGGTTTTTGGGTTTATAATGGGTTTTTTTGTGTTTATAATGGGGATTTTGGGTTTGTGATGTTTTTTAAAGTATATAATGTGTTTTTTTTAATAATGGTCTCGGACCGCTTATTTTAAATTTTGTTTCTCTTTGTGTTATCTTTATTATTTTGGTCTCTATAACGATCATGTTTTTTTTAATTCCAGGACGAGCTATCAAGCTACGCAACCTAGAGTTCGATCCAAGCAAGGATCCGGGTCTTAAGCGGAAGAAGGAGAAAATTTCGGCGAGTTGTTCTTTATTTTTTTCACTCCTGATATTACACTTTTTCTTTTCTTTTCTTTCTACGTTGTTGTAAGTGTCTCTCTTTCTTTCACTCTCCTTCTCTCTGCCCATCTCTCACTATTCCCTTTCACTCTCATTCTTTCTCTCTTTCTACCTTTTCTATGAGCTAGCACTGTGCATGATGGTTTACCGTAATCAATGGTTAAGAACAGGAAGGGTCATCTTTATAATTATGACTCCTTTATCATTCACTGCCTGTCTTACTATTACTTTCACTCTCTTTCTCTTCTATCTCTCCCCCCCCCCTCTCTCTCTCATTCTCGCTCGCTCCTCTCTCTCTCTCTCTCTATCTCTCGCTCTCGCTCGCTCACTCCTCTCTCTCTCTCTCTCTCTCTCTCTCTCTTTCTCTCTTTCTCTCTCTCATTCTCGCTCGCTCCTCTCTCTCTTTCTCTCTCTCTCCACTCTCGTTTTGTTACTACTTCACAAGAAGTCTACAGTAAACACACTGCTTTAGAAGAACAAGAAGGGTCATCCAGGCGGAGAGGAATCGGAGAGGCAGCAGTCGCTCGACGACCAGCTGCCGGAGCATTTTCGGAACGTGGCATCGAAGGTGGCGAGAGAGAAGAAGAAGAAAGGAGCAGAGAAAGAGCCAGAGGATAAGTCGGAGAAGACGAGAATCACGGCGGAAGAGCAGGTTATATTTCATAATATTTTGTAACATCCATACTATGTAGTTCTAATAATGAACTTTATATGTTACACAATATTTTGTAATATATAGTTGCTTATATATACTGTATGAAGCACATAATAATTTGTAAGATAAAGAGTATTTAATTATTATTATGAACTATATTTCTTGCATATTGCTTTATATGAACATTATAACTTTTAATTGAGCTATTCCAAACGCTGTTCTTTCTCAGGAGGTGCTCAAGAGACAGCTTCGCGACTTCCGCCCGGACGGCTCGTACATACCGGATCAGGATGTACAGGTGCGTTGATTAGCTTACGTGTTTTCTCTCTCTCTCTCTCTCTCTCCCTCTCTCTCTATCTCTCTCTACTCTCCCTTTCTCTCTCTTTCCCTTTCTCTCTCTTTCCGTTCCCCTCTCTTTCCCCTCTCTCTTTCTCTCTCTTTATCTCTTTACCTTTCACTCTTTCCTCTACTCTTCCTCTCTTCCTCTCTCTTCCTCTCTCTCTCTCTCTCTCTCTC
>CALZFC010000027.1:1655000-1662500 GCA_945643635.1 Allodiplogaster sudhausi
AGGTGCGTAAGGCAGCCGGTATCGAGGGCGACTTTGTGAAGGAAGAGCCACAATGGGACATGGAAGAGGACCTCTACTTCCCTCCAGCCGATCCCGTTCTCACAGGCAATGATGACATCACTATAGCAGGAGCAGGAGCAGGAGGAGACTACCCCGAAGGCCTGCCCGCACCGAGACATGTCCCCGACTCGGAGATTCGTGAACTCCGTCAAGGACTCATGGCATTCCATGGCTTCGAGAATGACCACAGCTACTGCCCAAAGGGATGATGAAATGGTGGTGAAATAGTAAATAGTGACACGTCCCAATACTTGCATTCCCCAATTGTGACACCCCCACCAAATAGTCACACGCCCCTCGAACCGCTCAACCCCAGAAGAATATGAACGGCTTCCACGTTACTTACTCGCCAAGTTTTACCGCTAGCTTGTTTTTTTTCTCCTTCTCTCTCTCTCTCTCGATTGTTTTCTTATCATTAGAGTGATGAGTCTTGCAGAGTGAAGTTCCACTCGACATCCAGTGTTATAAGTAATTGTTATTTGTGTACTATCGCTGTTTTACTATTCCCATGTTACTACTCTTTTGTATGTTACGATTACAATTTTACATATGTCTTTTGAACTGTGAGTCAACAAACACTTCGTTATTTTGCTTGCTATTAATTGGTGTTCGTTCAATTGCCCAAGAATCCGCATCCATCACTCATTTCAACAACCTCATCGGTCTTCTTTTTTTTCTATCATTTCAGTTATCGGTTTAGTCTTGTCTTTTATGACTTGTTTTATTTCCGGTCTTATTAACCCAATAATTTGGTAAAAGCCTTGCATGTTGTCATATATGGATTGATTTTTTTTTGACCTGCCCAAGTTATATAGTGGTAATCTTGTTGTAAAGAGGAAGGAAGGATCGCATGTGTTCGATTGTTATTTTTTTATTTTTTTTTCTTACAAATTCCCAGTGTCAGTTACACGTAGACATCATAAGCTAGATATACTTCCGTTAGCCAAAAAAAGAAAACTCCTCAACGGTATTTCAAAGTTACGTTTTCACTTTGTTATTTTAGTGACGATATTCTTGAAAAATGTAAATTTCTAGAAAGTGTCGATATTTCCACGTAATTACTATTGTGGTTGGTTTTGCTTTTTTGCATTACAAGTAAAAAAAATGCTTTTGCGATCTTGGCGAAATACATTTCAAAGCAAATATACACTGCTAATGAGGCAGAATTTAAGAAACGACAACGTGTTATGTAGCATACACCTAACAATAAGCGAATATAAATTCACCTACAATTCTTTGTAGAAATACTGAATAAATTATTATTTATATATCAAAAGGTAGTCCAAATTCGGATGCAAACCAAATCCATCGGGGTTAATAAACAAATGCCTATTCAAGCAAGCAACCTACATAAACCGGATTTTCCTTAAGCTGCTCTCTTATGTACATTGAGCGCAGACTCAATGTTCCAAGTGGAGGAGAGGCTTTTTTGAAGATAGAAAATCAAATTCTTCAAAAATTCTCTTTATTATTATCAAAATTTTCTTTTTTCATTTATAAATTAGAAAGCAGATCATTACATTTTTCACATCAACTTTTCTCTGATCTCGCAAACCTTGTGAGATCAAAAATATCTCTATGTTGTCACATCGTAATGATGTATGTATATGATAAATAAGTAAATAATCTCTAAATTGGCTTTGTTTTTATAAGCAATAATTCTGTTTTGCCGGAAAGAATGCTTTGAGCTGTCTAATCTGCACCTTATTATATGGGAAACCGTCTCTAAATCTGATTCGTCTCCGACAGAGAAGCCTTTCCTGACAATATGTGATTCTGGTGGAAGTTGAAGATGTTTTTTTCTCTGCAGATTTTAACGAGCTTGCCATAAACACAGAAAAAGAGAGAATTCTGCTACTGAATTATTCACGGGTTTTGGCGAGCAGCCAAGTCAACTAGAGTGGTAGGTGACTTCATACAATATTGTTGTATACAATGTGGAGATGAGGAGTCTCGAGACCACGTGGGCCACTGCTTCACAGTGATCATATGGTACAAATGCCCGATTGTGAAGTATCTCGTGTTTTCTGACCAGTAGTCAACCTTATTTTTGGTCCAGGTTCTCGCTGATCTATGAGAAGCATGTCCCGAATGTTTTCTCTCGCTCTCTCTCTCTCTCTCTCTCTCTCTCTCTCTCTTTCTCTCGCTCTCTCTCTCGATCTCTCTCTCTCTATCTCAATCTCTCTCTCTCTCGCTCTCTCTCTCTCTCTCTGAATTTGCTCGTCAGTACATATGTATGTATGTCGACGTCAGCGCAAGCATTTATTTTGGAGCCTGATATTTCTGAGTGAGATAATTTGGAGCGGAGACTGCCATTTGTGCCGACGTGCATACATATTCGTGTCAGGAATACATTAAGACGTATTAAAGGAATGGAGAAAGAGGAAAGGAGAGCGAGAAGTGGAGAGAGGAGAAGGAGCAGTCAGTTATGGCGATGGCGCGAAGCACCTGTCGAAGCTGGACATTACTCTGTTTATGCATGGCGTAGATGGATAAGACCTTGTGGCGCTGTAGTAGAGGCAAGTTCTGCGGATTCTTATTGCAATAGTAGAGTATATTCTTCTTGCGGTAGTTGAGCCATTTTCTGTAGATTCTTCTTTGAATTCACAAATATTTAAACTTCCCGCCATTTAAAAAAAGAAGTTTTGAATAATCCTATGTGGCCGATTCTTCTTGCGGTACTAGAGAAAGGCTTCTGTTGATTAATAGGCGATGTGTTTGTGTGATTGATTGTGTGCGAAGGCGATGTTAGCCTTGGTTAGCCGATGCATAGGGCTTCATCTCTCAAGCTATGGATGCTTATGTGCCTATGCCACGGGCATTCGGAAGGAGCGTTCCTCATAATGCGCGCCTGCCTCACTCATCCTGCACCCGGCGATTATCGGGTGCTGTATCTTTAAAAAAAAAGAATTTTTTTTGCGGTTTTATCCCTCCAATCTTTAATCTGTTGTCGAACGGCTGATTGTGAGTGAGAAAATTGGACCTTATAATCACAGTGTCAGTGCTCAAGCCGCTCTATCTAAACATTTCGTGTTCTTCATTTTAGACACAATTTTATATTTATGTTCATATGTTATAGTAACGAAATTATAATTTATCTTCTTATTTTCCTCTATTATTATACACGTCTATCCTACATACACAAATATTCTTCATCGCGCATCACGAAGATTGAGTGTGATGAGTTTTTTTTTGAATTTGGGAGCAACTCTGGTAATAACATACCAATCCGAAAGTATTTACACAAATTCTTGATCTACATAAAAAAAATATCGAAGAAGAGAAAAAAAAAATAAATAAAAGGGTGATTATGAGATCTTTATAACTTTACAAAGACCCCCGAGCCACTTGCACTTTTTATATATACGCTAGCCAGCAATATCGCTGCCGCCAATTAGTATGCATGCTGGTTCAAGTGGTCTACACACAGAAGTGCAAATGCGGGATGTTATTGTACAATAACTTTTTTTTATTAATCGCCATGACACACTTCACCATTTCTTATCATTATTATGGCTATTACGGCTACAATTATCGCTTCCAATCTCACTGTAGATCTTACGATTAGTCCCTAGAGTCACTCTGTATTGCTTGCTATATATGTACATAACTCGCCATCATTGCTAGTCTTCTTTTCTACAGCCATCATGCAAAAAAGCTCTATAACAAAACATTTAAAGTGCCATTTTAACATTCTGCGCCAAATTCACAAATACACTGCTTTTGCTCAAAGGACAGAAATAATAAGTAGTTGTTGCGATGCTGGTGTCTATGGGTGATTCTCGCGACATGTCTGTGCACTTTTCTGTCTCTCTCTATTTCTCTGTCTCTCTCTCTCTATTCCTCTCTCTTTTCGTTCCTCTCTCTCTCTCTCCCCGTCTCCCTCTTTCCCGTTCTCTTCGCTCGCTCTCTCCCTCTCTCTCTCTCTCAGGTCTCCATGGCGACCTCGTCGTCGACGAAAAAGAATGGCGGCGCGCGACGCAGCAGCGGAGGAGGCGCCAACGGTTCGCGTACCTCTGCAGAGCCGGCCGTCCCTACTTCCGGCCCTTGCACCGACCCGTGGCCGACCATCTCGAGGGCAATGGACGACAACAGGTCAGCAACCTCGATTCTACGAGTAAACTCTTCTGTACCTTATGGCAATTTTCAACGACTTTAGCTTTCACAAATTTTTTCAAAAGACAAACAAGATCCAAAGTCCATGTTCTGCTAGTGCATCAAAAATGTGTGTACGTGCAATATACATCAATCAACATCTTCAAAGGGCAGCAAAGAATTCGTTGTGTGAAGATGAACAGCGTCAAGAGGTCATAAAGAGGGGAGAAAAAATTTCTGAAAGGACCATTGAGACTTGTGCGCATACAAAAGAGACAGAATGAGAGAGAGAGAGAGAGAGAGAGAAACAGAGGAAGTAGAGAGAGAGACAGATTGAGAAAGTAGAGAAAGAGAGAGAGAGAGAGAGAGAGAGATCTATGACTTTAGAGTTTACGATGCCACTAATGAGGAAAAGAGAAGAAGACACTCCTCGTGGCTACTTGAGTATATTTGGCCATCGCGCATTAACGGAGAGCTAGTTGTCTTACTTTCGTTTGTCACTACTATTCTCTCACACTCTGTCTCTCCCATCCACTCTCTCGCTCTCCTTTTTTTTCTTTCGCCCTCTTTCTTTCTCACATTCTTTCTGTCCCTGTCTTTCTCTCTTTTCTTTCTCTCTCTCTCTCTCTCTCTCTCTCTCTCTCTCCCTTTCCAGAAGAATGCTGGCATTGAGCTCTCTCCCATCTCGCTACCTATTCAATCTTCATAAATATTGCCAGCTTTCTTCTATGGCTTAACATTGTCTTTTTGTATAATATTATCTTTATTTATGGAGAGAAAAAAGATATTATTCACATAGGATATGCAAATTTTATTTGCTGCTTGTTATTGTTGTTAGCTTATCGCTAACTGTCTGCACAATATTCTCGAAAGAGATTAATTGTGCATTTCATTCCTCCTTTTTTTCCAACAAAAATCATCCCTTCTTATCTTCTACTAATCTCTTTTATTTCTTCGAATGATGAAATAGCCTTCCCTTCTTATCTTCTACTAATCTCTTTTATTTCTTCGAATGATGAAATAGCCTTGATGCTGCTATTCATCCATGAATGCGAGAGCCAGATTAGCGACAACCACTCGCGTTGTTTGAGCACAAGTGAATTGAAAAAAAAAACTTTGCAAAAATTGAAGGCGGCGCTTGTTGTGGCTTTCGAGAGAGAAGGAGGAGGAGGAGGAGAAAGAATATGTGGATCTCGAAGCACGAAGCGATGCAGCGTCTCATCGAAGAGCGTAATATGTGCGTGCGGAATTTCAAGCAGGATTGGCCGGATCGCCCCTTCTCGGGTCGGGCCGCCGTATATTTTTACGGCCCCGACCACCATTGGGGACAGCCACACCTTTTTAGCCTCCCTCATCACATTTACTAGCCTAAATAGTCCTTCCAAAATAATGGATATATATTTCGAAATTTCTAAAAAGAAAAATTTGTTTCCCTTAAACATATGTATTTAATAGCTAATTTTTAAAGTCAAGTATATGTATAATATGAGAGAATAAAAAGAAAAAAAAAGAATGGAAAAAAGATTTTCCTCGCTTGAAGCGTCAAGATGTTCGAGCCGATCGCTGATGCACCGCTGAACATCGACACACCGAACGCCTTCTACAACGCGCTCAGCATCTTCAGCACCGATCCGCAGGGGCCTTGCCAGGCGGCTGTCGGCCATGAGAATACGGTAGGTAGGCACACTAGAAGCCGGGCATGAAAATTCTGAAGCAGAAAGAAACGGCTGCTTATATACTAGATCTCGATCGTCTGGTGGGACAACAAGATGGAGAAGGTCAAGCATCACTCGCTAACTGTCAAGGACCCGAATGGCAGCGACGCGACCGTTATTGTCATTCAGGCAAGCAAGCTAGTTTTAGTAGCAAAAAAAAAATTCACGCCTTTTTGAAGGCCGAGAAATCATGCCGATTAGGTGAGAGGTCTACTACAATGATTATGAAAATAGAACTACATATATTACAGTTGAGTTTCGTGCTCCTTGAAATGAGCACGAGGGATGAGAGGCAGTAGATAACAAAGGAAAGCGGAGGGAGAAAGAGAATGAAAGAGAGAGAGAGAGACAGAAAGAGAAAGAGAAAGAGAGAGAGAGAGAGATCTTTTAATCATTATCAGGTCAAGTTCGTGCTGCCCTCCTCCCGAACGCAGCCACTGATCGTCGCTGCGACCAATGTCGGCGCATTTGTGAGTTTGCTCTCTCTCTCTCTCTCTCTCTCTCTCTCTCTCTCTTTCTCTCTCTTTCTCTCTCGTTCCCTCTCTCCCTCTCTCTCTCTCTCTTTCTCTCTTCTCTCTCTCTTTCCCTCTCTCTCTCTTTCTCTCTTTCTCTCTTCTCTTTCTCTCTTGCTCTCTCTTCTCTCTTTCTTTCTCTCATCTCTCTCTCATCTGCTCGCTAATCTCCCTCTCTTTTTTCTCTACTCACTACTCTCTTTCTCTCTCTCTACCTCAATGTTACACCAAAACTCTCAACGATGGGCATAAATAAACGTGCATTTTACTCCAAAGTCATGCTCAAGGTTTACGACTCGACTGGGCATCGCAATCTGCTGAGCTTCAACCCAATCTCTGCCGCCATCACCCCGAATACGCCTGTCAGTCAAGAACAAGCCAGCTTGAGAGTCAATGAAAAAAGTTGTAAAAAAAAAAGATATATAAACAATAAAGGATCAACAATTTACTTTGATATGAGTGCATTGTTTACTCAATTTCTCTTATCGATAACGACAATTTTCTTGAGGTCGTGGACGAATTCAACAACTACGCCTTCTGCCGTGGAATTACGTGCTTCGAGAGCACGATTCTCGTTGGTGAGAGATAAAGGAGCGCCGAAAATTCATGTTTGAGTTCGCGCCCTTTTTGCCTGAGACACAAGGGGCAAAAAGGCGCGAATTCAAAAGTGTGTTTTGGAGAGATGCGACTAAAATTGGTCAGAGTAAAATTCTTATACTAATAATAGACGGCGGTTGGAGTTTCGTGTGCTCATTTACGAGAGAAAGGAGACTGTTCGAGTCAATTAATAAATAAATATTACTGTGGCATACATTGGTGCGTTAATTTTATTTGTTCTTAAAAAAACAATAACAACAACTACAATTACAAGGAAAACAACAACAAACAAACAAACAACAAAACATGCACGATTTCAGGCACGCACACCGGCAACATTATGACATTCAATTGCAGCGGCTCGACGTCCGTTCAGATAAAGAAGCTCATTTCGGTAAGGTCAATCAATAATGTGTCAATTTCTCTTTGTCTTATGTGTCTGTCTACCCCTCGAATCTCTCTCTATCTTTCATTTTCTTTCTCTCCCTAGCTACTCTCTTTCTCTCTCTCTCTCTCTCTCT
>CALZFC010000027.1:1667500-1700000 GCA_945643635.1 Allodiplogaster sudhausi
ATTTACACACCGAGCTACAATCTAATTTCCTAAAGAAGGCAAAGAAAATGTTTCTAGGTTAAATTAGAGTTATGGGAGAGAAAGAGGAGAGATCAAGGAGAGAGAGAGAGGGAGAGAGAGGGGGGGGGAGAGAGAGGGAGAGAGAGAGAGAGAGGGAGAGAGAATAGTATAGAGAGACACGGAAGGAGATGAGAGATATTCATACATACGAATAGTGATCATATCCAAGTATTTACATTATCCATCTGTGTTTTCCACTTTTCAATGAGCAAAAGATAAGCCATCCGCGGAGCGGTTGCTATGACAATGATGTCAGGGATGTATTGAGACAATGTTTATGCCATTCTCTGCCTCTCTCTCTCTCTCTCTCTTTCTCTCTTTCTCTCTTTCTCTCACTCTCTCTCTCTCTTTCTCTCTCTCTTTCTCTCTCTCTCTTTCTCTCTCTCTTTCTCTCTCTCTCTTTCTCTCTCTCTCTCTCTCTCTCTCTCTCTCTCTCTCCTCTCAGCTCGCTGCTCTGGTCGAGGCGGAGAAGCTGCGTGCGATGACGCTTCGCAACGAGCTCAAGTCGGCCGACAAACGTCGCGTCAGCGAATCGCAGCAAATTCAGGTTGACTTAATTTTAGTGTACCTACAGACTTCCAAATACGACATATACCAGGCACACTATAAATGTTTCTAAGAAGAAATTCACTTACAGTAACCATATTGTTATTAGTCACTAAAGGCATTGTCTGCTAGCGCGGAAGCACGCTTTCATGCACTTCTCCTTCAATCCACATGGCATCATGAATAGAACGCAGTCCGAGCGGAATGGGCAGAGATTGGGGGCAAAAAGAAGCAAAGCGGGTGAACGTCTCGAAGAGGACTCGAAGCCGGATGTTTCGCATCGCGACATTCGGCCGCAAAACCGTTAGGCCATGTAAACCCATAACTCTTTGGCTTCCAGGTGCTGATTCGGCAGCGTCAGGTCGAGCTGGAACGCCTGAAGGCCGAGCTCGCAGCAGCGCAACGTGTTGAGGCCGAGCAGCGTGATTTCATCCAGAAGTTTATCAGCGCCTAGAGACCGGCGTGGACTACTGGGCCGGTGTTTAGGAAGAAGCCGCTACAGTAACCCTGCCCATCCACCTCTCTTGCACTTTATTTCTCGAATCCTACTCTGCATCATTGCAGCATTATTTATTATTTTTACTTGTTTAATTTATAACAATGCCTTAATAAGCCTTATATTCATTCCTTTTTAAATCTCTATCTCTATGTCTCTCGGAAACGAATGCTCTCTCGCCGATTTCTCTACATATTCGCAAAGTTCATACGCCTTAAACACACTGACATCGTCATCCCGCGTTCTTCTTGCCTTGAAGGAGGCCTCCCTCTCTCATGCCTCTACTCCTCCAGCAGGCCACATAGTAGGGCTCTTTTTAGCCCTTTAATTTCCGCCACCCCGCCCTTTAATGCCAATTAACCAACCACCTTTCCAGCCCGTGCAATCTAGCTCTATCTCTCTCTCTCTCTCTCTCTCTCTCTCGCTCTCTCTCTCTCTTTCTCTGTCTTTCTCTCTTTCTCCTTCTCTCTCTCTTTCTCTCTCTCTCTCTCTCTCTCTCTCTCTCTCTACCCCTGTTTCTCATCCTGCTGGATGATCCGGTCTCAACACTAGAGAGATTTGGAGGCCTCCTTCAAACCCCCCGTTGCCTTGACTGCTCTGGAGTGTGCCCCAAACACGATGATTCGCACAATATCATTCTCATTTTCCGACTCGCCTTCAATCTTTCTTTTTTTATTTGTTGTGTTCCATATTCCTTTGTTCCAGTGTCAAGGAGAAGTTCTTGCCTTCTTTTCTTCTTATTTTTATTTATTTATTTATTTATTATTAATTTTAGCCTCATTTATATGATTAATTAATGGATGCAGCATTGATAGAGAAATCGAAAAATAGCCTTTTCTCCGTTTATTTTTTTCCTTTTTTTTCTCCATGTCTATACTACTCTTTTCCTCTAATTTTCACTGCTCTCTTCGTGCGATAGTCTCTCTCGCAAACTCATGAAACGGTCTTATCTTGTTTCGAAAGAGGGAGAGAGAGAGAGAGTGAAAGAGAGTGAAAGAGAGTGAGAGAGAGAAAGAGAGATACTAGGAACATTTCATGTATAATTTATATACATCCGCGAAGAGCAACAGGAACTGCTTCCGGATACAGATGGATTGCAATGGAAGGAAGATGCTCTCTTGGCGCTACATCGTTTGAGAACCGGCCGATGAGAACGTAACGTATGAGAACATTGGTCGGTCATTTGAGAACCGAGCGTAAAGCGAATGTGCCGGATGAGAACCGAGCGTGGACATTATTTTCTTGCATACCCCAGATGAGAACCGAGCGTAAAGCGAATGTGCCGGATGAGAACCGAGCGTAAAGCGAATGTGCCGGATGAGAACCGAGCGTAAAGCGAATGTACCGGATGAGAACCGAGCGGGAAATATTATTTTTGGGTCTGTCCCGGATGAGAACCGAGCGGGAAAATGTCATTTTGGGTTTGGCCCGGATGAGAACCGAGCGGGAAAATGTCATTTTGGGTTTGGCCCGGATGAGAACCGAGCGGGAAAAATGTCATTTTGGGTTTGGCCCGGATGAGAACCGTGCAGTATATGAAGTTTCAGGGTATTTATCGAATGTGAACCACGGGGAAACATCTTTTCTTAATATAGACCAGATGAGAACCGAGCTATTCAGGGGTTTATAATGTTTATCATCAACACGTTCCCCAAAGTATGTATCTACGAATGTGTTGAAGAGTTGCAAAACAATACTGTTAATCATTCTTTTCACTCACCAGTATGACTACAATACGGAACTCACAGATTCGAAATTACCTAATCACACAATGGCAATGTTGAATTTTACATTGAATTAATCCGGCAAAACGAGTGTAGCAGTGAATAGATAAAGTCGCCCTTTTGCCAAAAACACCTCAATATTAAGACACGGATTGTACGGGTCATACAATTTCTTCCGGTTTGAGAGCACACCAAATCCGCGTTGCGCCCGTTTCATGCGTCGCGGCTAGGCATAGCATATAGCTCGCCTCCAAATGCATCGATCGAAGTGATTTAAACTCCCTCCAAATGTTATCGTAATATGTGATCATTAATTTGAAAAAAGGATTTTTACGTTCCGTTCCGTTTGTGTCACACAACACGATTGTGGAAAACTTAAGAAATTTACAGTTCGACGCACCAAAATTCTCTCAAACCGGAAGGGGGTACCCTCCGTGTTAAGAATAAAGCTTTCATCTAGCGCCTGTGCTTGGAGTTAATTTACCGTATTTTCTCTGTTAGTACCCCCTTTATTAGAATTTATTAGAATTCGTCTAACATTTCCTCCATGATTTTTCAATTTCATTGAAAAATATTGCCCCTCCTTTTAGCAACCCCATCTCCCTCTAATCGCCCACTCCCTAATAGATTGTCTCTCACTGAAGAATAACTGATAAGGAACGCAGTTGAACTACGATTCCTTTTTTTAGAATAATTGTTTTAAATATAACTTTTAGTGTATCACATTGAAAATAGTATCCCTCTCTCTTATAAACACCCTCCCCCATCTCAACCTCCCATCGGTATTGAAAAATAATACTAATAGAGAACATACTGTAACTATAAAAAATAAAGACTTCAAGTAATTTTTTTTACCTAACTCGAAACAGGTTGAATTGGATAACTACTTATTCTCAGGTAAAAATATACTTGCAGCAATCTCAATTTTATTGACTTTTTAATCTAATTTTATAATATAGGTCCTTTCGAATCTGTGAGTTTCGTATTGTAGTCATGCTGATGAGTGAAAAGAATGATTAACAGTATTGTTTTGTATCTCTTCAACACATTATCTGGTCGATATTAAGAAAAGATGTTTCCCCGTGATTCACATTCGATAAATACCCTGACACTTCATATACTTTCTCATCCGGGCCAAACCCAAAATGACATTTTTCCCGCTCGGTTCTCATCCGGGCCAAACCCAAAATGACATTTTTCCCGCTCGGTTCTCATCCGGGCCAAACCCAAAATGACATTTTTCCCGCTCGGTTCTCATCCGGGCCAAACCCAAAATGACATTTTTCCCGCTCGGTTCTCATCCGGGCCAAACCCAAAATGACATTTTCACGCTCGGTTCTCATCCGGGCCAAACCCAAAATGACATTTTCCCGCTCGGTTCTCATCCGGGCCAAACCCAAAATGACATTTTCCCGCTCGGTTCTCATCCGGGCCAAACCCAAAATGACATTTTCACGCTCGGTTCTCATCCGGGCCAAACCCAAAATGACATTTTTCCCGCTCGGTTCTCATCCGGGCCAAACCCAAAATGACATTTTCCCGCTCGGTTCTCATCCGGGCCAAACCCAAAATGACATTTTCACGCTCGGTTCTCATTCCGGCCAAACCCAAAATGACATTTTCCCGCTCGGTTCTCATCCGGGGCAAACCCAAAATGACATTTTTCCCGCTCGGTTCTCATCCGGGCCAAACCCAAAATGACATTTTTCCCGCTCGGTTCTCATCCGGGCCAAACCCAAAATGGCATTTTCCCGCTCGGTTCTCATCCGGGCCAAACCCAAAATGACATTTTCATGCTCTGTTCTCATCCGGGCCAAACCCAAAATGACATTTTCCCGCTCGGTTCTCATCCGGGCCAAACCCAAAATGACATTTTTCCCGCTCAGTTCTCATCCGGGCCAAACCCAAAATGACATTTTCCCACTCGGTTCTCATCCGGGACAGACCCAAAAATAATATTTCCCGCTCGGTTCTCATCCGGCACATTCGCTTTACGCTCGGTTCTCATCCGGCACATTCGCTTTTCGCTCGGTTCTCATCCGGCACATTCGCTTTACGCTGGGTTCCCAAATGACCGACCAATGTTCTCATACGTTACGTTCTCATCGGCCGGTTCTCAAACGATGTAGCGCCTGCTCTCTTGCTTTCTGGTATACTACTTCTCTCTCTCTCTCTCTCTCTCGCTCACTCTCTCACCCTTCTTCATCTTTCTCTTTCCGGTCCCTCTTTCTCTCACTCGCTCTCTCTTCTCTCATCCTCCTTTCCAGGCCTACATGATATAAACAAGTCGATTTAATGCTAGTGACCCTTTTCCTTTCTCTCTCAGCATACAATTAAACAGCTCTTCCCTACTATAATTTATGATTACTGTTCTCACTATTCGTCTCCAATATAATTGCAATGTCAACACTCCCTTGTTGTTGCATATCAAATAACTGTTGTTAGAATTCCAGGAGATGTACATATGTACATACATAATTGCACGAGTATGGAAAAGGATGTTCAAGATTTAATACAATTTTATTAATTGACTTTGAAACAAGTTCTTTACCAGCTGTTATTAGGCGAAAGATAGTGGGGAAAAAATTAACAAATCAGATTGATTAGATTCATGCAGACTAATTAGTAAAATAATTAATTAGTAGGCTGGGATTTCTGAAAGAAGCCAAGTGGAATATGCATAATACAGATGACAGTTAGTAGAGTACGGAGGAAAACAAGAGTAATATTTCAGTGAGAGATCTCAGACAGTCAGACGAGTTTGAAGGAGATTTAAAAATACAACTTTTTTGAACAAAATGAACAGTGATTGATCAAGAATAGCAGTATGACAATAGAAACACGGCCAAAAATGCAGCCGAGCTGATTTAGAAGAAAAAAAAACGACGCGTAAAAAGAGCAGAGAGGACACTATAAAAAATTACCAAATATATTAAGGTTCTATCAAATGTTTTAAAATACACAAGGTTATATTATCAAATTAAATTATATACGAGACATGCATGTTAAAATGTGAGTAATAACGTGAGAAGGATGTTTTTAATCTTAGAAATGCTTACTCTTTCTTTTCACCAGGATGTTAGTATCATAGAATAGCTACCATTGACGCACACAAATACACGCGGAAGGAGAATACGATTTCGAGAACTGTTGAGGGAAGGTGATGAGGTTTTTTTGTTGGAGGTGGTAGGGATAAAGATAGGTGAGGGCCGGGGAGTTAGTATGGTGCGGAGGCGAATGATGAGTTCCCAACCCCTTCGATAGAGGTCCAGACACCGGAGGCGGTACCGCCCGTGGGGCGCGGGGGCTCTGGTTTCAGAATGAATCAAATTAGGCCGAATTTCGTAATTAGGATCGAAATCACAGGTCCCCAGCCCTCCTCCTCCGACACCGGAAGAAGTCCCAAGGAGAAGATTGGTGGGAGGGGAAGGGGGCGGGGCTAAATCGGTGCCGGAGGGGGCGGAGCTAACAAGGGGCGGGGTTAATACGGTGTTGAGGTCGATGACGATGAAGAGGTGGTCCCGACCCCTCCTCCTCCGACGACACCGGAAGAGGTCCCAATCTTCTCCGGGTCCCCGACAATCTTGGAGAGGAGACCCTTCTCGCGTGACGCTGCGACGCGTTCCGTGTCAAAGTAGATCACGACATGGTCGTCCTTTGATGTCACCGCCTGCGCGATCACGAGCGACTCGTCCAGCAGGATGCACTTGCAGTAGACTTCTTGGCGATTCTGGAAAGATGCGGGTTTTGGCGGGAATTTCGAAACAAATTTGAATCACGACAGTGTAGACAGACACCTCTTGGCGATTCTGGAAAAGAAAATGCGGGTTTTCGGCGGAAAATTTGAAATTTTTGAATCAAGACGGCAACTGACAAAGGCGTAGAAGTACTCGGGGCGCGGGACGTCAGGAGCGACGGCTGCACCAGCGCATCGCGCGCGCACCTCCTCAAGCCAGCGTTGGTAGAGGAACTCAGCCAGGTGCTCCACTGCAAGCAGATGATTGATTGGATATCCACGATACTCTTGTTCCTTTCTAAACGTGTCATTATATTAGAATGGAGGAAGAAATAAAATAGTTGCTGGCCAAGTGAGTACCATGAGCTGAGCTCTCACAATGCCATTATAAAAAAAAAGCATTCTACAGCCAAACTAAAACGCTTGACTGCAATGCATCTAATGCACTATTTTACAGCATCTCACATGCTTCTCTCTCTCTCCCTCTCCTTCACTCTTTCTCCTCCTCTTTCCTTCTCTCTCTCTCTCTCTACTTCTCTCTTTCCTTCTCTCTCTCTCTCTCTCTCTCTCCTTCTCTTTCTTCTCCTTCGCTCTCTCCCTCTCCTTCACTCTCTCTCCTTTTCTCTCCCTCTCCCTCTCCGTCACTCTTTCTCCTTCTCTTTCCATCTCTCTCTCTCTTCCTTCTCTTTCCATCTCTCTCTCTCTCTATCTTTTCCTCTCTTTTCTTCTCTCTCTCTCTCTCTCTCTCCTTCTCCCCCCCCCCTCTCTCTCCTTCTCCCTCTCTCTCCTTCTCTCTCCTTCTCTCTCTCTCTCTCTCTCTCTCTCTCTCTCTCTCTCTTTCTTTCTCCTTCTCTCTCTCTCTAACTAGAAGTGTTATGATGCGCGCGGACGAATCGTGTCTGGCAGATCTCGCGCGGCGTGCCGACGCGCGCGAGCAGCGCAGCTGACGGCCGCAGCTCCGTTTCGATGTCGTAGTTGAGGTCGAAGGAGACAGCGACAGCAGCGCCGTGGTCATCGCTGTCGCCCGCCTCTTCGTCCGTTTGGAACTGAAGCAAAAATACTTAGTAACGGCGATTTTAGAAAATAAAATATTTAGCTTGTTTGGAAAAAAAAATGCTCAATTTCACTCATTGTCAGCCATTCGAGAAAAAAAGAAATACAATTTATCTCTCTTTGTTACAAATAGAAAAAATAATAATTCGTCCGCTTTGGACTGAAATAAGTTAATATTCATCTTCATTAAACTTTTTTTAAAGTTAAAATTCTATCTACATCTTTTGTTGCACTGTATTGAAAAAAATAAACCTTTCCTAATACTGGACTCATTCAAATGTTGCAAAGAAATGTTTTGTAAATATATTTAGAACACTATTTTTGCGTCTGTATCTCTCTCTCTCTCACTCTCTCTTTCTTATTCCTTCTTTCTCTCTCACATCCTCTCTTTCTCTCTCTCTCTCTTTCTCTCGCTCTCTCTCTCTCTCTACCTTTCGTTCAAGCCTGTCGTCATCCGGCGTGAGTGGATTCGCGGGAGAATCAGCAAGCCAGCGATGGAGTCGATCACGCGAGTGCTGCTGCACGGCAGGCGGGTGGCGGGCGACAGCGGCACTCGAGCTGCTCTGGAAAGGAAAGGAAAGAGAGAGAGAGAGAGAGAGAGAGAGAGAGAGAGGGGGTGAGAGAGAAAGAGAGAGAGAGGGTGAGAGAGAAAGATAGATGGAGTGAGAGTAGAGAGAAAGAGAGCAGAGAGATGGAAAGACAGTAGAGAGAGAGAAACAGATATGTTCTGGCCGTATCAACGCAGGAAAGTGGCGTGATTTATTGTGAGGAAAGTCGTCTTAAATTGCAAATGTTATCATTATAGCTTTCTACTTACCGGCTGGTCAAACGGGAAGCTGCGACTGGACGCGGGCGGCTGGGCTACTGGCGGCGGCGGCGACGAGAGGGGCGCCGTCGGAGGTGACGTGGCCGCGGCGTCCTCCTTCTTGACCGATGGAGGAGGAGGCATGGCTGGCACTGTCGACTCAATCTTGGGCACGATGGCAGCACCAGCAGAAGCCACTCCGATGACACTCTCTTCTCCCTTGTTTAGCAGCCTCTTCTCGGGCGATGATGCTTTCTGCTTCATTTTCACCGCTTCTTCCTCCTGAATGCATTTTTATTCTAAATGTTTATTTATTTTTTAAACAAAATAACTTCTTCTTAAAAACCTCTTTTTAATCAATAAGAAATGTGAAAAAAAATGAAAGCCTCGTCTGGGAGGCGTCAAATGAATTAAAAAAAATTAACATTTCACTACCACTTCAGAATGAGTAAATAAATACAAGTATAAAGTGTACGTATGAAATAAGAGAATAATATAATAATAATAGACGAAATTTCACGTCCACTTCTCACTTAAGCGTGAGTAAATAAAGTATAAAGTGTAACTATGAAATAATAAATAATAGAATGATAAAATAACTACTGAAATAATACCTCGTCATCGTCGGCGCCCTCCGTTGGCGACAACGAAATGTCCGATGAGAGCGGAGAAGAGAGCAGCGACTCCGAGTCTGTCGTGTTCGACACCGATGACTCGGTGTCGGCGGAAATTAGGTGTATTTTTTTTAATTATTATAAATTATTTTACCATTGCAGAGATGAGATAAAGGCGCCTAGTATTCAAGGCAAACTAGTTTCTCGTTTCAGTGAAATTTTTACCTTTTATTTTTACATATACTTTTCAACCTACCGTAAGGATGGCACAACAGAGATGCGGACGATGAGAGGTCTCCCATATTACTAAAGAAGTGGTTCAAATTCCATTTCTCTCTCTTCCCTCTCTCTTTCTCTATCTCTTATCTCTCTCTCTTCCCTCTCTCTTTCTCTCTCTCTCTCTTTCTCTCTCTCTCAAATCAAGGAATCCTGGCTATTAATGTCTGATGACATTTAACCGCTACGCATAATGACGTAAGGCTACAAATCCATTTATGCGAACCACTCCGAACCAAAAAAAAAGAAAATGGCGGGAAAAGTGCAAATTCAGGTCTTTCCGCTCTTTTTAGTCAAGTCCAACTGCCGTAAGAAGAATAGTAACTGTGACACTTTTCAGCAGGCGGAAAACTGATGTGCTATCTAAACTAAAATATCACAGATTTGATCTATGACGTCGTCGCCTTCAACAAATGCGGAAATTTCCCAGGCATACAACCCAGAAAAATCTGCTGGCTATTTTCAGGGAAAAAGAGATGCTGAAAATCACGCGCGTAAACGATTATGAAAGGCTCAAATCTACCATAGATGATAGCGCATGGATGTAGAGACATGCACTTTGAGATTGATAAACCGCCAAAATCAACTAAACATGAGCTGCGGGTGTGGGAATTGGGTTAGATGGTACATACATAATACTGCTGGTATGGATGGTTTATACCATTATACCAGCAAATTGGGCGCTCTAACCATTGAGCCTAAACGCAGCTTTGCAGTTTAATTAAACAAGAAAGCTGCTTGATGGCCCCGAAAATGGGGATTAAAAAAAGCTACACACATAAATAAGTAAATAAATAAACCAAATGACGTCATCGCTTACACATGTCAGCGATGACGTCACGCAGTGAGATCTTCCTCTTGAGACGCTCCATCTGATCATCAAGCACGTCATCGAGACCCTTGCGCTTTGTCTTCCATACGGGCTGCTGTAACACAACAACAACAAATGAAACTGGGTAAACAACAACAACAAATAACATTACGACTTCAATCTTTTTTACCCAACTAATTGTAAGAGTAGAATAACTCTGTTCGAATCTTTGAGAATTTGTGCATTCTGATTTTAAATATAGACCTCCTTTGCTCTACTTCTCTATACCTTGACCAAGCACTATCCATCTCTCTATATTCATCTCTCCCTCGCATCCAATCTATCTCTCTCTCTCTCCCTCTCTTCCCATCTCTCTCTCTCCCTCTCTTCCCATCTCTCTCTCTCTCTCTCTCTCTCTCTCTCCCAACCTTGCTCTTCTCATAGTAGACATGCTCTGTGTCTCCGATGATCTGCGTGTACCACTGCGTCTGCTCGGCCATCTCGAATGTCTCTCCGTCGTCGTCGAGTAGTCGCTTGATGTGTGCGAGTGAGCCGAGGCGCATGTCATTGATCTCGCGCAGGTCGCTTTCGCACTCTTCGCGACTAGAAAAATGATTTTTTTAAAGTAAAAAAAAATATATTTTTAATTAAATACTAAGTTTAGTATTACATTTTTAAATCACATTTCATCACTAAAGAAAATCTCACTCAGGTCCACTTCGCACTCTTCGCTATTATAAAAAATAATATATATATATATATATATATATATATATATATAATATATATATATATATATATAATACATATATATTAAAATCATATTAATTAAATATTAAGTTTAATATTTCTATTTTTCTAATATATTTTATCAGCAACACAAAGCATCTCGCGCAGGTCGCCTTCGCACTCTTCGCGACTAGAAAAAAGATATCAATAACAAAAAAATTTAATTGCTTCTTTAATATTTCTTTTCTTTTTTTTTACACATATTTACACCACTAAAAAAATCTCACGCACTCTTCGCGCCTAGAATGTCCACCACATTGTTGTTTATTTAATCTTAATTATTTCTCTTTTCTTATATATATATTTAATCGAATAAAAAAAGAAGAAATACATTTCATAGGTGCTTAAATGTGCAAAGTGAGAGAAAGAGAGAAAGAGAGAGAGAGAGAGAGAGAGAGAGAGAGAGAGGCCAAATCCGCGCGCGTTTCCGCTGACAGTAGCGAGTAGACATCGGAGAGTTCGTCAAAGGCTCGATTGATCCTGGCGCGCTCCTCTTCCGTCTTGCCCTCAAAGAGTTCGTCCTCGTTGTCGCTCTCTTGTCGTGGCAGCGGCGACTCGGCCACCGACGACGATTTCTCCTTGAAATATAGAAGCAATCATAAATTTTTTTTTAATTATTCAGAAGTTCAGAATCTGAACTTTAAAATAAAACGCCATCCAAGAATCGCCACTACAGAAGTCGAAAAAGCACTGCTTCATATACCTTCTTTCTTTTTGAGAGAAAAAAATATCGAAATGAAAGAAGATATTAAGTTTAAAAAAAATTGAATGAAATGAAATTAGAATCTTTAAAAACATGAACAATTTAAAAGAAAAAAACTTTAAAACATGTGAAATTAAAAACTTTAAGATATAAATATAAAAACCGTAAAACATACAAAATTAAAAACTTTAAAACATATGAAATAATAAAAACGTTAAAACATATGAAATATAATATCTTTACACAACTTCCCACCTCGACAACCTCCAGGTGTATATCGTGGAGGATGTCGTCAATGTCCGCGACGTCGATCATGTCTTCATCGTCGAACTCAAAATGATGACAATTCGCTTCACAATAAAATTAATTAATTAACAAAATTATTTATTTATTTATTTAATAAATAAATAGACATTGAATAAAGTTATGATATCATCATAAAACAACAATTAAAATAAAGTAATATCAATTTTTTCTTTAAAAAAATAAAATTAAAAAAAAACCTCTTCCTCGTCATCGTCAACGAGTTCAAGAGGCGCCATTTGCTCGTTAGGATTCGCATTTTGGAACTGGAACACAACAAAATCAATCATCAATATCTTTGAATACATTTTTTCCCAAGCTTTCTTTTTATTTCTTTAAAATATACATATTAATCCACTTTAATGACATTCTTATAGCATTCATACGAATTTATTTGATTCTTAGAGAACAATGACATACATATGTTTTCACTTATCCGCGACAATCTTATATCAAAAACCTTAATAGCCTTATCTACTATATCAATATTCAATATCAATAATATATTTACATCAATACTAAAATATTAAAATAGTAATGTAAAATTATAAAAAAAATAACCACCTTAATCGCCGCGACAATCTCAGGGAACGTCTCGACGACGTCCGGGTATGGCGGGCTGATGGCTCGTGGCGGCGGCTGGGTTGACACCGCCGTTTCCGGCGCCGCGGCGCCATTCGAGTTGGACGCCGGCGCCGTGCCTTTCAGCTTCGAAGGAGACTCGACGCAGATGGCGACCAGCTCTTCAGTCATTTCCAACTGACAACGAGAGAGAGAGACATTCTCATGTTTTTTTTCTTCTTTTTTTTTATTGATAGAGCCAAGCCACCTTCCATTTACACAAGCTTGCTTATTTAGAGCACGGAATTCGAACAGGGTGTTGGGCCCAACACACATCTTCCCTTGTTTTGCAGATTGAAGGACACTAGCATCTTTCAAAATGAAAACTGCCCACGCATTTCTTACGAAGCAGTGCACTCAAAAATGCGTAATTGTTAGACCATTTTTCAGGATAAAATTGTCTGAAACGGGATTTATTTAAGTAGATTACGGTATGTCCCTCTCCTCTCTACTTTACGGCCCGCTGCCCTGGACTAGCCTCTTCTAAATCGTCCTCGAGCCCAGCGCCATCCTCGCCAGCGTTCACGGCGGCGTCGGTGTCGGTGTCGCTCTCCTCCACCGCCTCCTCTTCGTCATCCGTCTCCTCGTCGTCTTCATGCTGCGAACCGGAGGACGCCGATGAGCAGCGTGGCTCCTTGGCCGGCCGCTTCGTCTGGCGCTCTCTTTCTTCTTCTTCCGGCAAACGCTTCCGCTTACGCGACGACTGGCCATTCTCCTTAAATGAGCACATGAAAATAATTGACGTTTGAATTGGCGCCTTTTCTCCTGAGACGGCGGTGAGAGAGAGAGAGACAGAGAACGAGAGAGAGAGAGAGCGAGAGAGAGCATTTGTTTCAGAGAGAGAGAGAGAGACGACACTAAAATGGTGGGGCAGGAAACATTCCAAAAATAGATCACGCTGGAGTTTTCGTGCACCTTTACATGGTTCTATTTCAAGTCATGATTTCATTTAATTTTTCAATTTTCAATTTTCGTTTGTTCTTAATTTTACTCTTCTTCTTCTTCTTTTTAAATCAGCCTTCATATGTATATACACATATTCACCACTAGCCTTTTTCCGCAAGCATCACTTTCTTCGTACTTCTCCCCAGAAACAGGTCCAACTATGTTCATTATAATCATCAAGTAACATACGTCAGTTGGCTCCTCCTGCTTCACGACTTGGCTGCTACTGGTGCTGCAGCCAGGGCCGCCACCGCCGCCGCCATTGCTCTCCTTGGCATCTCCGGTGGATGGTTGTGCTCGCTCGTCGCTCTTCGCTTCGTGTCCACCTTCACCCGGCGTCGCCTCTCTCGAAGATGACTCCTCGGCCGAGCCCTCGCCCTTCGACGAGCCCGTGCTGTTGTTGTCGTCGGTGGTGGTGGCGCTGCTGTCTTCGCCGCTAACGCCAAGTTCTTCTGTGAAAAAAAAAATTATTTTAAAAATGTTATTATCCAATATTTCGGTTTACCCCTTAACAACATTTGTATAACAACATTTCTCAGATTGTTGTGAGTTTAAACTCTCGCTTCACGAGGATTCTTCTAGAAGTCTTCAGCTTACTTTCGCTATAATTATTTTTTTTTAACTATTTATAAACATTAATTCTATACTTTTTTTCTCTTCCACTCACTCGCTCGAAGCTCCGCAAGAGCTTCATTGATTGCGTCGAATTGCCGCTTCTGGTGCTCGTCCATCTTGGCCGGGTCGGGCGCCTGCAGGCAGCCTTTTATTCAGTGAAAACATGGCAACTATTTTTTCTTTCGAAATTCAAATTTGGCGCCAACTCCTGCGGTGGAATTGGCGCGAATTTAAAAATTAAAATAAATAAATAAATAGACTAACGTCATCGGCGAGCCGCAGCCAGGGCGGCGTCGCGGCCCCGTTCACGACACCGCGCGCGGCGCCAGCGAAGCGCCGTTCAAACTCGGCCGGCGCAATCTTCTCGGCCGAATCTCCTTCGAGCATCGGCGACGTTGGTCCTGAGAAGAATAATACGGTAGCAGTTTTTGATTTTGCTTCCTTTTCTACTGTGAGAAAACAGTACTAGCTAGTAGTTTTTTTTAATAGTTTAATTTTTTTCACGTGGGTCCTGTGAGAATAAACTACTACTACTACTACTAGTAGTAGTAGTACTAGTATTTTCTTTTTCGTTTCATTCCATTTTACCATTATTTTCCAGGGGCACTCTTAGTTCTGAACAGGGAATGATCTTCTATCCGTAGGGTGACGGATTCCAGCTAATTGTGAATTTCTAGAAAGCAAATAAAGTACGACAATGTGTAGCCCAAGAAAATTTTTTTTTTGCGCATTCGGCCTTATCGTCGTGAGCTGATGAAATTCATGCAACAAAAGGAAGAAAGACACAGCGGGGCTCTAAACAAGGAAGGCTGGATAGCGAGAGAGAGAGAGAGAGAGAGAGAGAGAGAGAGAGAGAGGGAGAGAGAGAGGAGAGAGAGAGAGGAGAGAGAGAGAGAGAGGAGAGAGAGAGAGAGGAGAGAGAAAGAGAGAGAGAGCGAGAGGTAGAGAGAGAGAGAGAGAGAGAGAAAGAAGACAAGACGTTCCTTCTTTCGTTTCATCCATCAATCAATAATCAACCACCACCAAAACTAACTTCTGCTATCGATGGCAGCAGCAGCAGCAGCACTTTTGTTGGGGGCGGATGAGGAAGATGATGATGGCTCTCCTCTTCCTTCCCCTCCTTTGATCCCTTCGTCCTTTGCTTCCGTCTTGAGAGGGCGCGAGGAGTGGTTGCCGCGGCGACTGGAGAGGGCTGCGGCGACTGCTGCCTCTTCCTCATCATCACCGTCCGGCTTGATCGGATCGTTCGCGGCCGCCGCCAGCATCTCGTCGTACTTGTGACGGTCGGGCCACAGCTTAAACGGGCAATTTAAAAAAAGAGAGTTTAAAGAGGGTGTCCAGGGACCTTAAAAACTACCGTAATCCTAAAGAAAAGAGTAGGCAAGATGAGAGACTCAGATCGTAAAAAGTACGGTAGATTTTAAGCTCCACGGACAGTCTCTTTAAGAAAAAAAAGAGAGCTTACGAAAGAAAAACCTTACAACAACAAAAATGTGCACTTTCTCAAGTACTACATGAAAAAAAAGAAGAAATACACAAAGTTTATTAAAAGAATAACTAAAAGTATCGTCGACACGCACTTTTTTTTCTCCTTAAACTTTTATCAAATTGGATATGCGAAAAAGTGATGGGGGAAATTTGACACTGTGTATCATGTGCTGTTCTTTTCTTATGTGTGTGGGTAGAGAGTACAGTTTGTTAGAGTGACCAAAAACAAACAAACAAACAACAACAACAAAAATAGATACCTTCCGTATCAACTCGTCAAAGTTGGGATCGGAGCGGAGCGATCGTTTCGAGACCAGCTTCTTGCGGCACGTTGGGCACTCCTTGTTGCCGCGCAGCAGTGCCGTCGTGATGCAGTCCTGGCAGAAGCGATGGAGGCACTCCTGAAGCGAAAAAGAGAGAAGAGAAGAGTACGGTATTTAGTGGAATGTGGTGGTGGTTACGGTATGGAAGAAGTGGGATTGGAAATGGAAAGATTACGATAGATGATCACCTTCCATCCCCCCTCCCCTCGCAACCCTTTTTTAGATTCGGTAGTTGACACACAAAAAAACAAGGATGAAATGGTTAGAGGAGAGATGAGGTAAATTAATCGTTTGTTTTACTTTAGGGCAAGAGTTGGGAAGGCAGAGACTAAAGGGAAGATCAATATAAGGGCGATGATGAAGTAAACAGAAAAAAGAGAAGATAGAATGCTATATTCATTTGTCGTATCATCGATATAATGTGCCCGCCCCTGACAATATTATTGATGTGCCCATTTTTAATTGATAATTAATTAATTGACCTTAAAGTGTGCACATGCCCAATACTTGACTAAGGCTACTTACTGCTTATAATGGCTCACACCGACAGTGGACAAAAGAGTTGCACATTAATTGTCCTTATTGTTAGCAAAGCGTAAAATAGCTATTCTATGCGTGAATAATGAACATTTTAAACGCGGCTTGTGTGACGAATGAATGAAAAGATTGGGGAGCTTATGCTTAGCGAATTGTTGTCGTTAAAACACTTTGAGAACAAAGGCCTTTGGCTGGCAGAGGAATGGGGGAAGATTGACAATGGGTTGCAGAGAAAGAAATGATATCCAAGGTACCACCCCAAAGCGGGTCTAAGAGCCGAAGAAGCCAGCATGCAGCCTGCAATTCTCGGCCAACCTTGGGGCAGTTAGGAAAGTTAATCTGTTCATCTATAGGAAAGGTCATCTTACATGAAATTTCAAAAACGTGAACTAAATTTCAAGATGAACTTTCCTAAAGATGAAGGAGATGAACGGATGAACAGATGAACTTTCCTAACTGCCCAACCTTGGTGGTCATGGTGTTGGTGAGGAGGTCGAGACAGATCGGGCACGTCAGCTCGGCGCTCAGCATTCGCGTGTTCATGTAGATCTCAGCGTCCGGCGCCGGCAGTCGGGGCTTGCGCTTCTGAAATCACAAAAGTTTCTTTTCTTTTTTCATACATAAATATAGAGAAAAGGTGTCTTTCAAACACTTTTATGCGATATTTTTTTTTTAATAAAAAAAGGCATTTTTTTTTTGTAAACACATCACCAGGTTATATGGGGATTTAAAAAAGGCTAGAGTTGAAACGCAGATATTGGTTCCTTTTAACCCGTAGAGAATGATGTATATGGCATACAAATATCAAAGATTTGAGCCGAAAGTGCAAAGAAGAGTTATTTCAGTCGGTGCATTTGATGTTTAAATAATGACGCTTTTTCCTTATTGAAAATGCTACGAAATTTCGTGTGTGACTTAATGAAAACCATAACAGGAATAACAAATACGAGAGGAAATAAACAGTAAGGCTCGACCAAATATATCGTGGAAAAGGACAAAAGAATGAGAAAAGAAAGGAGAAATAGAGCTAGGAAATACGAAATGAAAATGAAAGTGCCAGCCGCTGTACTGACTCGGTCATAGTCGTTGAGCGCGAGCTCCTTCTCCTCGTCGTCACTCTCGCTGTCGCTGGCGGCTCCGGCGGTGGCAGCGGCAGCCGCGGCGCCACGTTGGCGCCGCGGCGCCTCCTCACTCTCGGCCGCCAGGGCTTAATTAATAATTTTAATCAATTAAATAAAGTGGCGGCAGGCAACATTTCTCGGTTCAACAACCATTCACATCTAATCGTGGAAGCGCGCCACGCAACTTTAGGAGGCATTTGTGCACGACGCGAACAATCCAAAAAATAAAAATAAACGAAGAATTACATTGTATTGCGGAATTTACGTTTAAAAAAAACGGGTGTAAAAAAGTGCAAAATTACTTGCGAATTGTGGATAGGTACAGTAGGCGGATCGCTGCCGTGTTGAGTGGTTCGCTGTGTCAAAAGAGGTTCGGATGGTCAGATGTGTGGGCATTCTGGGTATTATGCCATATCACCACTCTAAATTATTCTAGAAGAAAAATTAATGATGCGAGGTTCATGTGAAGCAAACTGGAGTAAGGTTTGAAGAGTGTTGAAAATCAAGATCGTTAATAAACACGACGTTATGAAAATCAATTCACATTCGCAAGTAAAAATTACGAGACAATTATCGCATCCAGTCTGTCCAGTATTCATCAGCAGAAAAAGAGTAGCCTAATTAGCCTCAAAAGGTAAGCAAGTGTGAATGTTTGACAAAAATGGCTCTCTCGCCTTATTAACAGTTTTGTCTTCTAATTATTTTTTTTATAGAACATAAAAATTACGAAGAAACAGCTGGTATCTGAAGATACAGATGCGATGGAGATAAGACAAAGATTAAAAGGCGCGCTGTTATCAATCAGCTCACACTTTTAACAGATAAAAAGTAGCGCTAAACAGGATGACGGTGACCAAAAACTTGAAAACTTGCTGAAAACCTGGTGTCCCTGGCGATGCACAGCAAGGGCAGAGACAGTCGAGAGACTCGCTCTCGCTTGGACATGTTGAAGGACAACAATCAATAGGGAGTCGTTAGATGGAGAGAGCACAGAGAAAGAGAGCACGAGAGATGCAAAGAGCGCATGAGAGGACGGGGAGTGAGAGTGAAGGGGAACTGACGAGAGAGAGAGAGAGAGAGAGAGAGAGGTGAAGAGCGCGAAGGTCTTGTTGTGTATGACGGCGGCGGAGGAAATGAAAGAGGAGGAGAGCGTGCGAGAAAGACAGGGAACGAGGGAGAAATAGAAAGAGAGAGAGAGAGAAGAGAGAGGAAAGAGAAGTAGATGAATGGAAAGTGCAAGTACGCCTTTGTGCTAGAGATCGCAGAACTGCAAGAGAAAGTGACATTGAAGACATCTGAAAATAGTTAGATGTTAGAAATTGCGGGGAATCCTAAATGTTTCGGATTTTTTCCGCTTGGTACTTTGAATGGGTAAGAGAGAGGGTAGAACAATGTAGGAGCAGGGAAAAGTGCTTTAAAAACCGAGATGATGATCGGGATAACCAGAAAGAAAAAAATATCAATCTGCATGTATGTATGTAGAACTCATGTTCGTTCTTCTGCGAAATGACGCTGAAAATCCATATCAGATAGGTAAGTATTCGGATGAAAAGCTCAGGTCGTTTAAGCTTTTAGAGTTTTGTCTGAACATGAATGCAATGATGTGTAAAGTTAAATATGTCGAAAACATGGATTTTTCGCGCTTTGCACTCAAATTGTTCTGAAAATTTGTGAAATAAATACATATGTCAACGCAGAGAAATTCTCATAGAGAGGAAATAAAAAAAATTTACAAGTCAGAATATTTCAGCACACTGGGCGAAACGAGAAACTAATGGAAACTTTTGTAAGGCTGCAATTAATAATTCAAAAGTAAGCATTTTGCGAAATTGTGTATGTATGCATGTACATCTGTAAGCACCAAATTGGCCTTTTCGAGCTTTACACCCAAAAACTCAAATTGTTCTCAAAAGCGCACAGCGACTATGCCAACGAAAAGGAATTCTCATGAAGTGAACTGCCCTTTTTTTAAAAGTCAGATAATGTTTCAGGAGACGGAGAGAAATGGGAAAGCAATGATAACTTTTGTAACTTGCAGTTAGCAAATAATTTCGTTCCTTGAGCGCAGCTCTCTGCTGGATGTTCTCTCACTCACAACTTTGCTGCATTTTTCGAAGCGTCCGGCGCCGGCAGTCGGGGCTTGCGCTTCTGAAATCACAAAAGTTTCTTTTCTTTTTTCATACATAAATATAGAGAAAAGGTGTCTTTCAAACACTTTTATGCGATATTTTTTTTAAATAAAAAAAGGCATTTTTTTTTGTAAACACATCACCAGGTTATATGGGGATTTAAAAAAGGCTAGAGTTGAAACGCCCACACCAAATTGGCCTTTTCGAGCTTTACACCCAAAAACTCAAATTGTTCTCAAAAGCGCACAGCGACTATGCCAACGAAAAGGAATTCTCATGAAGTGAACTGCCCTTTTTTTAAAAGTCAGATAATGTTTCAGGAGACGGAGAGAAATGGGAAAGCAATGATAACTTTTGTAACTTGCAGTTAGCAAATAATTTCGTTCCTTGAGTGCAGCTCTCTGCTGGATGTTCTCTCACTCACAACTTTGCTGCATTTTTCGAAGCTGTGTCGCTGTACTCTTCTGAGCACTTAATGTTCAGCTTTATGGTTAGCATTGCTGACGCTGGCGAAGGCGATCCGCCTTAAAAGTGGAGGAACCACCTAACGCAAGCACAAGGTGGCGGATTTTTTTGATAGCACCTGTTCGGATCGTTAGGCCAAACTTTAATAATCAATATAAAATCGCCTTGGGTTATTTAGGAAAAAGAGAGCAAATGGCTATCTTCATTTCTCGACTTGAAGCATCGATCTAGGAAAATTGCGATCAAAATCAGCCACTTTATATACCTAGGAGGTTCCCTTGTCTGCTTGCTACGGTTTCCCAATGACAAGTTCTTCTGCTTCTCTCGGATATCTCTCACTCTATCTCGCCCTCTCTTTCTCTCTCTCTCTCTCTCTTCAAGTTTTCTCTCTGCGTTTCTCATTATCCGAAAACATATCTTCAAGTGTTGTCACATTATTATTAATGTATTGGATTAATAAATAAAATACATATATTGCCAGTGCTTTATCTTTTTTCTTTTAGATATCTATGTTTACATGTTCGTTCTTTGAATCGTTCGAACATGTACAAGCGTTTGTCTGTAGTCTCCATCTTTTGTACGTAGCGTGAAAAAAATTCCGCCTAGACAGAACGTTTGCATAAGGTGATGTCTTGAACTTATGTAAGCACAACTTTAGGACATTAACAACTCTTTAAAGTGCAGGCAAGTTCAAGACATCAACGTATGCAAATTCTGGGCAGGAACACACGTTCGCCAACCTATTCTTGTTTTAGACCATTTCGTTTCCAATGTTCTATCTGGCATACAATTTCCATACCTGTATTAATATAAAATATACTATATCACTACATGATTCATATAATGTATACAAGGATGTGTGTAGATTACAAAATTCTAAAATGTCAACATGAAAAAAAAAAATTTTGTGAATCATTTTTCAACGAATTACTTTTTCATTAAACTTTTAACGGTACTCTTTGTCTTGTCGTGAGTCTTTTTTGTTCTCTTTTAGGATTGAAGTCAGCAGATATGTAAGAGAAAATATAAGTATGCAAGATTCATGTACGATGAAATTTCACACATGTGCTTTTTGTACAGCCGCGATTCGCACACATTCCCATATCATGAAAACATTACGAGAATTGAGCACTCGTCCAACTCTTTTGTGTAATGTTATGCATTCATTCATTCGTTCGAAAGTCGTTGCAACATATTATTTGGACACCACGTGCATTTTAGCCTTTGTCATACTCTCTACAAATGTGTATTTCTATTTGAATAATTTTGTTTTGTTAGTTTTGTAATGCCGAACGGATTTGCCACATGCGACTCAGTCGCAGATATTATTAAAGTTTTTGTTCGAACGTCGTTGTTATTATTTAATTTACGTGAATTTAGCATTTTTTTCTCACCAAATTAGTTATTTACGTGTGTTTTAGCTTTAATATTTACTCTTAAAATATTTATATTTATATTTACATAACTTTTTTAGTTGGAAATGTTAAACGTGTTTGAAAAACAAAACGCAGTAGCAGATATTTTTTTAAAGTGTACCTTGCTATGAACAGAAAAATGTCGGCGGTGCCCTGCACGAATATTCCAACGGCCACTGCCAATCTGCTCGCGTATCATCTCTATCTCTGGGAGGGTCTCCTTATTATGCTCTTCAACGGAGCGCTCCTAATGGTTAGATAGCAAAATGTCGCAAAAGACTCCTTTCGACGGCGCAGCTTCGAACTCTGATCTGAATATTCGTGCCGTTGTCAGCTAACCAATACACTAACCTCGATCCCTTTAATACAGGTCATCCTAAAGAGCTTTCCGCTGCGCGAGCAGAAGGAGTACATCCTGTATGCGGGCTGCATACTCTTCGAAGTAATCTTCGGTCTTACCTACTTCTCAGCGGCCGTACATCGATTCTACCTCTTCTACACAAATACATGTCAGTTTTTGGACGCAACTGAGTTTTCTTTTTTTACGTAATTTTCATGACAAAAAAATTAGGTAATTTCCTAAAATAATTTATTGAATGATTGATACCTTCGATCTAGATTTCCCAGCTGAGACGCTTTGGGGATGCATGAGGATGTTCCACAACGTCCGCCTACGCTAACAGCGGCTCTGGTTGGGCATAATTAAGACAGACTGACTTCTTTTTTCAGTATTTTAACCGCGCTAGAATGAGTGTAGCTACTAATTTAAAGAAGAAGAAGAAAAACGACAAGCGTAAGCTGGAGTTGAAGGCAAGAAATAAATATGTACATACATACATGCATACATATTTAAATTGCCTGGTGGTGACTTCTTGTTTCTCGGCTGGCTTGCATTGTGCACCACGATCGATCGGCTCTACGGCGTCTTTATGCCGATTGCCTACATGAAGCAGCGAATCCGCTACGTTGTCCTCCTCTTGGCTGCCGCCTATGCTCTGCCTCTTGGCTTTGTCGCGGCATCGCTCATTGAAAGCGGAAAATATAACACTGTTTATGAGGTTGGTTCCTAGGCGTTGGTTTCCGTATACCTGGTACTCTCTAAGCTTAGTTTATCTCTTTCTTAATTAAAAGATTAATTAATTAAGTAATTAATTGACGTAAAATTAATTTAACTGTGAACATACAGAAATCAATAGAATTACCCTTGTACACAGAATCCCTCCAGTTGCGAGGCGTCGCAGACACGCTTAATTTACGTAATTACACGATCTGTCCGCATCGCATGTGTTCTGACGTGCGCCGTACTCTACGTTCCCATCTGGATGAAGATCTCCGTGGTGCGTTGTGCAATTCCATTGTTGTCTCGTACCAGGGATCGAACCCGGGCGTGCCCTGCTGCCAACTCGGCGCCATTAACCACTGGGCTAACCTACCTAGACCCGTCCAAGGAATCAAACCCGGGTGTGCCCGGCTGCCAACTCGGCGCCATTAACCACTGGGCTAACCTACCTTGACCCGTCCAAGGAATCGAACCCGGGTGTGCCCGGCTGCCAACTCGGCGCCATCAATTACTGGGCTAACCTACCTAGAACCATCCAAGGAATCGAACCCGGGTGTGCCCGGCTGCCAACCCGGCGCCACTAACCACTCAGCTAACCTCGTACCCTAGAGTATTCGCGGAGCCGCCGCGCACCAAGTGTCCGCGAGTAGCCGGCGAATGGCGCGCACGACGCTCACGATCGTGCTTGTGACAGCGAACACGCTGCTCTTCTATGCGCTTCCCGATGTCATCATCCTGCTCAATCCGGATGCCAAGAACTACTTCTTCTTTGTGCTCAATCTCAACAAGGTGAGGCTATTTGATAAAACAAAACTACTGTATAGTATTTTATACTTATATGTGTATTAATTAGTAATTTGTTTGACTATTGTTCCTTACGTTAAAATGACACTAATGGTAAGAATGACAAAAAAAATTGACTTCTCGTCAAAGGGCGTCGTCAACATCGTCATCTTCCTAGCAACCCAGAGGAAGCTGCGCGACGCGATCTTGGCGTATTTCTCCAAGTTCTCACCTCAGCATTGGATGAGAATGGTGACTGGATTAGTGTTATTTTATTTCAAACTCAATTTTTTACTTCAGTAAATGCTGGTGCCTCACACATACAGTAGGATCAGGTTTATCGGCAAGGCACCAGCATTTACTCTTCCGAAAATAATTAATAACAAAATCCTTTTTAGCATTCCGTTTCTGCGGTCGCGTAGTCTGGAGCACTATACAAGGAACTTACAATTAGCTTGTTCTCGGTAGCCTCATTGTTAGTGGTTGCTGTCGACCTTCCATATTCATTTGGCATCAACTCATTCCATACCCAATTCTTTTCCAATATAATAATCTATATCAATTATGTATTTTCTAAAAGTTATTACACGAATCCTTTTAATGTGCATTTTTTAATAATAGTTTCATATTTTTCAACATTTTTTTTGACAAAAGCAATTGCCCTGCCATAACGCTTTTGTGAACACATCATGTAGAATCTGCACCATTTATACTTTGTAGAGTATATTGAGCTCGAATTACAACATAAAGGAATTTCCATTTTCTTTTTCCTTTTCTGTTATTGTAGCAGCTCATCTTATTCTAAGATACATATATGTATGTATCTTGTCGTTGTTTATGGGCATACTACATACATATATGCAAACTAAAAAAAGAACCGCGTTTTTAGCATTTTTGACCTTTCTTATGCGCATGCTGCACAAATTAATAAAATTGGCCAAAAATGTTATAAAAGTGTGTGTGTGTGTGTGTGTGTGTGTTTTTTTAGTTTGCTCCATCATTTACATACATATGCACTTATAGAATTTCTGTAACGATGGAGTAGAATTGTGGTTCGTATCCTTGCTCAAAAGCAAAAGCTCACTCCGTTGCCATTTAAAAAGTCACCGCCATGTTGAATGAGCATGGAAAGAAGGAAAGAAACAAAAAATCAACGCAATCTCATGTCGTGTCGTTTCCCGTGCACACACATTTCTCACTAATGCCATATACATTCACAAACTCAGCAGGCCTCGGGTGCAACTGGAAGAATTCGCATGACCATGTGAGCTCTGCGGCGATATTGAGGTTGACACAACAGCGCCCAATGCCAAGTCAATCATTAAACAAAGAACTTGAACTTTATGTTAGTAATATTTTATGCAATAAACTTCAGCGAAACAAAACGTGGGATCCGAGCGTTAGTGGCGGGTTGGCGCCGTCGAGGAAAAAGCTAGGAACTAGAGAGGGGACAGAGTTGGAGAGAGAGAAGTGAAAAGCAAGAGATAGTGAGTTAGAGATTGTGAGGAGAGAGAGAGAGAGAGAGTGAAGTGAGTGAAGAGAGTGAGAGTGACAGAAAAAGAAAAATGTGAGAAAATGCAATCTCTTTTCGCCATTATGGAAAATACATTTCTATTCTTGAATAACGCGAAAATGACGTAGAGGAAAACGTGCGCTGTCGTCTTCTGTTATAGGCACTTTGTCGACGTTCAATCGTTGAAGAGATTGCAACGCCATAAGAAGGAATTTAGTTTTTCAATTTGCACGATTTTTTTTAAATAAGACTGGAATGGCAGTAATGATCATTATTTCAGGAGAGAATAGCGAACATAAAATTTACAAGGACATTTTTTAATTTCAATATATCAGGTGTGGGACATTATTATTTATCAGTCGCTTATGTAATCTGGGTATAAAGTTGTACAAAATTACGTGATATAGAGCGAGGGAATTCTACCCTCGCAAAACGGTTCAATACCAGAGAGAAAGCATGATGAAAGAGCAAACTTATCGTTAATTGAATATCGACAAGCGCTTCCGGAAATGATATTCTTGCACTACATCATCATAGTTTGATTTTAAACTATGAATAGAGTACAAATCAACACAAAAATTTGACGGAGGTGGGATTCGAACCCAGGCCACGAATGACTGGTGCCTAAAACCAGCGTCTTAGACCACCCGGCCACTCCGCCGTCCTTAACTAATCAAAATTTATCATTAAATGACTAAACCTATATTTCTAAAGACATCTATGGCGGCTGCAGCGCTTGCAACCCCTACAACTATCTATAAATGGATTCTGCATGTGCGCTTTCACTTGCAGTCCTAATTGATGTTCCAGCCCAATTTTCTAGGCGTTGCGTTAGTATAGCTTGATCTTTCTTTTTATGAATGGTGCCCTGATAATCACAAAAATTTGACGGAGGTGGGATTCGAACCCACGCCACGAATGACTGGTGCCTAAAACCAGCGCCATAGACCACTCTGCCACTCCGCCGTGCTAAAATTATGTTTAAATGATTATACCAATATTTTTACAGCCTCTGCAGCAGTTGAAGCGCTACCCCCCCCCTTTTTCCTATAATTTTTGTAGAATAATATTTGGAGTTTATTTAATTTATTAAAAATTATTTTTAAAAAATTACATTAGTGTGAAGCCGGATAGGCAGGAGGAACGAATAACGAACCTTAACTTTAATTATACATGTTCGCTTAGACTTACAATCGTATTTGATGTTCCAGCTAACTTTTCAGCTAAAAATATCATTATATATTGGTCTTTTTTTAATACATGGAGCGCAGTTTGACAAGAAAAAATTTGACGTAGGTGGGATTCGAACCCACGCCACGAATGACTGGTGCCTAAAACCAGCGCCTTAGACCACTCGGCCACTCCGCCTTGCAATGGTTATCATTAAATGACTAAATCAGAATTTCTACCGACATCTGTGGCTGCTTCATCCAAATTCGGCTGCAACCCCAGCCAAGAGCCATATCGCCTTGGAACCGGCGCCGTATCCTTCAACGCTATGATTTTTTTCCTGATTATTTTTGTTGAAGAATATTTGGAATTTATTTGAATAAAAATAATTTCAGTAACTACTGGGCTATCGAAATGAGAGACTCTCGAATTTCGATAGTCCAGTAGTTACTGAAAAATGTTTTATTTAAATATCTCATCTGGGTAGATGCGTAGCTCAGTCACCGTAGCCCTCGCAGTCGCGACAGGCGCTGCTGCACTCTGGTGTTCGGCGAGCTCGGAAGGCGAGCGCTTGCGTTGGCGGCGCCTGACAGGGAGCATGGCTGGCCTATTGGTTAATGTCCCCAAATCGCGGCCCCAAGCGTCATGGTTCGATCTCTAGCGCACGATTAACCTGCAGCGGGCCATGAAGATGGAAGCAGACGCAGATGCCAAGGGTGCAGCAATGACAACGACAGCACAACTGATGGCGACTCCGAAAACCATCCACCAGGGCGTTTAAGTAATTTTGAAAGGAAAACATGGGTGGGGTTTGTTTTGAACAAAATAAGCGAGCGACCAATGGGCAGTAAAAGCTCCATGCCCATTCCACTGATAAGAGATCTGAGACATTCCGAGCACTTCAACAACTTGTTAGTCATTACGGCAATCATTGGATGGCCCTTATTGTTAGCAGCCAGCAAATTTGCCTAAAATGGTCTTTCTCCTAGGACTTTTTGTTTCTCAAAATATTTTTAGCATTCTCCCTTTGGAAAATGTTCATACATGTTATCAATCCGATCAAGACTACCCAGCAATGAAAAAAATGATCTCCGCAATCTGCGACTGAATCCGATTTGTGCTCACGCCAAAGAAAAACATTAAATAAAACCTAGTTGAAGAAAAAATAAGCGATACACTAATAGTAAAGCCATAGTTTATGTTTTGACACACCATCTATCTGAACTGAACGCACAAAATGTCACAGCTACGGTATCGGCAAATTTTTCCCACGCTTTAATTTTCAAACGAAATGCCCAAATATGACTTGCGGGAACGTTTGTCGCGATGTGTTGTTTCGTTTTTCGCTTGTTTTTCCTCCTCAGTTTTCCTAACTTCAGAATGTGCATTATTTCCGCGTTGTAGTTCAAGGCAACATCGATCCTTTCTTTTCTCGCTACCTGCTGGTCTATTCGTTTCTTTTTAGCTCCTCGTTCGCTTTTAACGCGCATTCAGTTTATTACTAATCAACCGCGTTGTGTATTTTGAAGGCTTCTCTCACTTAAAATTCCGTTTTTTTTTACCATTTTTAAAGCCCAGCTCCAGTCGAATCGAATCGACTTCTAGCAATGAAGAGGAATCGGCAGGCTCGAAATGAAAAGGCACCGCCGAATTACAATGCAAAGTCAGCGGAGGAAGAGGAGCCTCCCGTGGTCAAGAAGGTGTACACTCCAAAAGGCCTCTTTACAAAGACTGAGGAAGAACTCTACGGTTAGTAACTTCCATACTATAGCCCTGTCAAATATTTTTTTCTTTTGAATTGCTCATTATCAACTAGTTAGCTGTCTATATCCTCTTGATCACCCATAACACGTGGCAGCACGTAAATAAATGAAATGAAAAATTAATGAAGTTAACTTAGTTGCTGTAGTACACCTTACTAAGGGACTTTAACATAAGTGCTAAGAAGAGTTCAGGGTACCCAGCTCCAATCGAATCGAATCGACTTCTAGCAATGAAGAGGAGTTATACGAGCAGTCGGCAGACTCGGAATGAAAAGACAGCGAGGCACGATGCAAAGTCAGCTGAGGAAGAGGAGCCTCCCGTGGTCAAGAAGGTGTACACTCCAAAAGGACTCTTTACAAAGACTGAGGAAGAACTCTACGGTTAGTAACTTCCATGCTATAGCAGCATAACCCTGTCAAATATATTTTTTTAAATCATATTGCTCATTGTTAATATGATGGATATATACGGAATCGTTCTGACGGATGTTTGCACAAGAGGATGCTGGTTTATATTCAATACGGTGAATATTCTATATTTCTAGTCAAGCGGAACATTGAATGCCCGTTTTGATCGCTTTCCTTTTCAAGGTGTTTTCAGTCTATTACGTGGTAGCATGTTATGCGCATGCCTAACTTTTGGGTACTTTTTCGCTATTTTGGAGTCGTGGGACACTTATCGCGAAATAGTACCATTTTTGTAAATAAGAAACGACGTTCAACTATACAGTAATTCCCAAGTTCTCTAGCGTTAAATCGACATATTGAACAGAATTTTGAGCAATTAGATTTTGACCGTTTTGAAGCCGAGTAGTCTAATAGTATCAGCAAAGAATTTTTTTTTAGTATTTTATTTTGTTTTGTATTTCAGAATGCAACGAACTTTTCACTCCTCGTTTCAAGCGAGAGAAGCTGAGCACTGTCAACACTCCCTCAACGGTTCTTTTTTTATATTTAAATTATGTTGATTTTTTTTCATTGCACTATTCCTTCAAAAAAGTATTCTTATCAGAGAAGTAGCATATATAGGGATGTTAAATGGAATGAACTTTTGTATCCTGCATTCCACATGAATTCCCTTAAATCGTGGAACGTTCGTAAAGATGTTGAGAATGTTTGTTTTATTAATCTTTTTAAAAAGATCGATTCAAAAGAACCTTTTATACTCCATAGTTCAGCAGCGCCGTGAACCCTTCTTTTCAAGAATTCATATTGTTTTTAGACACCAACGCTTAATGAGAAAGCTCTTCTCAACCCGGCGAATGCGAAGCGCCGAGCTTCTTCCACAACTCATGGCACTCCTTCTACGGTCCTTTTTAATATATTTAAATTATGCTGAAAGTCCTTTCATTTCATTATTCCTTCAGTAAGTTTTGTTGTATCTAGCAATCTATACTAATGGTAAGTACCCGAGGATTGCTTGAATCGCACAGAATTTTCATGGAGATGTTGATAAAGTTTATTCTATCTAATATTTATGTTCAGGTCCCATCGCTTAGAGAGAATGCTCTTAACAACTCGACAAAGTCGCAATCCCGAGCTTCTTCTACTTCTCAGAACACTCCTTCTACGGTCTTTTTTTTTAACTTAAACCATTTTGAAGAGGCTTTTTTTCATTTCACTTTTCCTTCAGAAAAGTTATTCTCATCCGAGAAGAAGCGTGTGTAATAGACAGGATAAATGGAAAATAAAAATTAAATTTATCCAGAAATCTGCATGTATCCTCTAGGATTGCATAGGCTATTCCTCTTGTTATTGTTAAATCGCGCCGAATGTTCATGAATATTTAAACGAAACGATTTAATTTTATTACTTTTTTTAAAATCTATTTTAAGGGTGATTATAAAGGAGCCTTCTTTTTATTCCCCATTGCCTATTCAGAAAGCACATGTCAACTCGGCGCAGGCGCAGAAGCGAGTTTCTTCCACTTCTCACAATCAGAACACTCTTTCTACGGTCCTTCTTTTACATTATTTAAATTATCCTGAAATTTTTCTTTTTCATTCCACCATGGTTCCTTTAAAAAAAAGCTATTCTCTCGTCAGAGAAGAATCATATATATAACAGGGAGAATGAATTGATAAACAAAGTTAATTTTATTAACATTTTTTTTTGTAACTTTAAAGACTGAGCCTTCTTATGGGAAATTCATTCTTCATTCTCTTTTCAGGAACCTCCACGTAGAGAGCAGGAGGCTGTTGTGAAGCTGTCGGAGGAAAAGGCGCCAAAACGAATGTCTGCCTCTTCTTCCCATCAGCAAACGAAGAACTCAGCGTCGAATCTGACTTGTGGTGGGCGCCATGAAGAAGAAAGTTCATCCAACAAAAGGAGCAAGTCAAATGGCGCGGCGGCCCTCGTGACAAGTAGTCAGTGATTTGCTTGGCTACTTTCTGTCTATTTTTTCATATGGTAATATACCATCTCGAATCGTCTCTTGTGAGTACTGTTATTTTTGGCAGTTCATCATTGCTTACTGGGTAAGCGCATACTAGTACTTTTCTTACTCCTTTTTTTTGTTCAACAACAATTTACCGTCTCGAATCTATACACTGTCTGTGAATGTGTCACACTTGGCTGTTCATTTAGAAAGAAAGAAAAACATTTTCACTGACTTTTTTTTTCTGTCTCCAATTTTTGGCTTTAACTTTTCTTATTATAAAAAAAATAAAATATATATTATTTTAGAACAACCAGATGCGCCGTGCAGCTCTCGCGGCGGTTCGAAGAGGAAGCGGAGCGAGGATGCTATCGAAGTCGCACCATCGCCGGTTCTTTCTTTTTTTAAAAATATTTTCTAAAATGTAAATTCTTTTTTTTTTTTTGTAAAAAAAGATTTGCATCTTTGCTTATTGAACACTCGTGTATTTATGCAGCAGGGAAAATGCAGAGTAGGGCACTGAAACTCTTTTTTTCTTCTTTTTCTTCTTCATAACTCAAAAAATTTCTCGTTGTATTATTAACGAGAAAAAACAAACATATAAAGCACTGTATTGCGTATCGTTCTAATCTATTGAAGAAATTTTCAATCTTGAGAATAATGTCATCCTCTCGTTATTCGAATGTAAGGTATTTAATCTAAATTTTTAATTCTCCGGTGCTTAAAAATAATTTTGTTCCTGTTCGAATTTTTGTGCTAATAGTAGTAACTCGAGAAAGTGTTTAGATTGCGCAGAAGATGTTTCCGTACAAGCTGAGAGGCAAGACGATGGTCGTTGCCGTGCGTGATGAGCCGTTGCGTAAGAAAGTCCTCGCGGAAATGAAGGTAATTACTGTTGGCGAGGCGGGGCCGTATAATAGGGGAAATAAGATACTGTAGATTTGACGGACCCACCCTGATTTGGGCCCTTCCCAAAGCCCTACCCCACCATGTTTTTGAGTAACATTTGGGCTCAAAACAGCAAACCCACCCTGGTTTCCGCCGGTCCCAATGCCTCCTTCCCCACCCCCCAATTTTCAATGTCCTCGACGGTTTCTTTTATTACCTACCGTATAATAGGAATGAAGTGCTGAGATAGCTAGTAGTTCTTATCATCACAGTCCTCAACATGGGGCCAGATGAGGGGCTATGCCGGGTGTGGTTCAAATGAAAATGAGCTCTAATGACCCTTTGTGCATATACCGGAAAACCCCAGATCTATTTCTCTATTTAAGCACTATAGTACAATGTGAATTGGAGGACCAAGGTTATTTTGAGAATGATTTATGTTGTAACTCAATTCCACTAAAATCATGGTGCTTTGAAAAAAATGGATGTTTTTGCAAAAAACATTTTATCAAAAAATAATGATTAGCAACTCCATGGAGTTTGTTCTATCAGTTTGGTCCGCAAAATCTGCAGTACTGTAATGTCTACAGTACCTTTCTTCATTCAAATCAGCTCCAAACATTCTGCTATTTTGAAAATATTTTTTTTTGAGACATTGAAAAATATAATTGTTCTTGGAGTCGCATTGCAGCAATTATATATTGAAAAGAAGGCGAGCTAAATGTTTTTATTCCAATTTTGACTAGGTGTTTTTTATTTGAATGTAATTTTTTAATTCTGTTTTCTTCTTCAGAGATACGGCATGGTGATCGCTACATCGATTGACAAGAACTGTCTTCCGTACTGCATCATATCGGACAATATCAACGCGACACTCCTTGAAGAGAGGCCGGAGTATAGACTTCCCAAAGTGGTACGGTATCAACACACTAGAATTACGGTAGCTACAATTGTCGGTTGTAGTGTCTGCTGGTCTAGATAATGCTTGCTTTTCCGCGCTCGCCTTTCTCACCTATTAATACTCAAATACATATAACAGAATCGGAGTAGCATATAGTGGAAGTAGAACCACATAACCAGACAAGATACATCCGGTGCTGAAAATGGTGGCTACCTCTCGACTTGGGCCGGGGGGTTTCAAACGGCCAAATGGCCTGCCCGGAGGGTTACAAAGAGAGAGAGGAGTACGGGAAAGACAGGATTCCGGGCCTTCGGCCCCGGGGGGTTACAACGCTGTCATGGGTCAGACCTATTACTGCACTATGATACATCATGGGAGTGCTATTTAAAGAGGCTTCTGACCATGGAGCTTAAAATCTACCGTACTTTACTGCCTGCATCCGTCTCTTTTTACATGCGCTTTTCTTGAGG
>CALZFC010000027.1:1705000-1717500 GCA_945643635.1 Allodiplogaster sudhausi
TGCCGGTGTAGAGAGAGAGAATGCGCCACCATCATTTTTCTTGGCTTCTTTCTTCGTTCTCAACCTCCCTCTCTCCTCTCTCGCTCTCCTTTTTTTGTTGTCTCGCCTCGTTCTCATTCTGTGCCGTCGGCAGAGAAAGAGAAATAATGAGAGAGAGAGAGATAGAGAGAGAGAGAGAGAGAGAGAGAGAGAGAGAGAGAGAGATAGGCTGAGTGGTGGGAGGGAGGCTGATGGGAGCTGAGGGGCAGAGTGGTGGCGTCTCTCGAGGGCAGGAGGAGCGGTGGAGGTTGGGTAGAAGGGCAAGAGAGAGAGAGAGTGAGAAAGAGAGAAAGAGAGAGCGAGAGAGTGAGAGAACGAGAGAAAGAGAGAGAGAGTAAAAGAGATAAAGAGAGAGAAAAGACACGGTACACGCGCGACCCCGCAGCAGCCCTCGCAGCTATTCTCTTCTCTCGTCTTTCTTTCTTATTTCTCGCGGCTGACTAACGCTCTCTCTCTCTCTTTCTTTCCCTCTCTCTTTCTCTCTCTCTCTCTCTCTCTCTCTCTCTCTGCTGTCCCCTAGCCTTCCGCCCCGCCGGCCATAGAGCCGCACACTTCTTCTTCTTCGCCTCCTTCAGCCCCCTGGCCCGGCCCGCTTCCTCACCCATCACAGGGGAAGAGACTCTTCCTTCCTTCTACGTTCCCCTCCTGTGTTCACCCTCGCCTGCCCAACTTGTGGTCCGTCTTCCGCCTTTGTTCAGAAACTCCCCATTTCAACATCTAAAAATTTAGTGAGGCTCACATCCACATATTTCAGTTATCGCTGTATATATTTTTTCTTCTAATTCTTCTATTAAACAGTAAACGTCGGTGAGAAGATGCGAAATATGTGTGTCTCAATGGTCGATCTTCATTGTTCAGACATTGTCTAGAAAGTGCAGAGCTAGGCAGATAATGGGTACATATTAATTGTCCCCCCCCCTTTCCGACTATGACATATGACCGTGATATCTCGATAGTGCAAATGAGTGTGGTAGACAGGAAAAGGAGAGAGAGAGAGAGAGAAAGAGAGAGAGGGAGAGAGAGAGAGAAAGAGAGAGAGAGAGAGATAGAGAGGGAGAGAGATAGGGAGAGCGAGAGAGAGAGAGAGAGAGAGAGGGAGAGAGAGAGGGAGAGAGATAGTTAGGGAGAGCGAGAGAGAGCGAGTGAGAGAGAGACTGAGAGAGTTAGGGAGAACGAGAGAAAAGAAAGAAAAAGTGAACTAGAGAGAGAGAGAGAGAGTTAGGGAGAGCGAGAGGTGAGAAAGAGAAAATGAACCAGCGAGCGAGATAGAGAGAGACACAGAGAGAGAGAGAGAGAGAGGGATTGAGAGAGTGATACAGAAGAGAGAGATTGATTAGCCAGAGAAAGTGAGAGAATGAGAGTGATCGAAGTTAGAGTAACAATAGATCAGGAAGATGAGAGAGCGTTTATGGGAAAACAGCTAATTGTAAGTAGAGAGAGAGTGGTGGTGGTAAACGAATCAACTGATGACAGACACCGTAGCCTGTATCAATAATTCATTAGCCACTAATTAGGCATTCTCGTTTTCAACGTCATGTTTAGGACAACATTCAAAGTTCCAAATATAGAGATCTCGCTCTCTCTCTCTCTCTCTCTCTCTCTCTCATTCTCTCTCTCTCTCTGTCTCTCATCCTCTCTCTCTATATATCTCTCTCTTTTCTCTCTCTTCTCTCTCGCTTCGCTCCTTCCCTCTCTCTATCTCTCTCTTCTCTCTGTCTATCTCTCCCCCTCTCTATCTCTCACTGCGCATATTTTCATGCTCCAAAGCCTCCTCTCTCAATATTTCTCTCTATTTTTCCTTCAAAACATGTGAAATTTTCAGTAATTTGCTCTCTTTCTCTCAAATTCTGCCGTGAGTAGATGTCTGTGTGTGTGTATGCGTGTCTGTGAATCTGACTGAGAGAGACAGAGAGAGAGAGAGAGAGAGAAGAGAGAGAAGAGAGAGAGAGAGAGAGAGGGAGAGAGAGACTGAATGGCCGTGTGGCACGAGGCGAAGAGTAAGAGTACCGAGTACCGGCCAACTAGTTCTCTCAACCCATCTTGTCTGCGTCTCCTCGAATCGCGCACTCTCTCTCCTCCTCCTCCTCTGGCCGCGCGCCTTCTCGCTGCCTGCCTGGCAGCAACGGCGTTGCCCGCTGCCGCCGCCGTGGGATGCGGCGCATCACCGCCCTTCCGATCTCGCTCTCTCTCTCTCTCTCTCTATGTCCATCTCGCTCTCACCCTCTCTCTCTATCTCGTGGAGATAGGGCGGGATCAGAGAGAGAGAGAGAGAGAGAGAGAGAGAGAACGAGCGACTGAAAGAGAGAGAGAGAGAAAGAGAGAGAGAGAGAGAGGAAAAGAGAGAGAGAGAGGAAAAGAGTGAGAGAGAGAGAGAGTGAGAGAGCATAGAGGCAAGAAAAGAAGAAGAGTAAGTTCGATGAGTAATGCTGAGGGAGGGTGGGGGGAGAGGTAGAAAATGTTTGAGTACTGTTTACTGCCAGCGTCAGTAGGAGGCAGTCGGCTCCCGAGGGCGGAGCGGTCGGGAGAGGCTAAATGCGTATGCCTCTAAACTCGGCTCTCTCTCTCCCTCTCTCTCTATATATATATATATCTCACTCTCTCTCTTTCTCTCACGCTCTCTCTCTCTCTCTCTTTCTCTCTCTCCACTCTCTTTTTCACCTCTCTATATCTCTCTCTCTCTTTCTCTCTTTCTCTCCACTCTCTCCCATCGGCACAGAAATAGATCAGCCTACCGATGCCGCGCAATGCCTCTAGCTGAGTCTATCTGCAAGAGGTCTTATGTGAACATGTGTTTATGTAGATAACAATCAGCGGCTTGCCCGAACTGCCCCCCCCCCTACATATTCATACTCGTACCATATCGCGTTGACTTTTGCTGTTTCTTTTTTTGCTCTCTCTCTCTCTCTCTCTCTCTCTCTCTCTTTCTCTCTCTCTCTCTCCGTGCTTTCTCTCCCAGCAAAATCACCGCGGCCCCTTCATGGTCTTCTCTCACCCCCCCTCTCTCTTTTTCTCTCTCCTTCTCTTGCTCCCTCTCTTTTTCCCTCTCTCTCTCTCGCCTTCCCCTAGGCCCTCCTCGCGATGGCTCATATGCCATAGCTGAGCAGCTCTAAGGGGAACACATTCACGCGTACAGAAGACATAACTTTTCTCTCTCTCTCTTTCTCTCTCTCTCTCTCTCTCTCTCTTTCCAAATCTCTCTCTCTTGCTCTCTCTCACTCACTCTCATCCTGTCTCATCCTCTAACTAGTGGGAATGTTCGCCCATGAATAGCCTTGACAACTCTCGTCAATTGAACCCCCCCCCCCTCTCGACCACTGCAGCGCCACCTTCAACTCTCTCCTCTCTCTCTCTCTCTCTCTCTCTCTCTCTCTCTCTTCCTCTCTCTTTCTCTCTCTCCCTTTCTCTCTCTCTCTTTCTCTCTCTATCTCTTGGTGCTCTTACCCACCCAACCTCAACCCCCCACCGCTTCAAAATCATGACACGGCCCCTCAGCCGCGATCGGCCGGCCGACCGGTGGGTGCCCCGGGAGAGAGCAGCAGCTATGTTCTTTCTTTCTCTCTCTCTCCCTCATCCTCTATCTCTCTCTCCCTCTTTCTCTTTCTCTGCCTCTCCCTCTCTCTCTCTCTCTCTCTCTCTCGACTCGCCATGATTCTCTGTTGTTTTCTGTCCGTTTTCTCTCGCCATGCCGACCCCCAATCGGCCACTACTCACCTGTGTTGTTGATGCGCTTTTGTTACTGCCCGATTTTGGTGGCTGGCTATCTTTTCCGACTTGGCTGATGGATAGGTTCTTCTGCCTTGGGTTTGTCTTGGGATTGTCTTGGGTTTGCCTTGGGTTTGCCTTGGGTTTTCAAGGGAACCTTTACTTTCATTGGGTCCTCCAGAGCCCCGCTTTCCTCTTACGTCAGCTTCACCCCAACCTCGTCACCAAGAGGAACTGTCTGGTTGACCTGTCTCGTAATCCAAGTATCTTTGTTCTCTCTACCTCTCTCTCTCTCTCTCTCTCTCTCTCTTTTGCAATCTCTCTCTCTCTCTCGCTCTGTATCTCTCTACTTCTCTCGCTCTCATCCATCACATCACTCTCTCTCTCCTCCGTCTTCGGCCTGTCTCTTCCCCTGGCTATGGCGGCGCTTCTAGGCAGAGGAAAGAAAGGAAAAAAATGCAGCTGCCTGCAACGCGCGTCTCCCTGTCCCCCAGCCGATCACTTTTGCCTCCATCATTGCTGTCTCTTTCTGTCTATCTGTCTCTCTCTGTGTATCTCTCTCTCTGTCTCTTTCTCTCTCTCTCTCTGTCTCCTCTCTCTACCTCTCTCTCTCTGCCTCACTCTCTCTCCCTCTCCGAAAGTACGCCTGTAGCACAGATCTTCTTTGTCTCTGCTGCGGCTCACCCCCCCCCCCCGAGTACTCTTCGCCCCTCTAGCAAGTATGTATTGCCTCAGCCCTAATCGCCTTCCACGCACACTGTTCGCTCTCTTCTGTTGCACCATTTTCAGGCTGGCAGCAGTACTCAGTTCTCAGTTGTCTGGCATAAAACGGGTGATGATTTCTCTGCTTCTCTCATACTCTGTCTCTCTCTCTCTATCTCTCTCTCTCGTTCTCTCTCTCTTTCTTTCTCTCTCTCTCTCTGTCTCTCTCTCTCTATCTTGCCCCCTCTCTCTTTTTTATCTTGCTGTGTATCTTTTTGTCTTTGTCAGGACTCTTTTTGGTGTCGTCTCTCTCTATTTCAATCTGCTGATAACACCCAACCACTGGATGCCAGCGGCGGCGCCGACGGCAGGAGCTGAATGTCTACTGCTTATCTGGCAGGAACACTCTCTCTCTTTCTCTCTCTTTATCTGCCACATCTCCCACTCTCTTCATCGCTGATCCTCTCTCTCTCTGCTCCTTCACTTCCTTACTGATTGCGTATTCCCAAGCGCTCTCTCACTCTCTTTGATATTTCTACCGATCTCGCCCTTTGACTTATTATGTTGCTGTCTCTTTTCGTGCTGTTGACTCCGTGCTCTCTATCACTTGCCCACTCTCGCTCTCTCTCTAGCACACGCTCTCTCTCTTTCTCTCTCCTTCTCTCTCTCTCCCTCCCTCTCTCTCTCTCGGTCTCTCTCCTTCTCAGCCATTCTCTCTCTTCATGTGCTTGCCGCCCGGAGGGCTGCTGGAATTTTGATGTTCTCTCTCTCATACTGTCTCTCTCTCTCGACTGGCGATAACGGTGACAGGGTTGGAATGAGGGAGAGAGGGCTGTCTTCTGCCGAGTTGGGAGCGGATAGAGGTAGCAGAGAGAGAGAGAAAGAGAGAGAGAGAGAGAGAAAGAGAGGGAGGGAGAGCGAACAGAGATAGAAAGTGAGAGGGGACTGGCAGAGACAATGCCAGCGGGCTCTCAGTGCTCAGGGGCGCCGTCTGACAGTTTGACTCTCTGGCAGGCGTATGTGTGAATGTCTCTTTGTGTATTTATATGCCGCATCATTATCGGTCTCTCTTCTTTCCCTCCTTCTCCCCCCTTCTCTTTCTCTCTTTCTTCTCTCTCTCTCTCTCCTCCCATCTAAGTTCTCACTGCCAAATTTTTGCCGTTCGGCGGCCAGTGTTCATGAGATAGTGTCGTCTGGCAGATCAGTTTTATGATACTGGATGCCGTAAATATATCCGTGTCTATTTAAAGGGTGTTTACCGTATACCCTCGCGGCGGTTAATCCCTATTTATAGTGTGTTTACCGTACCTCGCCGGACTTCTCCCTATTTATAGTGTGTGTCTACCGTATACCCTCGCGCATTTTCAGCCCCTCGCTCGCGCCACCACGGATCAGGATCCCGCGCGCGGCAGCAGCAGCAGTCGGAGGAGAGCCAGCAGCAGCAGCAGCATGTTCATCGTGGGCGGCTCGGGCGAAGACCGCTCGACGATCGATCGAATATCGACAGCGCTCCAGCTGCGGATCGCCGGGTTGCCGTCGCCGTCGCTCGCGGCTTCGTCCACGTCGCCGTCGTCGACGACGTCCTCGACGGCGTCGCCCCGAGCCACCGGCGCCGCTTTGGTCGCGGCGGCTGGCGCCGCGTCCGGCGCGGCGTCCGGCTCGGCGTCGGGCGCGGCCACGATCAAGCGACCCGCATCACCGCTCATGTGCGATACGGCCTCCAAGAAGGCGCCCGTATTCACGCCAGAACTCTTTGCGCAGGCTGCCGCCGCTGCCGCTCGCGCCAGTGGCAGCATTCCGGTATGATTTTTATTTATTATTATTTTTTTTATTTTTCATTAATGTCCTTAATTAATCTTTTAAAAAATGTTTATTGTCTTTGATTGAAAATGAATACAATCGTAAACAACGATATTCAGCGATTGTTTTCTCGTTCAATAGCCGAAGCAATTTATAGACATGATTAGCAGACAAGTAGGAGGCATAAATGTTCTCTCGCGCGTTAGCTCTATGACCCTGCGAGAAGTTGTGAGGGAAAGAGAGAGAATGAGAGGGAGAAGAGAGAAAGAGAGAGATCGGAGAGATAGAGAGAGAGAGGGAGGGAGAGCGGGAGAGAGAGATAAAGACAGAGAGAGAGACAGAAGAGAGGGATAAATCATAATCTGCCCATTCTCACATGACCAAGATGGGGAAGGTATAGAGAACGCGAGATCGAGTGTGGCTGAGTAAGAATTAGAGTATTTGTGGCTGTTCAGAGCTCTTTCTAAATGTATTATCTCTCTCTCTCTACCTCTAACTTTCTCTTTCTCTCTCTTTCTCTCTCTCTCTTTCTCTTTCTTTCTCTCTCTATCTCTATCTTTCTCTTTCGTTCTCTCTCTCTCTCTCTCTCTCTCTCTCTCTGAGCTTTGCCCTTTTGCTTGTTTCCATTTCCTTGCACCTGATCGCTTCACCAATCTCATGCCATCAGCCTTCTCAGCCCTTCTCCTCTTATTACCCTCCCACCCCTCATCCTTCAGTTTTCTCCTCTCTCTCCCCCCCCCCCCTCTCCCCCCTCCCGGGCACGGGTCGCTGCCGTCGTGGAGGTGCACCAGCCGGCAGGCAGGCAGAGAGAGGCAAATGCCTTTTGCATTCGCGAGAGCTTGAGCTGATAAGAGTTTCCACCGCATTCTCTCTCTCTCTCTCTCTCTCTCTCTCTCTCTCTCTCTCTTTCTCCCTCTCTTTCTATTTCACTCTTTCTCTCTCTTCTCCGAGAGGCACTAGAACGGCACTGCAACGCAATGGCAAACAAGGAGGAGATAGGGGGTTGCTACGGATGAGAGGAGAGAGGGTTGGATCGCACTGTTCCCGATTGGCATGCCCCGCAGAGGCACGCTGATCCGCTCTCTCTCTCTCTCTCTCTCTCTCTCTCTCTCTCTTCCACTCCCTCCCTCTCTCTCGTTCTCTCTCTTTCTCTCTCTCTCTCTCTCTCTTCCACTCTCTCTCTCTCTTCCACTCTCTCATTCTCTCTCTTCCACTCTTTCTCTCTCTCTCTATCTCTCTCTTTCTCTCCACGGAGTCGAGAATGTTTGGCAAGTAGCGCAAGTTCACTCCCTACCCCGGGCAGAGAGGGCTCGCGATTACGCAACAGAGAGAACCCGAGCAGCCTTCCAATCCACCTCCCTTCCCTGGGGTACTAGTCAGCATCCGGTAGAAAATGCTCTCTGCAGGTATTTGAGAGGCTGAGAGAACGAGAGAGAGAGAGATTGAGAGAGGGAAAAGAAGAATAAGAAACAGTTACAAAGAGAAAGGGAGAGAGAGAGAAAAAAGGGATAGCGGGATCAAGAGAAACGTCATAATTGGCGACCAACTCCAAATCTCTATGCCTCTCTCTTTCCCGTGAGCCGAGAAATGGAGAGAGAGAGAGAAAGAGAGAGAGAGAGAGAGAGAGAAAGAGAGAGAGAGATGTGACTGTATCCGCATGTTGTTAGTTGGCAGATTGCGCGAAGGCTATTGGCGAGAGAGAGAGAGAGAGAGAGAGAGAGAGAGCACAGGAAGTGAGAGATAGTCCGGAAAATAGCGAGAGAAAGAGACAGAGAGAGAGAGAGAAAGAGAGTGAGTGGGAGAGAGGGAAGAGAGATAGACAGACGGCGAAGAATGACTGAGTCAATGCGATCTGATGTGATGTGTGGTGAGCACGGTCGTGCGTGTGTAGAGAGGAGAGCCTATGTATATTGATACAGTGTCAGGGGGGGGGGCAGACAGATAGAAAATAACCCCGAAGGGCTTATCGGGCCGTGCCGTGATATCGGGAACTCTTGTGCATACAGAATGAAAGAGTTGATAACTGCAGCCGAATGAAAGAGAATGCAACAAAAGAAAGAGAAAAGGGAGCGATCAAAAGTCATTATTTACTGCTCTGCTTGCGCATGTTTAATTAGGCATATTTGGATAAATGACAGAGCATTGATCTAATGGCATTTGATTGATCAATCATGTTTGTACTATAAGGTTTGAACTCTTCTCAATTTATAATCTCTCTCTCTCTCTCTATCTCTCTATCTTGACGTCATCCAACATTCGCAGCAAGGGACGCTTCTGACAACCGCGTCGTCGGCGGCGGCTGTCCGCTCCAGCGTTTCTCATTCCGCCGCCGCTGCGCTCTCCGGCTTGCCGTCGGCGCCCGCGTCCACTGTCTCGACGCATTCGACGTCGTCGTCATCGAAGAAGGCAAATTGATTAATTTTTGCTTAATTGGGCAGATACAATTTAATATTAATGCTTGACTAAAATACTAAAAAAAATTCAAAAGATACTATCGAGCTTCTTTAAGGAATTACGGCTCTAAGGATCTATGGATCTAATGCTAAGGTATTAAGGCGTCCAAGCCCAAGCCTCATCACCACCATCACCGCCATCACCACGGAAGCAGCAAATATGTCGACGATGACGTCGAGCACGACGATCACTTTTCCGACTCGGACAGCTCTGACCTCGGCACGAACGACGACTCCGCGTCGACCGAGTGCATCTCGCCGAATAACTTTTCTGGTTAGGGCTAACCGACTAGGGAGGGTTAAGGCTCTAAGGAGGGGTAGGGCTTATATGACTTAGGAGGAACTATGGGTTTTAGGGTTTAAAACCCAAGGTTAAGGACTTGAGAACTTGTGTTTTGGGACAAATAAAGGAGAAAACCAGATTCAGGTTACGGTACATATGTACATATTATCATTATAGCCGGCGTCTCGAACGCCTCGGACGTCTTCTGCTCGGTGCCCGGCCGGCTGTCGCTGCTCAGCTCAACGAGCAAGTACAAGGTCACCGTCGGCGAGGTATGCGGGGGCCACATTTGGGCATGGGTATTCATGGGTGTATTAATGAAAAACCAGCGGTATTCCCGACGAAAACCAGTGGCATTCCCGTCGAAAACCAGTGGTATTCCTGACGAAAAGGCTTCTTTTTGATCAAGTCAACTTGACAGGAATACGTTTTTATTCCTTATAGTTTAAAGTTTAATTGGTCGGTAACATAGTTCTACTGTAATATGTAAAATGATGACAAATTGTAACGAGGATTTGACATCTTGGCATTACTTATATGATAAGTCCTGTCTCTCGTCTCTCTCTCTCTGCTTCTTTTGGCTTCTATTCACATCTGGCTCCCCTTGCACACTGCATCATTCTTAAGTCCTTCTCCTTTTTCTAGCTGCCTTCTTTCTTCGTCCCTTTTTCCTTCTCCTTCTTCTTCTCCTTCTTCTTCTTCTGTTCCGTTTCCACTGACAGGCCGCTGGGCATGGGGCATTTTTCAATGCCCTTGGCGATTTTTTCTTCTTCTTCTTCTTTAGCCTAGTTCTCTGCGCTCTCTCTATCTCTATCTTTCTCTCTTTCTCTCTCTCTCTCCCTCTCTTTCTCTCTCCCTCTCTTTCTCTCTCCCTCGCTTTCTCTCTCCCTCTCTCTCTCCCTCTCTCTCTCCCCCAGTCTCAAATAGAGCTCACGTAACTACATCTGGCGCGGACACGCATCTGTCTTGCCAAGAGGCACTGTGTTCGTCCTCCCCCGGTCTTCAGAGCCGCTTTCTCATTTTCCCGCTCACCTATTTCTTTTCTCTCTCTCACTCTCTCTCTCTCTCTTCTCTCTCTCTCTCTTCTCTCTGTCTCTCTGTCTCTCTCTCTCTTTCTCTCTCTCACTCTGTCTCTCTCTCTTCTCTCTCATATTTCTCTCTTTTCTCTCTCTTCTTTCTTTCTTCTCTCTCGCTCTCTCACCAACCCTGTCAATTAACAGCTAGGCTGTCTCAAAGAAACCAAGGTGGGTTCAAAATTGAGTGGTCCAGACGTATCGCTTGAGGGTGGGGGACAAAGACGCGCATTGTATCCCGGAAGCCACTTTCCAACGGCTCCATTGGCGCCAAGTTCAAAATGTTCGAGCCAAATTCTGGTGTTCGGTCGGTTCTGGTACGGTTCTCTCCCTCCAGTGGCTTCCTTCACTTCTCACTCGTGAATATTCGTTTCATACAATCCAGCATCATATCCAATTTGCTGCGGTGAAAAGACGAGAGAGAAAAAAAACTGCCTACTGAAGAGGAAGGTGATTAAGCTTATATATAATTGCCGATCGCTAACTGTAAGCTGCTAGTCTATTTTTTTTCTCGATCATTCTCTCTCTCCCTTTCTCTCCAATCTCTTTCTCTCTCCAATCTCTCTCTCTCTCATCTCTCTCTCTCTCTCTCTCAACCCTCTCTCGATAACCTTCTCTCTTTCTCTCCAATCTCTTTCTCCCTCCAACCTTTTTCTCTCTCTCTCATCTCTCTCTCTCGCTCTCTTCCTCTCTGTCTCTCTCATCATCCAATCTCTCTTCCATTTCTAATCGTCGCCATGTTGCCATTGGTGCTCGCTCGATCAGGCGCGTCTCCCTCTCCACCTTTGCCAAACTTACTTCTTTCGCCCAAAAACTTACTTCCCATCCAAATGTTAGTTCCATCGGCATCGGATTGAACGAACGACTCAAATCATTCACTTCTTTCTCGAGAGCGCAAGAGAGAGAGAGAGAGAGAGTGAGAGAGAGAGAGAGCGAAGAGAAAGAGAGAGAGTGAACAGGAGAGAGAGAGAAGAGAGAGTAAAAGAAAAAGAGTGAGAGAGAGAATGTCAGAAAGAGGGAGAGGGAGCCAAAACAAAATTGGCCATGAAAGGGATTAGAGATGTGGTGGAGTGGGAGAGAATACAAATTGTGGCAAGAGATACAGAGAGTGAGAGAGAGAGAACGAAAGAGACGAGAAGAGAAGAATGATAGGTAATGAGAAAGTGAAAAGTAGAGAGTAAGAGTTTTTCGAGTGAGAGGGGACGAAAACACGTTTTCACTTTTAGACCGAAGGCGCTCGGTCGCTTTCACTATACCTGTAGTTCCTTCCTCTCTCTCTTTCTCATACACTCTCTCTCTCTTCATCACTCTCTCTCTCTCTATTCTTCTCTGCTTCTCTCACTTTATCTCTTCTCCCTCTCTTTTTGCTCTGATCTCTCTTTATTTCTTTATTCTCAAAATTGCCCAGACCGAGCCATTTCGACATTGCGCACATTCGGCTTCTCTTCCTCTTGCATATAATTTCTCCCTTTTTTCTGTCGCTCTATGTCTCTCTCTCTCTTTTCTCTTCCTCTCTCTCTCTTCTCTTTCTCTCTCTCTATTTGTCTCTTTCTGTCTCTCTCGCACTCTCTCTCTCGCTCTCTTTCCCTTTCTCTCTCTCTCTTTTTCTCTGCCAATCGTCAGATACATGTGCGGTAGATGTACCGAAGGCACCGTTGATTGAAGGGCGCTGAAATAGATGGTGGCGGAAGGAAGCGTTAGAAGAAGAGCGAGAGAGCGAGAGAGAGCGCGCGCGAGAGAGAGAAAGATGAAGATAGAGGCAGAAGAGGAGAGAGAGAGGGAGAAAAGATGAGAGGGAGAGAGAGAGAGAGTCAAAGAGAAAAGGCAGTAAGCAGTAAGGTTGGAGGCGGAATGGTCCTGGTTGGGGGGGGGGGGGGGTGAAGAGGGAGCGGGCGAGAAGAAGGAGGTGCTGCCTGCTTACTTGTACATTGCGCATTCGAGTTACCTTGAAGAAGATGGGTGACAGATTGGCCGGCGGCTGAGTGGAGTGAACGGGAGAGAGAGAGAGAGAGTGAGAGAGTGAGAGAGAGAATGAAATAGAGAACGATAAAGAAAGAGTAAGAGAAAGCGAGAAAGATCGAGAGAAAGAGAGAGAGAGAGAGAGATCTAGAGAGAGAGAGAGAGAGATAGTGAGAAGATGACGACAGATTGGACGACATGCTGATCAGGGGTTATGCATAACTTCCATCATGGAAAGCGATCACAGCCTTTCTTACATACAGTGTTATGATGAGATGGCAAAGATTGAGCCGATTACTCAAGAATTGAGGGGTTTTTCTCAAGAATATCTTGCTGCCTTGCATAGTTTTCATTGGTGCACTTTCCATGACAACTTTTTTTTTCTCTAAAACTTCCAGTGCAAACTCTGCTTTCCGATGTTGATGGCGAGTTGGGTGGAGAGATAGAGAGAGAGAGAGAGAATCAGACAGCGATGAAGCCGATACATAG